>CM070479.1:850770-915770 GCA_036324585.1 Champsocephalus esox
CGCATAGTAAAGCGTAGCCATGTAATGTAACGCATAGTAACGTATAAAAATGTAATGTAACGCATATTAACGTATAGCAATGTAATGTAACGCATAGAAACGCATAGCAATGTAATGTAACGCCTAGTAACGTATAGCAATGTAATGTAACGCATAGTAACGTATAGCAATGTAATGTAACGCATAGTAACGCATAGCAATGTAATGTAACGCATAGTAACGTATAGCAATGTAATGTCACGCATAGTAACGTATAGCAATGTAATGTCACGCATAGTAACGTATAGCAATGTAATGTAACGCATAGTAACGTATAGCAATGTAATGTAACGCATAGTAAGGTGTAGCAATGTAATGTAAGGCATAGTAACGTATAGCAATGTAATGTAACGCATAGTAAGCGTAGCAATGTAATGTAACACATAGTAAAGCGTAGCAATGTAATGTAACGCATAGTAAAGCGTAGCAATGTAATGTAACGCATAGTAAAGCGTAGCAATGTAATGTAACGCATAGTAACGTATAGCAATGTAATGTACCGCACAGTAACGTATAGCAATGTAATGTAACGCATAGTAACGTATATCAATGTAATGTAACGCATAGTAACGTATAGCAATGTAATGTAAGGCATAGTAACGTATAGCAATGTAATGTAACGCATAGTAAAGCGTAGCAATGTAATGTAACACATAGTAAAGCGTAGCAATGTAATGTAACGCATAGTAAAGCGTAGCAATGTAATGTAACGCATAGTAATGCTATAGCAATGTAATGTAACGCATAGTAACGTATAGCAATGTAATGTAATGCATAGTAACGTATAGCAATGTAATGTAACGCATAGTAACGTATAGCAATGTAATGTAACGCATAGTAAGGTGTAGCAATGTAATGTAAGGCATAGTAACGTATAGCAATGTAATGTAACGCATAGTAAAGCGTAGCAATGTAATGTAACACATAGTAAAGCGTAGCAATGTAATGTAACGCATAGTAAAGCGTAGCAATGTAATGTAACGCATAGTAAAGCGTAGCAATGTAATGTAACGCATAGTAACGTATAGCAATGTAATGTAACGCACAGTAACGTATAGCAATGTAATGTAACGCATAGTAACGTATATCAATGTAATGTAACGCATAGTAACGTATAGCAATGTAATGTAAGGCATAGTAACGTATAGCAATGTAATGTAACGCATAGTAAAGCGTAGCAATGTAATGTAACACATAGTAAAGCGTAGCAATGTAATGTAACGCATAGTAAAGCGTAGCAATGTAATGTAACGCATAGTAAAGCGTAGCAATGTAATGTAACGCATAGTAAAGCGTAGCAATGTAATGTAACGCATAGTAACGTATAGTAATGTAATGTAACGCATAGTAACGTATAGCAATGTAATGTCACGCATAGTAACGTATAGCAATGTAATGTAACACATAGTAAAGCGTAGCAATGTAATGTAACGCATAGTAACGTATAGCAATGTAATGTAACGCATAGTAAAGCGTAGCAATGTAATGTAAACGCATAGTAACGTATAGCAATGTAATGTAACGCATAGTAACGCATAGCAATGTAATGTAACGCATAGTAATGGATAGCAATGTAATGTAACGCATAGTAACGTATAGCAAAATGTAACGCATAGTAACGTATAGCAATGTAATGTAACGCATTGTAACGTATAGCAATGTAATGTAACGCATAGCAATGTAATGCATAGTAACGTATATCAATGTAATGTAACGCATAGTAACGTATATTAATGTAATGCATAGTAACGTATAGCAATGTAATATAACGCATAGTAACGTATAGCAATGTAATGTAACGCATAGTAACGTATATAAAATGTATTGTAACGCATAGTAACGTATAGCAATGTAATGTAACGCATAGTAACGTATAGCAATGTAACGCATAGTAACGTATAGCAATGTAATGTAATGCATAGTAACGTATAGCAATGTAATGTAACGCATAGTAACGTATAGCAATGTAATGTTACGCATAGTAAAGCGTAGCCATGTAATGTAACGCATAGTAACGTATAGCAATGTAATGTAACGCATAGTAACGCATAGCAATGTAATGTAACGCATAGTAACGTATAGCAATGTAATGTAACGCATAGTAACGTATAGCAATGTAATGTCACGCATAGTAACGTATAGCAATGTAATGTCACACATAGTAATGGATAGCAATGTAATGTAACGCATAGTAACGTATAGCAAAATGTAACGCATAGTAACGTATAGCAATGTAATGTAACACATTGTAACGTATAGCAATGTAATGTAACGCATAGCAATGTAATGCATAGTAACGTATATCAATGTAATGTAACGCATAGTAACGTATATTAATGTAATGCATAGTAACGTATAGCAATGTAATATAACGCATAGTAACGTATAGCAATGTAATGTAACGCATAGTAACGTATATAAAATGTAATGTAACGCATAGTAACGTATAGCAATGTAATGTAACGCATAGTAACGTATAGCAATGTAATGTAACGCATAGTAAACGTATAGCAATGTAATGTAATGCATAGAAACGTATAGCAATGTAATGTAACGCATAGTAACGTATAGCAATGTAATGTAACGCATAGTAAGGTGTAGCAATGTAATGTAAGGCATAGTAACGTATAGCAATGTAATGTAACGCATAGTAAAGCGTAGCAATGTAATGTAACACATAGTAAAGCGTAGCAATGTAATGTAACGCATAGTAAAGCGTAGCAATGTAATGTAACGCATAGTAAAGCGTAGCAATGTAATGTAACGCATAGTAACTATAGCAATGTAATGTAAACGCACAGTAACGTATAGCAATGTAATGTAACGCATAGTAACGTATATCAATGTAATGTAACGCATAGTAACGTATAGCAATGTAATGTAAGGCATAGTAACGTATAGCAATGTAATGTAACGCATAGTAAAGCGTAGCAATGTAATGTAACACATAGTAAAGCGTAGCAATGTAATGTAACGCATAGTAAAGCGTAGCAATGTAATGTAACGCATAGTAACGTATAGCAATGTAATGTAACGCACAGTAACGTATAGCAATGTAATGTAACGCATAGTAACGTATAGCAATGTAATGTTACACATAGTAAAGCGTAGCAATGTAATGTAACGCATAGTAACGTATAGCAATGTAATGTAACGCATAGTAACGTATATCATGCATAGTAATGTATTGTAATGTAACGCATAGTAACGTATAGCAATGTAATGTAACGCATAGTAACGTATATCAATGTAATGTAACGCATAGTAAAGCGTAGCAATGTAAGATAACGCATAGTAACGTATAGCAATGTAATGTAACGCATAGTAACGTATAGCAATGTAATGCATAGTAAACGTATATCAATGTAATGGAACGCATAGTAACGTATATCAATGTAATGTAACGCATAGTAAAGCGTAGCAATGTAATGTAACGCATAGTAAAGCGTAGCAATGTAAGATAACGCATAGCAACGTATAGCAATGTAATGTAAAGCAGAGTAACGCATCGCAATGTAATGTAACACATAGTAATGTATAGCAATATAATGTAACGCATAGTAACGTATAGCAATGTAATGTCACGCATAGTAACGTATAGCAATGTAATGTAACGCATAGTAAAGCGTAGCAATGTAATGTAACGCATAGTAACGTATAGCAATGTAATGTAACGCATAGTAACGTATAGCAATGTAATGTAACGCATAGTAACGTATAGCAATGTAATGTCACGCATAGTAACGTATAGCAATGTAATGTAACGCATAGTAAAGCGTAGCAATGTAATGTAACGCATAGTAACGTATAGCAATGTAATGTAACGCACAGTAACGTATAGCAATGTAATGTAACGCATAGTAACGTATAGCAATGTAATGTTACACATAGTAAAGCGTAGCAATGTAATGTAACGCATAGTAACGTATAGCAATGTAATGTAACGCATAGTAACGTATATCAATGCATAGTAATGTATTGTAATGTAACGCATAGTAACGTATAGCAATGTAATGTAACGCATAGTAACGTATATCAATGTAATGTAACGCATAGTAAAGCGTAGCAATGTAAGATAACGCATAGTAACGTATAGCAATGTAATGTAACGCATAGTAACGTATAGCAATGTAATGCATAGTAACGTATATCAATGTAATGGAACGCATAGTAACGTATATCAATGTAATGTAACGCATAGCAAAGCGTAGCAATGTAATGTAACTCATAGTAAAGCGTAGCAATGTAAGATAACGCATAGCAACGTATAGCAATGTAATGTAAAGCAGAGTAACGCATCGCAATGTAATGTAACACATAGTAATGTATAGCAATATAATGTAATGCATAGTAACGTATAGCAATGTAATATAACGCATAGTAAAGCATAGCAATGTAATGTAACGCATAGTAACGTATAGTAATGTAATGTAACGCATAGTAACGTATAGCAATGTAATGTCACGCATAGTAACGTATAGCAATGTAATGTAACGCATAGTAAAGCGTAGCAATGTAATGTAACGCATAGTAACGTATAGCAATGTAATGTAACGCATAGTAAAGCGTAGCAATGTAATGTAACGCATAGTAACGTATACCAATGTAATGTAACGCATAGTAACGTATATCAATGTAATGTGACGCATAGTAACGTATAGCAATGTAATGTTACGCATAGTAAAGCGTAGCAATGTAATGTAACGCATAGTAACGTATAGCAATGTAATGTTACGCATAGTAAAGCGTAGCCATGTAATGTAACGCATAGTAACGTATAGCAATGTAATGTAACGCATAGTAACGCATAGCAATGTAATGTAACGCATAGTAACGTATCGCAATGTAATGTAACGCATAGTAACATATAGCAATGTAATGTAACACATAGTAACGTATAGCAATGTAATGTAACGCATAGTAACGTATAACAATGTAATATAACGCATTGTACAGCATAGCAATGTAATGTAACGCATAGTAACATATAGCAATGTAATGTCACGCATAGTAACGTATAGCAATGTAATGTCACACATAGTAATGGATAGCAATGTAATGTAACGCATAGTAACGTATAGCAAAATGTAACGCATAGTAACGTATAGCAATGTAATGTAACGCATTGTAACGTATAGCAATGTAATGTAACGCATAGCAATGTAATGCATAGTAACGTATATAAATGTAATGTAACGCATAGTAACGTATAGCAATGTAATATAACGCATAGTAACGTATAGCAATGTAATGTAACGCATAGTAACGTATATAAAATGTAATGTAACGCATAGTAACTTATAGCAATGTAATGTAATGCATAGTAACGTATAGCAATGTAATGTAACGCATAGTAAAGCGTAGCAAATGTAATGTAACACATAGTAAAGCGTAGCAATGTAATGTAACGCATAGTAAAGCGTAGCAATGTAATGTAACGCATAGTAAAGCGTAGCAATGTAATGTAACGCATAGTAACGTATAGCAATGTAATGTAACGCACAGTAACGTATAGCAATGTAATGTAACGCATAGTAACGTATATCAATGTAATGTAACGCATAGTAACGTATAGCAATGTAATGTAAGGCATAGTAACGTATAGCAATGTAATGTAACGCATAGTAAAGCGTAGCAATGTAATGTAACACATAGTAAAGCGTAGCAATGTAATGTAACGCATAGTAAGCGTAGCAATGTAATGTAACGCATAGTAAAGCGTAGCAATGTAATGTAACGCATAGTAAAGCGTAGCAATGTAATGTAACGCATAGTAACGCATAGCAATGTAATGTAACGCATAGTAACGTATAGTAATGTAATATAACGCATAGTAACGTATAGCAATGTAATGTCACGCATAGTAACGTATAGCAATGTAATGTAACGCATAGTAAAGCGTAGCAATGTAATGTAACGCATAGTAACGTATAGCAATGTAATGTAACGCATAGTAAAGCGTAGCAATGTAATGTAACGCATAGTAACGTATAGCAATGTAATGTAACGCATAGTAACGCATAGCAATGTAATGTAACGCATAGTAATGGATAGCAATGTAATGTAACGCATAGTAACGTATAGCAAAATGTAACGCATAGTAACGTATAGCAATGTAATGTAACGCATTGTAACGTATAGCAATGTAATGTAACGCATAGCAATGTAATGCATAGTAACGTATATCAATGTAATGTAACGCATAGTAACGTATATTAATGTAATGCATAGTAACGTATAGCAATGTAATATAACGCATAGTAACGTATAGCAATGTAATGTAACGCATAGTAACGTATATAAAATGTAATGTAACGCATAGTAACGTATAGCAATGTAATGTAACGCATAGTAACGTATAGCAATGTAATGTAACGTATAGTAACGTATAGCAATGTAATGTAATGCATAGTAACGTATAGCAATGTAATGTAACGCATAGTAACGTATAGCAATGTAATGTTACGCATAGTAAAGCGTAGCCATGTAATGTAACGCATAGTAACGTATAGCAATGTAATGTAACGCATAGTAACGCATAGCAATGTAATGTAACGCATAGTAACGTATAGCAATGTAATGTAATGCATAGTAACGTATAGCAATGTAATGTAACGCATAGTAACGTATAGCAATGTAATGTAACGCATAGTAAGGTGTAGCAATGTAATGTAAGGCATAGTAACGTATAGCAATGTAATGTAACGCATAGTAAAGCGTAGCAATGTAATGTAACACATAGTAAAGCGTAGCAATGTAATGTAACGCATAGTAAAGCGTAGCAATGTAATGTAACGCATAGTAAAGCGTAGCAATGTAATGTAACGCATAGTAACGTATAGCAATGTAATGTAACGCACAGTAACGTATAGCAATGTAATGTAACGCATAGTAACGTATATCAATGTAATGTAACGCATAGTAACGTATAGCAATGTAATGTAAGGCATAGTAACGTATAGCAATGTAATGTAACGCATAGTAAAGCGTAGCAATGTAATGTAACACATAGTAAAGCGTAGCAATGTAATGTAACGCATAGTAAAGCGTAGCAATGTAATGTAACGCATAGTAAAGCGTAGCAATGTAATGTAACGCATAGTAAAGCGTAGCAATGTAATGTAACGCATAGTAACGTATAGCAATGTAATGTAACGCACAGTAACGTATAGCAATGTAATGTAACGCATAGTAACGTATAGCAATGTAATGTTACACATAGTAAAGCGTAGCAATGTAATGTAACGCATAGTAACGTATAGCAATGTAATGTAACGCATAGTAACGTATATCAATGCATAGTAATGTATTGTAATGTAACGCATAGTAACGTATAGCAATGTAATGTAACGCATAGTAACGTATATCAATGTAATGTAACGCATAGTAAAGCGTAGCAATGTAAGATAACGCATAGTAACGTATAGCAATGTAATTTAACGCATAGTAACGTATAGCAATGTAATGCATAGTAACGTATATCAATGTAATGGAACGCATAGTAACGTATATCAATGTAATGTAACGCATAGTAAAGCGTAGCAATGTAATGTAACGCATAGTAAAGCGTAGCAATGTAAGATAACGCATAGCAACGTATAGCAATGTAATGTAAAGCAGAGTAACGCATCGCAATGTAATGTAACACATAGTAATGTATAGCAATATAATGTAATGCATAGTAACGTATAGCAATGTAATATAACGCATAGTAAAGCATAGCAATGTAATGTAACGCATAGTAACGTATAGTAATGTAATGTAACGCATAGTAACGTATAGCAATGTAATGTCACGCATAGTAACGTATAGCAATGTAATGTAACGCATAGTAAAGCGTAGCAATGTAATGTAACGCATAGTAACGTATAGCAATGTAATGTAACGCATAGTAACGTATAGCAATGTAATGTAACGCATAGTAACGTATAGCAATGTAATGTCACGCATAGTAACGTATAGCAATGTAATGTAACGCATAGTAAAGCGTAGCAATGTAATGTAACGCATAGTAACGTATAGCAATGTAATGTAACGCACAGTAACGTATAGCAATGTAATGTAACGCATAGTAACGTATAGCAATGTAATGTTACACATAGTAAAGCGTAGCAATGTAATGTAACGCATAGTAACGTATAGCAATGTAATGTAACGCATAGTAACGTATATCAATGCATAGTAATGTATTGTAATGTAACGCACAGTAACGTATAGCAATGTAATGTAACGCATAGTAACGTATATCAATGTAATGTAACGCATAGTAAAGCGTAGCAATGTAAGATAACGCATAGTAACGTATAGCAATGTAATGTAACGCATAGTAACGTATAGCAATGTAATGCATAGTAACGTATATCAATGTAATGGAACGCATAGTAACGTATATCAATGTAATGTAACGCATAGTAAAGCGTAGCAATGTAATGTAACGCATAGTAAAGCGTAGCAATGTAAGATAACGCATAGCAACGTATAGCAATGTAATGTAAAGCAGAGTAACGCATCGCAATGTAATGTAACACATAGTAATGTATAGCAATATAATGTAATGCATAGTAACGTATAGCAATGTAATATAACGCATAGTAAAGCATAGCAATGTAATGTAACGCATAGTAACGTATAGTAATGTAATGTAACGCATAGTAACGTATAGCAATGTAATGTCACGCATAGTAACGTATAGCAATGTAATGTAACGCATAGTAAAGCGTAGCAATGTAATGTAACGCATAGTAACGTATAGCAATGTAATGTAACGCATAGTAAAGCGTAGCAATGTAATGTAACACATAGTAACGTATACCAATGTAATGTAACGCATAGTAACGTATATCAATGTAATGTGACGCATAGTAACGTATAGCAATGTAATGTTACGCATAGTAAAGCGTAGCAATGTAATGTAACGCATAGTAACGTATAGCAATGTAATGTTACGCATAGTAAAGCGTAGCCATGTAATGTAACGCATAGTAACGTATAGCAATGTAATGTAACGCATAGTAACGCATAGCAATGTAATGTAACGCATAGTAACGTATCGCAATGTAATGTAACGCATAGTAACATATAGCAATGTAATGTAACACATAGTAACGTATAGCAATGTAATGTAACGCATAGTAACGTATAACAATGTAATATAACGCATTGTACAGCATAGCAATGTAATGTAACGCATAGTAACGTATAGCAATGTAATGTCACGCATAGTAACGTATAGCAATGTAATGTCACACATAGTAATGGATAGCAATGTAATGTAACGCATAGTAACGTATAGCAAAATGTAACGCATAGTAACGTATAGCAATGTAATGTAACGCATTGTAACGTATAGCAATGTAATGTAACGCATAGCAATGTAATGCATAGTAACGTATATCAATGTAATGTAACGCATAGTAACGTATATTAATGTAATGCATAGTAACGTATAGCAATGTAATATAACGCATAGTAACGTATAGCAATGTAATGTAACGCATAGTAACGTATATAAAATGTAATGTAACGCATAGTAACGTATAGCAATGTAATGTAACGCATAGTAACGTATAGCAATGTAATGTAACGCATAGTAACGTATAGCAATGTAATGTTATGCATAGTAACGTATAGCAATGTAATGTAACGCATAGTAACGTATAGCAATGTAATGTAACGCATAGTAACGTATAGCAATGTAATGTAACGCATAGTAACGTATAGCAATGTAATGTAACGCATAGTAACGTATGGCAAAGTAAGTAACATGATGTAACGTATTGTAACGTATAGTGTAGACTATATTTTGTATTGAACTTCTGTTCTCGTTAATAAATGATTAAAACAATAAAGTGTTTTCTCTTGATGAATTACAATTATTATTATTTTCTTTTTATATTGCAATATAATCGTAAGACACAACCACAAACTGTATACATATGTTTACATATTTACCTCCAATTATTTAATAGTATTTTTTGCAAGTTATAAACCTAGTGATTAAAATACAGAAAAATAAATAATAAAATAAACTTCAACTTAATATATAAGATTATTTTTTCAAACACACACACATGTATAAATGTGCTTATAAACATGTCTGTATGCAGTAAATAGTCCTATACATTTATATAAGGTGAGTTTATCATTTACTTAGAGTAAAGTTCCAAATAAAGGAGACACACACACACACTCACTCACGGATCTTGGCCACGCTGGCCACCAGCAGCCAGCAGGCGATGATGTACGGAGTCTGGACGTAGCTCCACTCCCACTGTACCACCCGGAACCCCCCGCCGTGATGAGGCTCCTCCTCCCCGGCCTCCTGGTCCCCGGTCCCGGCCTCAGGATCCACCGCGGACCGGGGCAGCGCCACCGGAGCCCCGCGCTCCTCCAGGCCCGGCCCGCGGAGCACCGGGGGAACCAGCGGGGCGCCGGGCACATTCTCCCCGGGAGGGTCGGCCTCAGAGCCGGGCAGCAGCAGCAGCAGCATCAGCCCGAGCAGCAGCATCTTCCTCCGGAGCTCAGCTTGCAGACATGCACCCTTATACACGGAGCACCAGAGAGGACACACACTCTCTCACACACACCGGTCACCGCAGCAGCAGCAGGAGCAGGAGGAGGAGCAGGAGGAGGAGGACATGTGACCTGCTTTAAAGAGACGGACACACTGCAGGTGTAACACCGGGACACACCTGGACAATAACACTATACACCGATGAGAGGACTAACGGAAAACTACATTAAAAATAAACAGTAATACTTCTTCTTCCACTACTGCCCTCTGACGTCAGACTCCTGTAGTGAAACCTCTGACGTCAGATCTATCCCGACACGGACTGACGTCATCGTTAGTGTGGCGTGTGTTGATATTGGACCCTCCATCGCAGTTACTCTGAGTAGGTCTCATTTGAAAATGATATGACATTAATGACTAACTGCTACCTAGCAACAGCGACACATCTAACTGGAATAAAGACATCATGATATAACATTATTTTATAATTATTAAAGAGCATGAAAGTGAAAACACATCTGGACTCTTTTTACACTTCTCCCTGTGTTCCTTATAAATACATGTTTATTGAATGTGTATATTCTTTTAAGCATGATTTTATGATCTGGATTCAAACCGTGAGTCACACCAATACAATCCACGAGTCGCGTTGTTCATCAAAGACCTTTATTATCATGGATTAAAACACACCTCAACGTTCCCCCGGCTCGTGAAATACTTTGTCCTGAAAACAGAGACTTGAACACGAGATGAGAGCAAAGATACTGAATCCTCTAATCTGCACACACAACACAGAGAGCAGAGCGGGGTCGCATCCAAAGACACGACGTCATACCTTAAATCTGGACTGTGTGTGGGCATCAAACTGTTCATTACGTTCTGCAGTGACCGTACTGCTACATGACCCGTGCATACACAAAGCTTTTATTAACATTACATGGTTAAAAGGACATTTTATTACAGTGGAAACACTTTGAGCGTCTCGTCCGGAGAGCGTCTCGTCCGGAGAGCGTCTCGTCCGGAGAGCGTCTCGTCCGGAGAGCGTCTCGTCCGGAGAGCGTCTCGTCCGGAGGGCGTCTCGTCCGGAGAGCGTCTCGTCCGGAGGGCGTCTCGTCCGGAGGGCGTCTCGTCCGGAGGGCGTCTCGTCCGGAGGGCGTCTCGTTCGGAGAGCGTCTCGTCCTGAGAGCGTCTCGTCGGAGAGCGTCTCGTCCGGAGAGCGTCTCGTTCGGAGGGCGTCTCGTTCGGAGAGCGTCTCGTTCGGAGAGCGTCTCGTCGGAGAGCGTCTCGTTCGGAGAGCGTCTCGTCCGGAGAGCGTCTCGTTCGGAGGGCGTCTCGTTCGGAGGGCGTCTCGTTCGGAGAGCGTCTCGTTCGGAGGGCGTCTCGTTCGGAGAGCGTCTCGTCCGGAGAGCGTCTCGTCCGGAGAGCGTCTCGTCCGGAGAGCGTCTCGTTCGGAGGGCGTCTCGTTCGGAGGGCGTCTCGTTCGGAGGGCGTCTCGTCCGGAGAACAACTAAAGACTTTCTTGGTGTTTTATTAAAGATAATAACTTCATAACTTCATCAGCTGTTAAGAACTTCAGGGACGTCTGTATTTGTCAGGAAATACAGATTTAAAAGCGTTTCAGACTGCCTCCATGCATCAGAGTGGAGATGACCAGGTGCACCATGTGACTGTGAGTTATAATCTAAACGTGATACAATAACCTCGTGTTGTGAATGGTTTAGAGATGTCCCGCCCCTTAGCCTATGTGTTGGAGTGTTGGCCAATAAGAGCCAAGTGTTGTTAGTGATGTCATTGTGTTCCGGAACTTGTGAATAACAACCATTGAACTAAAAGAGAACGAACAGGAGATCATGGAGGCAGTTTGATCTGGATTACAATAATAAAATAAATATCTAATATTTGAGGGGGGGGGTCTCCTGGATGAGCCCCTGCGGATCGGCCTCAGAGACCCCAGACGTTTCCTCTCAGACCCGATCGTCCATCTTGTTGAGGCCGAGCGCCGCAACTACGTCCAGACTGAGACCAGACTTCAGAGTCCTCCTCACTGAGAGAGAGAGAGAGAGAGAGAGAGAGAGAGAGAGAGAGAGAGAGAGAGAGAGAGAGAGAGAGGAGAGAGAGAGAGAGAGAGAGAGAGAGAGACAGACACACACACAGTTTAGTTTTACATCTTGCATGTATAGAAACACCTTAAATCTTCACGATGAGAAGCTGCAGATATGTAGACTGACTCTCGGTCTGATGTGAACATTTTACATCACATCGCATTTAGCTGAGGCTTTTATCCAAAGCGACTCACAATAAGTACATTCGACCAGGAAGACACAACCTTGAAGAAAACAGAATCATAAAGTACATCAGGTTTCATAGAGAACAGGTTCACCCATATGAACAGGTGTGTGTGTGTGTGTGTGTCAGGTGAAGGTGCCCTGCTGTATAATCTGCTGTGTGGTGTGTCTCAGATTGAGGATCAGCAGACAGATGGTAATCAGTTTTCAGAGGAAATAGAAACACAGATATGAAGCTGAACAGATAATCTGTCTGCAGGAGAGGGACTTATTATCAGGCTGATGCTAAGCTAACTCTGCGCTACGGGCTAATACATGCAGCCGATGCATGAGACACAAACTAGGCATCATTTTGATTTAAATGTCATCTTGAGGAGAAAACCCCAGAGCTCTACAGCACCTTATATCTGTTTTAAAACTGGACCCTGAGTGAATGAACGACAGACGTTCCATGATATAAACAGTACCACAAGACACTCTCCAGGGTTTAGTCTGCACCGGGAACAGGAGCTGCGCCCTCAGACCAAAATGCAGATCCCCGTAAAAAGTGATGCCAGAAAACAACATTTCCGTTCCTGTAAAACGGCATAATTCCTCCGGAGATCTGAGTCTCAAACAGAGCGTCAGACAGCTTTGTCTTTCCGGAGAATCATTATGGGATGGAGGTCGGCTGAAACTGTGATTTCTGAATCAGTTTATTTTACTGTCCTTTTCTCTGTAGAGGAAGTAAAGAAACCGGAACCCTGGAGTGTTCACGGAGCAGCTACAGTGTTAGCATGATAGCATGATAGCATGTGGACTCCACTCAGAGAACAGATGGAGTTCAGTGTTAGCATGTTAGCATGATAGCATGTGGACTCCACTCAGAGAACAGATGGAGTTCAGTGTTAGCATGTTAGCATGATAGCATGTGGACTCCACTCAGAGAACAGATGGAGTTCAGTGTTAGCATGTTAGCATGATAGCATGTGGACAGAACAGATGTTGCTCAGCTTCAGTGTTAGCATGTTAGCATGATAGCATGTGGACTCCACTCAGAGAACAGATGTTGCTCAGCTTCAGTGTTAGCATGTTAGCATGATAGCATGTGGACTCCACTCAGAGAACAGATGTTGTTCAGCTTCAGTGTTAGCATATTAGCATGATAGCATGTGGACTCCACTCAGAGAACAGATGGAGTTCAGTGTTAGCACGTTAGCATGATAGCATGTGGACTCCACTCAGAGAACATATGTTGTTCAGCTTCAGTGTTAGCACGTTAGCATGATAGCATGTGGACTCCACTCAGAGAACAGATGGAGTTCAGTGTTAGCATGTTAGCATGATAGCATGTGGACAGAACAGATGTTGTTCAGCTTCAGTGTTAGCATGTTAGCATGATAGCATGTGGACTCCACTCAGAGAACAGATGTTGCTCAGCTTCAGTGTTAGCATGTTAGCATGATAGCATGTGGACTCCACTCAGAGAACAGATGTTGCTCAGCTTCAGTGTTAGCATGTTAGCATGATAGCATGTGGACTCCACTCAGAGAACATATGTTGTTCAGCTTCAGTGTTAGCATGTTAGCATGATAGCATGTGGACTCCACTCAGAGAACATATGTTGCTCAGCTTCAGTGTTAGCATGTTAGCATGATAGCATGTGGACTCCACTCAGAGAACAGATGTTGTTCAGCTTCAGTGTTAGCATATTAGCATGATAGCATGTGGATTCCACTCAGAGAACATATGTTGCTCAGCTTCAGTGTTAGCATGTTAGCATGATAGCATGTGGACTCCACTCAGAGAACAGATGTTGTTCAGCTTCAGTGTTAGCATATTAGCATGATAGCATGTGGATTCCACTCAGAGAACATATGTTGCTCAGCTTCAGTGTTAGCATGTTAGCATGATAGCATGTGGACTCCACTCAGAGAACATATTTTGTTCAGCTTCAGTGTTAGCATGTTAGCATGATAGCATGTGGACTCCACTCAGAGAACAGATGGAGTTCAGTGTTAGCACGTTAGCATGATAGCATGTGGACTCCACTCAGAGAACATATGTTGCTCAGCTTCAGTGTTAGCATGTTAGCATGATAGCATGTGGACTCCACTCAGAGAACAGATGTTGCTCAGCTTCAGTCGGCATGTGGAGAATGAGACTTATCACCAGTCACCTTAGCGAGCTAACTTCAGGTTAACAACTAACTCCTATAACCACCTGCAGTGTATCTCTCCCTGTTTTCACCGACCCTCTCTTTCAAGTTTCACACTTCCCTCTGCTGTTGTAATATCTGACCTCCTCAGTAAATCCAAGCCATCGACCTGTCAGTTAGACCCTCTTCCTGCCCCCTGGTAAAACCCTGTCCAACTCAAAACCTTCAAAGCACAGCCACTTCCAGTCACGACCGGTGACCCAGGGCTCTGTTGTAGCCTTTATTGAACCAGGTGAAGCCCCTTGAGATCAAAAGATCTCTTCTTCAGGGTGCCCTGCAGGACATTAGTTACACATGTAACATCGAAACAACAATAAGGATGACAACAACATCATGTACAGTTTACAGACTCTGTTCACAGTGACAGGAACCATGAGTATCAGACAGCACGGCACCCAGCGAGTTCCAGAGTGATGCAGGGGAACCAAAGGGCTCAGTTTCAAACAGCTCTGCAGACTGCTCCAAGTCAGTGGAGCTGCTCGTCTGAAAGCTTTCTTCCCTCAGACAGTCCGAGCACTTGGCACATTCAATGAAACAACATCACGAGATCTCAGGCAATACGTACTTTCAATTCGTCCAGATCTCAGAGAGCAGATGGAGAATAGAAGTGGGCCTGAAACAGAGCCTTGAGGAACACCATGAGTGATGTGTAACCCCTCAGAAGACAGTCCATCAGAGTGAACACATGGGACCTTTCAGAGAGGCAGTTCTCAGACCACCCCACTGCACGGCTGGACATGCCGACACCGAGCAGCCTCTGCTTCGAGATGAGATGATCCACGTGTCGAACGCTTTGGACAGGTCAACAAAGCAGAGCTGCTCCACTCTGCTTATCATCTAGATACTCTCCACATCGTTCACACGCTCATCGTGGCAGTGATGGTGCTGCGCTGCTTTCTGAAGCCTGACTGATGCTCAGACAGGTTGTCATGGTTACATAGAAACACCTTTACCTGTTCGCTCACGAGGCGTTCAAGAGCCTGAGCCAGAACTGACCGCTTAGAGACGGCCTATAGTTATTCAGTAAGGTGGCCTCCCCTCCTTTCAGCGAAGGCAGGACACACGCTGACTTCCACACTTTAGAGACTGGTGTTCGTGCTGAGGGAGAGGTTAGAGAGAGAAGAGAGAGGAGGAGCGATGACATCTGTTCTGTCTTTAAACAGAAAGGCTCCACGTCGTCCGGGCCGGCCGGCTTCCTAGGGTCTAGGATCTGTCCTGGGGCCTCTTCTTTTTATCATCTATTTACTTCCTCTTGGCAATATCTTCCGTAAACACAACATCCACTTTCATTGCTACGCGGATGACACCCAGCTCTACTTGTCCTCCAAACCAACCGCCATCCTCCCTCCCTCCTCCCTCCATCCTCCCTCTATCCTGCCATCCTCCCTCCTCCCATCATCCTCCCTCCTCCCATCCATCCTCCCTCCATCCATCCATCCACCTCCTCCCTCCATCCTCCCTCCTCCCATCCATCCTCCCTCTATCCTGCCATCCTCCCTCCTCCCATCATCCTCCCTCCATCCATCCATCCTCCATCCATCCATCCATCCTCCCTCCCTCCTCCACCATCCTCCCCATCCTCCCTCCATCCCCTCCCTCCTCCATCCTCCACCTCCCTCCCTCCATCCTCCATCCATCCTCCCTCCATCCTCCCTCCTCCCATCCTCCCTCCTCCATCCACCTCCCCATCCTCCATCCTCCCTCCATCCTCCCTCCATCCATCCTCTCCATCCCTCCTCCATCCATCCTCCCTCCATCCTCCATCCTCCCTCCCTCCTCCATCCTCCCTCCATCCTCCATCCTCCCTCCATCCATCCTCCCTCCATCCTCCCCTCCATCCTCCCTCCATCCTCCATCCCTCCCTCCTCCCTCCCTCATCCATCCTCCCTCCTCCCTCCCTCCTCCATCCATCCTCCCTCCCTCCATCCTCCATCCTCCCTCCTCCCTCCCTCCCTCCCTCCCTCCCTCCATCCCTCCATCCTCCCTCCCTCCTCCATCCTCCCTCCCTCCCTCCATCCATCCTCCCTGTCTGACTGCTGACAGGACATCAAATCCTGGTTCTCTTCTAACTTTCTCAAACTTAACGACAGTAAAACCGAGGTTCTCCTCATTGGCACAAAATCCCCCCTAACCGAACCTGACAGTTTCTCCATCACTAGAGACTCCTCTTCAGTCTCCCCCTCCGCTCAGGGTAAGAGTCTGGCTGTCATCCTCGACCGCACACTTTCATTCAAATCTCACGTCAGTAATACGATCACTCGGTCTGCCTGTTTCCATCTACGCAACATCAACCGCCTCCGCCCGTCCCCTAACCCTAAGACCACCGCCATTCTTGTTCACACCCCGGTCACTTCTGCAACTCCTTCTCTTTGGTCTCCCTCTCAAATCCATCCACAGACTTCAACTGGTCCAGAACTCTGCCGCCCGCATCATCCCCAGAACCCCCCCCCCATTAACCACATCTCTCCTGTTCTTCAGCAGCTTCACCGGCTCCCCGTCAAATCCATACCCTCACTGCTCTGTACCTCTCCGACCATCAACACACCCATCCGCACACTCAGGCCTTCTGCTTCCTTCAGCCGCTCTGCACCCCCCTCCCGTCTAACCACCATGGGGTCTAGAGCCTTCAGCCGCTCTGCACCCCCCTCCCGTCTAACCACCATGGGGTCTAGAGCCTTCAGCCGCTCTGCACCCCCCTCCCGTCTAACCACCATGGGGTCTAGAGCCTTCAGCCGCTCTGCACCCCCCTCCCGTCTAACCACCATGGGGTCTAGAGCCTTCAGCCGCTCTGCACCCCCCTCCCGTCTAACCACCATGGGGTCTAGAGCCTTCAGCCGCTCTGCACCCCCCTCCCGTCTAACCACCATGGGGTCTAGAGCCTTCAGCCGCTCTGCACCCCCCTCCCGTCTAACCACCATGGGGTCTAGAGCCTTCAGCCGCTCTGCACCCCCCTCCCGTCTAACCACCACGGGGTCTAGAGCCTTCAGCCGCTCTGCACCCCCCTCCCGTCTAACCACCACGGGGTCTAGAGCCTTCAGCCGCTCTGCACCCCCCTCCCGTCTAACCACCACGGGGTCTAGAGCCTTCAGCCGCTCTGCACCCCCCTCCCGTCTAACCACCACGGGGTCTAGAGCCTTCAGCCGCTCTGCACCCCCCTCCCGTCTAACCACCACGGGGTCTAGAGCCTTCAGCCGCTCTGCACCCCCCTCCCGTCTAACCACCACGGGGTCTAGAGCCTTCAGCCGCTCTGCACCCCCCTCCCGTCTAACCACCACGGGGTCTAGAGCCTTCAGCCGCTCTGCACCCCCCTCCCGTCTAACCACCACGGGGTCTAGAGCCTTCAGCCGCTCTGCACCCCCCTCCCGTCTAACCACCACGGGGTCTAGAGCCTTCAGCCGCTCTGCACCCCCCTCCCGTCTAACCACCACGGGGTCTAGAGCCTTCAGCCGCTCTGCACCCCCCTCCCGTCTAACCACCACGGGGTCTAGAGCCTTCAGCCGCTCTGCACCCCCCTCCCGTCTAACCACCACGGGGTCTAGAGCCTTCAGCCGCTCTGCACCCCCCTTCTGTCCTCAGACCCTCTGTCCTCAGACAGTGTTCAGTGTGTGTTCAGTGTGTGTTCAGTGTGTTCAGTGTTGTGTGTTCAGTGTGTGTGTGTGTGTGTGTGTGTGTGCAGTGTGTGTGTAGTGTGTGTGCAGTGTGTGTTGTGTGTGTGTGTGTGTGTGTGTGCAGTGTGTGTGCAGTGTGTGTGTTGTGTGTGTGCAGTGTGTGTTCAGCGTGCTTCTGGAACACAGCTTCCTTCAGGATGAATAAAGTCTTCTCTGATCTATCGGGAACAGAAGAGGACTCACTGGACTTCCTGTTGACCCGGGAGCGTTTGCGGTTCTTGGGACTGGCGGGCCTGTCGGCCGGGTTCTGGGTCACGGACTTCACCAGCCGGTCCATTATCTCGTCTGTAGCGTCGTCAGGACAACCGGACCCGTCCTCCCGACCCGCTGACATCTGAGAGGGACTAACCTGACCCGTACCTGCAGGGAGAGAGAGAGAACCTGGGTTAGAACCTTAAAGGAGTTAGAACCAGAACCAGAGTTAGGGTTAGTATCAGAACCAGACCCAGACCCAGAGTCAGACTCAGAACTAGATCCAGACCCAGAGTCAGACTCAGAACCAGACCCAGACCCAGAGTCAGACTCAGAACCAGACCCAGACCCAGAGTCAGACTCAGAACCAGACCCAGACCCAGAGTCAGACTCAGAACCAGACCCAGACCCAGAGTCAGACTCAGAACCAGACCCAGACCCAGAGTCAGACTCAGAACCAGACCCAGAGTCAGACTCAGACTCAGAACCCAGACCCAGAACTAGATCCAGACCTAGAGTCAGACTCAGAACCAGACCTAGAGTCAGACCCAGAGTCAGACTCAGAACCAGACCCAGAGTCAGACTCAGAACTAGATCCAGACCCAGAGTCAGACTCAGAACCAGACCCAGAGTCAGACTCAGAACCAGATCCAGACTCAGAACTAGATCCAGACCCAGAGTCAGACTCAGAACCAGATCCAGACCCAGAGTCAGACTCAGAACTAGATCCAGACC
Organism: Champsocephalus esox; assembly: GCA_036324585.1. Lineage (NCBI taxonomy): Eukaryota > Metazoa > Chordata > Actinopteri > Perciformes > Channichthyidae > Champsocephalus > Champsocephalus esox. The sequence continues at coordinate 870,400 of CM070479.1, forward strand.
CAGAGTCAGACTCAGAACCAGATCCAGACCCAGAGTCAGACTCAGAACTAGATCCAGACCCAGAGTCAGACTCAGAACTAGACCCAGACCCAGAGTCAGACTCAGAACTAGACCCAGACCCAGAGTCAGACTCAGAACCAGATCCAGACCCAGAGTGTATAAGGCGTTTCTCACTGCGGACGGCCCGGCTCCTCCTCAGGTTTCCGGACTCGGAGGTTGTGCAGATCAAGAGGTTCTTCATGTTCTCGTGTTCCTCCTGCTGCTCCTCTGAAGGGGGGGAGGGGTCCGAGGGAACAGCCCCGCAGAACTTCTCCGTCTGAGGAGAGAGGGAGGTACTACAGTTCAAACAGCTTTCATCACGTGAGACAACAGATTCAGTTCCTGATCAATCGGGAAAATGTCAGTTTGTGAATAATTATAATTATTATCCCAATCAATCAATCAATGTTTATTTATAGCCCAATATCAGACCCTCTGTCCTCAGACCCTCTGTCCTCAGACCCTCTGTCCTCAGACCCTCTGTCCTCAGACCCTCTGTCCTCAGACCCTCTGTCCTTAGTTCCTCTGTCCTCAGACCCTCTGTCCTCAGACCCTCTGTCCTTAGTTCCTCTGACCTCAGACCCTCTGTCCTCAGACCCTCTGTCCTCAGACCCTCTGTCCTTAGTTCCTCTGTCCTCAGACCCTCTGTCCTCAGACCCTCTGTCCTTAGTTCCTCTGTCCTCAGACCCTCTGTCCTCAGACCCTCTGTCCTCAGACCCTCTGTCCTTAGTCCTCTGTCCTCAGACCCTCTGTCCTCAGACCCTCTGTCCTCAGACACTCTCCATTGTGCTACAGGCCCTGCCCACACAGGCTCCATGGCTCAACCAGTCGTGCTTTTTACATCACGGCTTCCACAGATGAATTTGTTTTATATATTTGTTGCCGGTTTCTGAAGCGTCACTGTTGCCACGCGTTGCCCTGGATACACATGTGGGACATTACCTCAGTGATCATCTTCCCGCGGGTCTTGGTTCTCTCTCGATGCGTCGCTCGCTTCCTCTTCAGCGTGAGAACCCGGTCTCTGGTGGTTCTGAACTCCAGAGAGAACTCGCTGATGATCCGGCAGAACGAGGTGACCCTGATGTCCCTCACGGAGGGGGGGGGGCTGGCCCAGGAACAGCAGGAAGGAGTGGAACCTGGGGGTTTCAACAACATCAGATTCGGAAAGGAGAAAATCATTACAATATGTTTTTCCGTGTTTCCAGCTAAATGTTTTGAATGTTTTTTAAGCACTGTTAATACACTTGTAGAAATGTTCATTATGTTTTCACGAAAACGTGTTGCTGCATTTCAAGATGTGTCTGTGTGTGTGTGTGTGTGTGTGTGTCTGTGTGTCTGTCTGTGTGTGTGTGTGTCTGTGTGTCTGTCTGTGTGTGTGTGTGTGTGTGTTGTCTGTCTGTCTGTCTGTGTGTGTTTGTGTTTGTCTGTGTGTGTCTGTGTGTGTGTGTGTCTGTGTGTGTGTGTGTCTGTGTGTGTGTGTCTGTCTGTGTGTGTGTATGTGTGTGTGTGTGTGTCTGTCTGTGTGTGTTTGTCTGTGTGTGTCTGTCTGTGTGTGTGTGTCTGTCTGTCTGTGTGTGTCTGTCTGTCTGTGTGTGTTTGTCTGTGTGTGTGTGTGTCTGTGTCTGTCTGTCTGTGTCTGTCTGTGTGTGTCTGTCTGTCTGTATACCTGTTGATGACCCTGTGGTGGACCACCTCCAGGTGTGTGTGTACCTGTTGATGACCCTGCAGTGGACCACCTCCAGTGTGTGTGTGTGTGTACCTGTTGATGACCCTGCAGTGGACCACCTCCAGGTGTGTGTGTGTACCTGTTGATGACCCTGCGGTGGACCACCTCCAGGTGTGTGTGTGTACCTGTTGATGACCCTGCTGTGGACCACCTCCAGGTGTGTGTGTGTGTGTGTACCTGTTGATGACCCTGCGGTGGACCACCTCCAGGTGTGTGTGTGTACCTGTTGATGACCCTGCGGTGGACCACCTCCAGGTGTGTGTGTGTGTACCTGTTGATGACCCTGCGGTGGACCACCTCCAGGTGTGTGTGTGTACCTGTTGATGACCCTGCGGTGGACCACCTCCAGGTGTGTGTGTGTACCTGTTGATGACCCTGCGGTGGACCACCTCCAGGTGTGTGTGTGTACTGTTGATGACCCTGCGGTGGACCACCTCCAGGTGTGTGTGTGTGTGTGTGTACCTGTTGATGACCCTGCGGTGGACCACCTTCAGGATCACGATCCTCTGAGTGCAGTCCTTCAGGAACTCGGTCAGTCTGTTCTTCAGCGAAGCCTTCGTCTCGTGCTTCGTCACCAGCTTCAGATTCTCCCATGATGCTTTGCAGCGGCGCTCCAGCTGCACCAGGTTCTCCGACAGCAGCTCGAAGTCCACCTGCACCAATATACACATATATAAATATACACATGTATAAATATATAGCTCATAAAACTGATCTGGAGCCAGCAGCTGCAGGAGAAGCACAGACCTGTAACGTGTTTATGACAACATGCAGATCTACGGCAGCACATGAGGGTCATTTGAGTTTAAAAGAAGAAGTTAATAATGTATAAAATTAGTTCTTTACATTTAAAAAAACCTTTACAGTGTTTTATTTAAAACACAATTTCAAAATAAAAGCCTGATAAATGAAAATAATGTGAGTTTTACTTTGGAGGAGCGCGTGATGGCGGGGACCTCGGAGTACAGGTCTGAGGATTCTGGGTAATTCTCCAGCACCAGGCAGCAGGTGTGATGAAGCAGAGACTGGCGGTGCACCGTGTCCTTCACCTCCACCACCTTCTCCAGGTAGCTCAGCTCAAAGCCTGCCGCCTACACACACACACACACACACACACACACACCACACACACACACACCACACACACACACACACACACACCACACACACACACACACACACACACACACACCACACACACACACACACACACACACACACACACACACACACACACACACACACACACACACACACACACACACACACACACACACACACACACACACACACACACACACACACACACACACACACACACACACACACACACGATGACTCAGCAGTTGTCAGTGTTTACAGAAACAGATATTCTGATAACTCATATTAATAACAGCTGTTTTCATCAGATACACAGAACCTGCAGAGCTTCACTCACACACACACTCAGGTACAGGTAGTGTGTGTGTGTGTGTGTGTGTGTGTGTGAATGTGTGTGTGTGTGTGTGTGTGTGAGTGTGAGTGTGTGTGTGTGTGTTACCACGGAGCTGTTCAGGAAGTTCCCGATGGCCAGCAGCGTGGCGAGGATCCTTCTGAACGTCTGATTGGCCGAGAGCTGCTCCATCCCGAGCTTCAGGTCGAACAGCGGCTCCGCTATCTCCTAAGGGGGGGGGGTATACAGGAGGGGGGGGCAGAAAACAACCCAGCCGTTAGCTGATAGCCGTTAGCTGTTAGCTGATAGCCGTTAGCTGATAGCCGTTAGCTGATAGCCGTTAGCTGATAGCCGTTAGCTGTTAGCCGTTAGCTGATAGCCGTTAGCCGTTAGCTGATAGCCGTTAGCTGATAGCCGTTAGCTGTTAGCCGTTAGCTGATAGCCGATAGCCGTTAGCTGATAGCCGTTAGCTGTTAGCCGTTAGCTGGTAGCCGATAGCCGTTAGCTGATAGCCGGTAGCTGATAGCCGTTAGCTGATAGCCGATAGCCGTTAGCTGATAGCCGTTAGCTGATAGCCGGTAGCTGATAGCCGGTAGCCCTCAGAGCTCACAGCTCCTCCATCTGTTCAGAAACTAGACAGAAGCTAAACCAGTCCAAACCACAGACTGCCTGCGTCGTCATGGAGAATACAGTCGCTGGTTTCTGTCTGTAGGCCGTTGCTGTGAGTGTGGACGGTCGGAGCATATACTGCGTTAGCTTAGCCGATCTCCATTCAGAAAACACGCATTGTAAAGGTGTTTCTCTGCCGTCTGTCTGCAGACTCAAAGCGTGACCTCATGGTGTCACTAACCGGTATCAGTGTGTTGTTCCTTCATCATTTAGAAACCATTACAATCACATCACGGTCACATATGTTCATCTTGTTGTAGTTGTAGCCCCTTGCCAGCGATTCTCTCTCTAGTTTAGCTCAGCCCGACTCAGCCTGGTTGTTCCTGGCCCTAGAGCCAGAACCACGATGTTATGGGGCCAGAAACTGTGAATTAGGATCCGCTAGCCGGTGCTAGGCCGAGTGGAAACGCAACCAACAACGGGCCCCGCACGGCTCGGCACGCTTAAAGCGAGCTGCCCGCTGCTCTGTGTGTGTGTGTGTGTGTGTGTGTGTGTGTGTGTGTGTGTGCACCTTCTCCAGGCTCTCATAGTTGAGCTTGAAGGCCACCAGTGTGTGTGTGTGTGTGTGTGTGTGTGTGTGTGTGCACCTTCTCCAGGCTCTCATAGTTGAGCCTGAAGGCCCACAGCTGCAGGCGGGGTCTCAGGGCGCTGATGGAGGCCAGGCTGCAGAGGAACTGCTCAGCTGAGCCCAGAGGGAGGTCCGGGTGGAGGAGCTGCGCCTCCTGGATCCTCTGCTTCTCCTCCGCCGTGGGGACCATGGTCAGGATCTTCTGCACACACACACACACACACACACACACTTTATCATTAAGCAGTGTTTCCCACAGATCGGAAATATACTTGGGGGGATGGTAGCGGGGGGGGGGTTGAGGAGACGTGCAACACTAACATGAACCTTTCTGGGGTCCCTTGTCAGCAGGCCCTTCAGGCGATGGCAGAGCGAACGGGTTCAGGCCCGTAGTGATAGCCCTATAGTCTAAACCTACTACCCACTAATAAACACATGCTGTTCAAAACAAATGGTAAATGTATTGAGGGTCCTATCCATGTGATTTAAGTGCTCGTCCTCAGACCCTCTGGGGGGGTCCGAGGACCCTCTGGGGGGGTCCGAGGACATGGTTTAGGTGCATCAATCTGCTGCACTTTGAGGGGCAAATACAGAGACTCTATGGGGACACCCAGATGAAACATCTGTATACATTTCAATAATCATAACATCATGGCCATAACCAACAACATCCCATCCATCAACAACATCCCATCCATCAACAACATCCCATCCATCAACAACAACAACATCCCATCCATCAACAACAACAACAACAACAAACAACAACATCCCATCCATCAACAACAACATCCCATCCATCAACAACAACAACATCCCATCCATCAACAACATCCCATCCATCAACAACATCCCATCCATCAACAACAACAACATCCCATCCATCAACAACAACAACAACATCCCATCCATCAACAACAACATCCCATCCATCAACAACAACAACATCCCATCCATTATCAACAACAACATCCCATCCATCAACGACAACAACAACATCCCATCCATCAACAACAACACATCCCATCCATCAACAACAACACATCCCATCCATCAACAACAACAACATCCCATCCATCAACAACAACAACATCCCATCCATCAACAACAACACATCCCATCCATCAACAACAACATACCATCCATCAACAACAACAACAACAGCATCCCATCCATCAACAACAACATCCCATCCATCAACAACATCCCATCCATCAACAACAACAACATACCATCCATCAACAACAACAACAACAACATCATACCATCCATCAACAACAACACACAACATACACATCAACAACAACAACAACAACCATCAACAACAACAACAACAATCAACAACAACAACATACCATCCATCAACACAACAACATCACAACCATCCATCAACAACAACAACAACAACAACAAACACAACATCACATCAACAACAACAACATCAACATCCATAACAACAACATACCATCATCACAACAACAACAACATCAACATCACAACAACAACAACATACCATCCATCAACAACAACAACAACAACATCCATCAACACAACAACATACACATCAACAACAACAACAACATACCATCCACAACAACAACAACATCCATCAACAACAACAACATCATCAACACATCAACAACATCATCAACATCATCAACAACAACAACAACAACAACATCCACAACAACAACAACATCATACCATCCATTAACAACAACATACCATCCATCCATCAACAACAACAACATCATACCATCAACAACAACAACAACATACCATCCATCAACAACAACATCATCATACCATCCATCAACAACAACAACAACAACATACATCCATCCATCAACAACAACAAACCATCCATCAACAACAACATCCCATTTCCAATATGAAAAAACACTGAAACTTGTTTATTTATTTTTGGTTCATTTATAGCTGTGAGTGTGTCTGTGCTCCTGAACCAGCCTCACCTGTCTCCCTCCTCTCCCTCCTGTCCCTCCTCTCCCCCTGTCCCTCCTCTCCCTCCTCTCCCTCCTCTCCCCCTGCTCCTCCTCTCCCTCCTCTCCCTCCTCTCCCGCTGCTCCTCTCGCCCTGCTCCTCTCCCTCCTCTCGCCCTGTCCCTCCTCTCCCTCCTCTCCCTCCTCTCCCTCCTCTCCCTCCTGTCCCTCCTCTCCCTCCTCTCCCCCTGTCCCTCCTCTCCCTCCTCTCCCTCCTCTCCCGCTGCTCCTCTCGCCCTGCTCCTCTCCCTCCTCTCGCCCTGTCCCTCCTCTCCCTCCTCTCCCCCTCTCCCTCCTCTCCCCTGCTCCTCTCGCCCTGTCCCTCCTCTCCCTCCTCTCGCCCTGTCCCTCCTCTCCCCCTGCTCCTCTCGCCCTGTCCCTCCTCTCCCTCCTCTCCCCCTGCTCCTCTCGCCCTGTCCCTCCTCTCCCCCTGCTCCTCTCCCCCTGCTCCTCTCCCTCCTCTCCCCCTGCTCCTCTCGCCCTGTCCCTCCTCTCCTCCTCTCCCTCCTCTCCCCCTGCTCCTCTCGCCCTGTCCCTCCTCTCCCTCCTCTCCCCCTGCTCCTCTCCCTCCTCTCCCTCCTCTCCCCCTGCTCCTCTCGCCCTGTCCCTCCTCTCCCTCCTCTCCCCCTGCTCCTCTCCCCCTGTCCCTCCTCTCCCTCTGCTCCTCTCGCCCTGTCCCTACTCTCCCTCCTCTCCCCCTGCTCCTCTCCCCCTGTCCCTCCTCTCCCCCTGCTCCTCTCCCCTGCTCCTCTCGCCCTGTCCCTCCTCTCCCTCCTCTCCCCCTGCTCCTCTCCCTCCTCTCCCCCTGCTCCTCTCGCCCTGTCCCTACTCTCCCTCCTCTCCCCCTGCTCCTCTCCCCCTGTCCCTCCTCTCCCCCTGCTCCTCTCGCCCTGTCCCTCCTCTCCCCCTGCTCCTCTCCCCTCCCCCTCCCCCTCCTCTCCCCCTGCTCCTCTCCTCTCGCCCTGTCCCTCCTCTCCTCCTCTCCCTCCTCTCCCCTGTCCCTACTCTCCCTCCTCTCCCCCTGCTCCTCTCCCCCTGTCCCTCCTCTCCCCCTGCTCCTCTCCCCTCCCCCTGTCCCTCCTCTCCCCCTGCTCCTCTCCCCCTGCTCCTCTCCCCCTGTCCCTCCTCCCTCCTCCCCCTGCTCCTCTCCCCCTGCTCCTCTCCCTCCTCTCCCCCTGCTCCTCTCCCCCTCTCCCCTGCTCCTCTCCCTCCTCCTCCCCCTGCTCCTCTCCCCCTGCTCCTCTCCCTCCTCTCCCCCTGCTCCTCTCCCCCTCCCCTGCTCCTCTCCCTCCTCTCCCCTGCTCCTCTCCCTCCTCTCCCCCTGCTCCTCTCCCCCTGCTCCTCTCCCTCCTCTTTGAGGCAGCAGCAAAGACCAGTTTTAAAAGTGTATCTTACCTTGTTTCACCCAGTTAACGTTGTGTTGATGCATCTTTCACTACCCACTCCCCTCAAAGGACCCACTGAGAGTAACTATCTCAACACTCAGCGAGTCCTTTACCAGGTAGGACATATCTGACTTTATATCCCATAATATGTTGGTCATAAGTATGTTTAAGAAATGTACTTTTTTAAAGTTGGTTTTCTTTTCTAAATAAACGCCTCGGAGAACAGTCCACTTGTTCTCTTGTGAATCTTTCAGAATATTAAGGTTTTTTCAGGTTAAGGATTATTTGAGTTTCTTTTGAGTTTATTCATGAACGATGAGGTGCTTTTATTTGTGCGGTGCAGACAGGAAGTACCTCAATGCCCTCCTTGCTGATGGCGAAGTCGTCGAAGTTGAGGATGGCCGTCTTGATCACGTGGACGGCCGGCAGCACCGTCATCCCAATGTTTATGGCGTTACTCCTCTTCGAGTCAAGCACCAGCAGCTCCGACTTCTTCAGCTCCGGACCCTTTTGCAATAACACCAGTTAATACCAGTTGTTAATACCAGTTAATACCAGTGAATACCAGTTAATACCAGTTAACACCAGTGGTTAACACCAGTTAACACCAGTTAATACCAGTTGTTAACACCAGTTAACACCAGATAACACCAGTTAATACCAGTTAATACCAGTTAACACCAGTTGTTAACACCAGTTAATACCAGTTGTTAATACCAGTTAATACCAGTTAACACCAGTTAACACCAGTTGTTAATACCAGTTAATACCAGTTAATACTAGTTAATACCAGATAATAACAGGTAATACCAGTTAATACCACCAGTTAATACCAGATAATAACAGTTAATAAGATATAATACCAGTTAACACCAGTTAATACCAGTTATTAACAGATAACACCAGTTAATACCAGTTGTTAATACCAGTTATTAACAGATACCACCAGTTAATACCAGTTATTAACAGATAACACCAGTTAATACCAGTTATTAACAGATAACACCAGTTAATACCAGTTGTTAATACCAGTTATTAACAGATACCACCAGTTAATACCAGTTATTAACATATAACACCAGTTAATACCAGTTATTAACAGATAACACCAGTTAATACCAGTTGTTAATACCAGTTAATACCAGTTATTAACAGATAACACCAGTTAATACCAGTTGTTAATACCAGTTATTAACAGATAACACCAGTTAATACCAGTTATTAACAGATAACACCAGTTAATACCAGTTGTTAATACCAGTTATTAACAGATAACACCAGTTAATACCAGTTGTTAATACCAGTTATTAACAGATAACACCAGTTAATACCAGTTATTAACAGATAACACCAGTTAATACCAGTTATGAACAGATAACACCAGTTAATACCAGTTGTTAATACCAGTTATTAACAGATAACACCAGTTAATACCAGTTGTTAATACCAGTTGTTAATACCAGTTAATACCAGTTATTAACAGATAATAACAGTTAATACCAGTTGTTAATACCAGTTATTAACAGATAACACCAGTTAATACCAGTTGTTAATACCAGTTGTTAATACCAGTTGTTAATACCAGTTATTAACAGATAACACCAGTTAATACCAGTTGTTAATACCAGTTGTTAATACCAGTTAATACCAGTTATTAACAGATAATAACAGTTAATACCAGTTGTTAATACCAGTTATTAACAGATAACACCAGTTAATACCAGTTATTAACAGATAATACCAGTTAATACCAGTTATTAACAGATAATAACAGTTAATACCAGTTGTTAATACCAGTTATTAACAGATAACACCAGTTAATACCAGTTATTAACAGATAATACAGTTAATACCAGTTATTAACAGATAATACCAGTTAATACCAGTTATTAACAGATAATACCAGTTAATACCAGTTATTAACAGATAATACCAGTTAATAGCAATAATGTATAAAAAGTATTTTTTTCGTGTGATTGACTCTTTAAGTGCGAGTCATTCTGTATCTGCATGGACTCGCTGTCGTCGTACTTATTTCATATTAGATTCAACTGGTGATTTTACCGGATCATAATCATTTCAAAAAGAAAACCTTTAAATTGACAACATTTACCCAAAAACATTTGTTTTTGTTTTTATACTTCTGATACCTTTGAGTTTTTTCTCGTAGGTTTGCCGTAGTGATCTTAAAAATATTCGTAAAAGCGTATATTTCTCTCTCAAATGTTCCACTTTAAATGCAAGAGTAATTTGTTTTCAGCTTCCTTATGAATACCCCGTCACAGAGCCCCGTGTTTCCCACAATGCATCAGCTTGTAGTCCTGATCAGCTTGTAGTCCTGGTTACCTTGACGGCACTCATCTCCTTGGCCTTGGACTGGAACAGGTGCTCGAGGCGTTTGGTGTCCAGAGACACTTTATCCAGAGACGCCCACACCGTGCCCCCCCCGAACACACAGCGGGGGGGGGGTGCCGGGCGCAGCTCCTTCCAGAACAGCTTCACCGTCTTCTTCTTCTGCTGTGAGGAGGATGAGGGAGGAGGAGGCGGGGCTAAACCTCCAGGAAGAGGAGGGGGGGGGAGGGGGTGGGGATAAACCTCCAGGAAGTGGAGGGGGAGGAGGAGGCGGGGCTAAACCTCCAGGAAGTGGAGGGGGAGGAGGAGGCAAGGCTAAACCTCTAGGGAGGGGTGGGGGAGGTGGGGGGAGGCCGGTGAGGTGGGAGGAGTGGAAGGAGTCGAAGGTGTCCATGTCCAGCACGTCCACGTCCTCCTCGTCCAGCAGGTCGGAGAAGTCCAGGTCTTTGATCTTCAGCGCGGCGGCGGCGAGCGGCTGCAGTTGCTCCCAGGCGTCAGGGGGGAGGTGGGAGAGGGGGGTGAGGGGCGTGGCCTCCAGGCGACGCTGCTGCGTCTCGATGTCGATGCTGCTCTGCTGACGGAGGAGGCGCGACTGAAGGAGCAGAAGAGAGTGGAGATTCTGAATGCATTATTATGCTTGAAGACAGATAGAATGTGTTGCTAGGTAACCATCACACGGACAGGCTGAGGCGGTCGGTCTCTAGCAGAGTTGGGTGTACCGTGTTACAAAGTAACAATATTATTAATAATATTACATTTGTCGGCAACGGAGTAATGCTTCTCCTTTTGACAGACTAGACTAGTAGGTGGTACAGTATTCAGAAGCTGACAGGAACTTTGGATACTAACACAACAGTACATAATAAACATATGTATAACTAGTTTAGCTAGCTCAGATTGGTAAATGTGATGGTCTAACTTTTAACATTTGAAATATTTCAAGTCACGAGAGGGATTTCCGCCGCAGGGTTATATTCTCGTAACCTTTGTGTGTATGTCCACGTGCAGCTGGCAAGGGGTTGAGCTGCAGACGGAGACATCAGCTATAACCTTCAAGGGGTGGAGGTGTGCCCGTTATGTTACATGTGTCAGAAGCAAGGACAGGAATGTGACGGTAAGGTGCACCTGCAGAGGCAACATGCTAACGCCTGCAGAGGCAACATGCTAACGCCTGCAGAGGCAACATGCTAACGCCTGCAGAGGCAACATGCTAACGCCTGCAGAGGCAACATGCTAACGCCTGCAGAGGCAACATGCTAACGCCTGCAGAGGCAACATGCTAACGCCTGCAGAGGCAACATGCTAACGCCTGCAGAGGCAACATGCTAACGCCTGCAGAGGCAACATGCTAACGCCTGCAGAGGCAACATGCTAACGCCTGCAGAGGCAACATGCTAACGCCTGCAGAGGCAACATGCTAACGCCTGCAGAGGCAACATGCTAACGCCAAGCTAGTAGCAGTGATGATGATGAGTGCCGACTCCGAACAAGCAGCAAACACTAGAATGTTCACCGTTATTAACTCGTGTCATGTCTTCCGTATTGCAATAGTAATTGTTGTGTGTGCACGTGTAGGCCTATGTTTTAAGGTTTGGCTATAGGCTATAGGCTGTTGCCGAGTAACGCGAAAGTAATGTAAAGTAACGAGTAAAGTAACGAGACATTCTGAAACATTTTTACACAATTCTTATTTCAAAATCTTAAAGTCTGACTTTCTTTCTAAATGATGTTAGTTATAATCTGATATGATTTGTTACATGTCACGGTCATATGTCCTGCTGTCACTAACAGGATGCTGCGACACATCCCACCACCTCAGCTATAATGTGATGTCACTGTGATGTCACTTCCTTAAAGACGTGAACACATGTACTGTAACTGTGATGTCACTTCCTTAAAGACGTGAACACATGTACTGTAACTGTGATGTCACTTCCTTAAAGACGTGAACACATGTACTGTAACTGTGATGTCACTTCCTTAAAGACGTGAACACATGTGCTGTAACTGTGATGTCACTTCCTTAAAGACGTGAACACATGTACTGTAACTGTGATGTCACTTCCTTAAAGACGTGAACACATGTACTGTAGCTGTGATGTCACTTCCTTAAAGACGTGAACACATGTACTGTAACTGTGATGTCACTTCCTTAAAGACGTGAACACATGTACTGTAACTGTGATGTCACTTCCTTAAAGACGTGAACACATGTACTGTAACTGTGATGTCACTTCCTTAAAGACGTGAACACATGTACTGTAACTGTGATGTCACTTCCTTAAAGACGTGAACACATGTACTGTAACTGTGATGTCACTTCCTTAAAGACGTGAACACATGTACTGTAACTGTGATGTCACTTCCTTAAAGACGTGAACACATGTACTGTAACTGTGATGTCACTTCCTTAAAGACGTGAACACATGTACTGTAACTGTGATGTCACTTCCTTAAAGACGTGAACACATGTACTGTAACTGTGATGTCACTTCCTTAAAGACGTGAACACATGTACTGTAACTGTGATGTCACTTCCTTAAAGACGTGAACACATGTACTGTAACTGTGATGTCACTTCCTTAAAGACGTGAACACATGTGCTGTAACTGTGATGTCACTTCCTTAAAGACGTGAACACATGTACTGTAACTGTGATGTCACTTCCTTAAAGACGTGAACACATGTACTGTAACTGTGATGTCACTTCCTTAAAGACGTGAACACATCATCTCATATTAATGAGGATATAAGAGTGTTTCTTTAGCTGGGACCTCGTTCCAGTTCTCAGTCTCTTTAGACCTCTCTTTAGACCTCTCTCTAGACCTCTCTATGGACCTCTCTATGGACCTCTCTATGGACCTCTCTATGGACCTCTCTTTAGACCTCTCTTTAGACCTCTCTATGGACCTCTCTATGGACCTCTCTATGGACCTCTCTTTAGACCTCTCTATGGACCTCTCTTTGGACCTCTCTTTGGACCTCTCTTTGGACCTCTCTTTGGACCTCTCTTTGGACCTCTCTATGGACCTCTCTATGGACCTCTCTATGGACCTCTCTTTGGACCTCTCTTTGGACCTCTCTTTGGACCTCTCTTTGGACCTCTCTTTGGACCTCTCTATGGACCTCTCTATGGACCTCTCTTTAGACCTCTCTTTGGACCTCTCTCTAGACCTCTCTCTAGACCTCTCTATGGACCTCTCTTTAGACCTCTCTCTAGACCTCTCTATGGACCTCTCTTTAGACCTCTCTTTAGACCTCTCTCTAGACCTCTCTATGGACCTCTCTTTAGACCTCTCTATGGACCTCTCTTTGGACCTCTCTTTGGACCTCTCTATGGACCTCTCTATGGACCTCTCTATGGACCTCTCTTTGGACCTCTCTTTGGACCTCTCTTTGGACCTCTCTTTGGACCTCTCTTTGGACCTCTCTATGGACCTCTCTATGGACCTCTCTTTAGACCTCTCTATGGACCTCTCTTTGGACCTCTCTTTGGACCTCTCTATGGACCTCTCTTTGGACCTCTCTATGGACCTCTCTATGGACCTCTCTATGGACCTCTCTATGGACCTCTCTTTGGACCTCTCTTTGGACCTCTCTTTGGACCTCTCTTTGGACCTCTCTTTAGACCTCTCTATGGACCTCTCTATGGACCTCTCTTTGGACCTCTCTTTGGACCTCTCTTTGGACCTCTCTATGGACCTCTCTTTAGACCTCTCTATGGACCTCTCTATGGACCTCTCTATGGACCTCTCTTTGGACCTCTCTTTGGACCTCTCTTTGGACCTCTCTATGGACCTCTCTTTGGACCTCTCTTTGGACCTCTCTTTGGACCTCTCTTTGGACCTCTCTTTGGACCTCTCTATGGACCTCTCTTTGGACCTCTCTTTGGACCTCTCTTTGGACCTCTCTTTGGACCTCTCTATGGACCTCTCTTTAGACCTCTCTATGGACCTCTCTATGGACCTCTCTATGGACCTCTCTTTGGACCTCTCTTTGGACCTCTCTTTGGACCTCTCTATGGACCTCTCTTTGGACCTCTCTATGGACCTCTCTTTAGACCTCTCTATGGACCTCTCTTTGGACCTCTCTTTGGACCTCTCTATGGACCTCTCTCTGGACCTCTCTATGGACCTCTCTATGGACCTCTCTATGGACCTCTCTGGACCTCTTTAGACCTCTTTAGACCTCTATGGACCTCTCTATGGACCTCTCTTTGGACCTCTCTATGGACCTCTCTATGGACCTCTCTATGGACCTCTCTTTGGACCTCTCTATGGACCTCTCTATGGACCTCTCTATGGACCTCTCTTTGGACCTCTCTATGGACCTCTCTATGGACCTCTCTTTGGACCTCTCTTTGGACCTCTTTAGACCTCTATGGACCTCTCTATGGACCTCTTTAGACCTCTTTAGACCTCTATGGACCTCTCTATGGACCTCTTTAGACCTCTTTAGACCTCTATGGACCTCTCTATGGACCTCTTTGGACCTCTCTATGGACCTCTCTGGACCTCTTTAGACCTCTTTAGACCTCTATGGACCTCTCTATGGACCTCTCTTTGGACCTCTCTATGGACACCTCTATGGACCTCTCTATGGACCTCTTTGGACCTCTCTTTGGACCTCTCTTTGGACCTCTCTTTGGACCTCTCTTTGGACCTCTCTATGGACCTCTCTATGGACCTCTCTATGGACCTCTCTATGGACCTCTCTATGGACCTCTCTTTGGACCTCTCTATGGACCTCTCTATGGACCTCTCTATGGACCTCTCTCTGGACCTCTCTATGGACCTCTCTATGGACCTCTCTATGGACCTCTCTATGGACCTCTCTATGGACCTCTCTATGGACCTCTCTATGGACCTCTCTATGGACCTCTCTTTGGACCTCTCTTTAGACCTCTCTATGGACCTCTCTATGGACCTCTCTATGGACCTCTCTATGGACCTCTATGGACCTCTATGGACCTCTCTATGGACCTCTATGGACCTCTATGGACCTCTCTATGGACCTCTCTATGGACCTCTCTATGGACCTCTCTTTGGACCTCTCTTTGGACCTCTCTTTGGACCTCTCTTTGGACCTCTCTCTCGAGACCTCTCTCTCGAGACCTCTCTCTCGAGACCTCTCTCTCGAGACCTCTCTCTCTAGACCTCTCTCTCGAGACCTCTCTCTCGAGACCTCTCTCTCGAGACCTCTCTCTCGAGACCTCTCTCTCGAGACCTCTCTCTCTAGACCTCTCTCTCTAGACCTCTCTCTCGAGACCTCTCTCTCGAGACCTCTCTCTCGAGACCTCTCTCTCTAGACCTCTCTCTCTAGACCTCTCTCTCGAGACCTCTCTCTCGAGACCTCTCTCTCGAGACCTCTCTCTCTAGACCTCTCTCTCTAGACCTCTCTCTCTAGACCTCTCTCTCGAGACCTCTCTCTCGAGACCTCTCTCTCGAGACCTCTCTCTCGAGACCTCTCTCTCTAGACCTCTCTCTAGACCTCTCTCTCTAGACCTCTCTCTCTAGACCTCTCTCTCTAGACCTCTCTCTCTAGATCTCTCTATGGAGTAACTCTATCCTGACATGAAGCCCCTAACTGAGTACCTGGGTCTCCTGGTCTAGGCGGTTCCTCGCTGCCTGAGTCGACCCCTGCAGGTTCTGAAGCTCCTCCCTGACGGAGGCGTTGGGGGGGGTGGGGTCCTCTGATCGAGACTTAAAACTGGAGAGGCGCTCCAACACTTGCCCACCTGAGAGAGAGAGAGAGAGAGAGAGAGAGAGAGAGAGAGAGAGAGAGAGAGAGAGAGAGAGAGAGAGAGAGAGAGAGAGGAGAGAGAGAGAGAGAGAGAGATATATGTATCTGCACGTTGCTGGCATATACAGAATGTTTAGTGTTGTCCAGTTGTCCACATGTATGTTTAGTGTTGTCCAGTTGTCCACATGTATGTTTAGTGTTGTCCAGTTGTTCACATGTATGTTTAGTGTTGTCCAGTTGTCCACATGTATGTTTAGTGTTGTCCAGTTGTTCACATGTATGTTTAGTGTTGTCCAGTTGTCCACATGTATGTTTAGTGTTGTCCAGTTGTTCACATGTATGTTTAGTGTTGTCCAGTTGTTCACATGTATGTTTAGTGTTGTCCAGTTGTCCACATGTATGTTTAGTGTTGTCCAGTTGTTCACATGTATGTTTAGTGTTGTCCAGTTGTCCACATGTATGTTTAGTGTTGTCCAGTTGTTCACATGTATGTTTAGTGTTGTCCAGTTGTCCACATGTATGTTTAGTGTTGTCCAGTTGTCCACATGTATGTTTAGTGTTGTCCAGTTGTCCACATGTATGTTTAGTGTTGTCCAGTTGTCCACATGTATGTTTAGTGTTGTCCAGTTGTCCACATGTATGTTTAGTGTTGTCCAGTTGTTCACATGTATGTTTAGTGTTGTCCAGTTGTTCACATGTATGTTTATGGCCGCCTGCATCGAGGTCCTCTGCAGGTGGTCCCCAGAGGCCACCTGCAGAGGACCTCGATGCAGGCGGCCTCTGGGGACCACCTGCATCGAGGTCCTCTGCAGGTGGTCTCTGGGGACCACCTGCATCGAGGTCCTCTGCAGGTGGCCAGTCCCACTACACCTGCTGTGCCCCCCACCCTTCTTTCACATAATGGTATGATCCTAGTGTGTCCTCGCATATGATTGGCCGCATGGTGGCCCAGCTAAATAAAGCCCCGCCCCTGCCCGCATGGATTCTCAGCCAGAGTAGGAGCGGCTGAGATCCTGCTCCCCGACGGGGGGCTGCTCTCCTAGCGGCGTGTTGGAGACCCCTGAATTAAATGATCAAGTCACCTCAAGTCAGAAGGCTCGAGTCGAGGTCGAGTCCCGAGTCCTTGGTGCTCAAGTCGAGTCGCAAGTGCGTGTGTGTAGTAGTGTGTAGTAGTGTAGTAGTGTGTGTTGTAGTGTGTATAGTAGTGTGTGTTGTAGTGTGTAGTAGTGTGTGTTGTAGTGTGTAGTAGTGTGTAGTAGTGTGTAGTAGTGTAGTAGTGTGTGTTGTAGTGTGTAGTAGTGTGTAGTAGTGTGTGTAGTAGTGTGTAGTAGTGTGTAGTAGTGTGTAGTAGTGTATAGTAGTGTGTAGTAGTGTGTGTAGTGTAGTGTGTGTAGTAGTGTGTAGTAGTGTGTAGTAGTGTGTGTAGTAGTGTGTGTAGTAGTGTGTAGTAGTGTGTAGTAGTGTGTGTAGTAGTGTGTAGTAGTGTGTAGTAGTGTTAGTTGTGTGTAGTAGTGTGTAGTAGTGTGTGTAGTAGTGTGTGTAGTAGTGTGTGTAGTAGTGTGTGTAGTAGTGTGTGTAGTAGTGTGTGTAGTAGTGTGTAGTAGTGTGTGTAGTAGTGTGTGTAGTAGTGTGTGTAGTAGTGTGTGTAGTGTGTGTAGTGTGTGTAGTAGTGTGTGTAGTGTGTGTGTAGTAGTGTGTAGTAGTGTGTGTGTAGTGTGTGTGTAGTGTGTGTAGTAGTGTGTAGTAGTGTGTGTAGTAGTGTGTGTAGTAGTGTGTGTAGTGTGTGTAGTAGTGTGTGTAGTAGTGTGTGTAGTAGTGTGTGTAGTAGTGTGTGTGTAGTGTGTGTAGTGTGTGTAGTAGTGTGTGTAGTGTGTGTGTAGTGTGTGTAGTAGTGTGTGTAGTTGTGTGTAGTAGTGTGTGTATTGTGTGTAGTAGTGTGTAGTAGTGTATAATGTGTGTAGTGTGTGTAGTAGTGTATAATTGTGTGTAGTAGTGTATAATAGTGTGTATAGTAGTGTGTAGTAGTGTATAATTGTGTGTAGTAGTGTGTAGTAGTGTATAATAGTGTGTAGTAGTGTGTAGTAGTGTATAATAGTGTGTAGTAGTGTGTAGTAGTGTGTATAGTGTTAGTAGTGTGTAGTAGTGTAGTAGTGTGTGTAAACGTAAATAATGATCATGTTTATTTATCACAACACGGATTTATCTTCTTATATTTAGCCATGTTCTCTTCATAGTGAACATTATACTGGTCTCATGTTTGATTGATTTCCTCGTTAAGTGTTTCTCACCGGGCAGGAAGTGGCTCTCCACTTCTTCTTCTGTGGTGTCTGCGGTGGGGGGGGGCGCTGGAGGACTTAGAGAACAACATGTCGAGAAGGAACTTCTTATCGTTGGACAAAGTGCTGATGGAGCGCTGCCCTGAAACAGAGGAACAGGAAGTCAGGTCAACCTTTCACAATAAAAGCTGCAGCTCATTCTGGAGTCGCTTTTAGTGATTTTTAAGGTAAGGAGGCACGTTTTTCAGAATAAAAGCCCCATAGAGTTACTGCATCCCTACAGGAAGCTCAGAAGGAGGCATGCTTTTCAGAATAAAAGCCCCATAGAGTTACTGCATCCCTACAGGAAGCTCAGAAGGAGGCACGTTTTTCAGAATAAAAGCCCCATAGAGTTACTGCATCCCTACAGGAAGCTCAGAAGGAGGCATGCTTTTCAGAATAAAAGCCCCATAGAGTTACTGCATCCCTACAGGAAGCTCAGAAGGAGGCACGTTTTTCAGAATAAAAGCCCCATAGAGTTACTGCATCCCTACAGGAAGCTCAGAAGGAGGCACGTTTTTCAGAATAAAAGTCCCTTAGAGTTACTGCATCCCTACAGGAAGCTCAGAAGGAGGCATGCTTTTCAGAATAAAAGTCCCTTAGAGTTACTGCATCCCTACAGGAAGCTCAGAAGGAGGCATGCTTTTCAGAATAAAAGTCCCTTAGAGTTACTGCATCCCTACAGGAAGCTCAGAAGGAGGCATGCTTTTCAGAATAAAAGCCCCATAGAGTTACTGCATCCCTACAGGAAGCTCAGAAGGAGGCATGCTTTTCAGAATAAAAGTCCCATAGAGTTACTGCATCCCTACAGGAAGCTCAGAAGGAGGCATGCTTTTCAGAATAAAAGTCCCTTAGAGTTACTGCATCCCTACAGGAAGCTCAGAAGGAGGCATGCTTTTCAGAATAAAAGTCCCTTAGAGTTACTGCATCCCTACAGGAAGCTCAGAAGGAGGCATGCTTTTCAGAATAAAAGCCTCATCGAGTAACTGTATCTTTAAAAGAAGCTCCAGGCGAGAACAGTTTTTCAAAATAAAACATTGAATAAACGTGAAATATTGTATAATATTCTCTTGGATTCAGGCAGGTTTAAACGTTCTACTTCTTCTAATAAACAATAGGAACTGTAATGGACGGCAGTGACAGCTGACCTCCACCAGGTGGCACTGACTCATCAGTATGAGTCACAGAGAGGAGCATTGTGGGTAATGTAGTCTCACCTGGGTCCTCCTGAGGGTCCGAGTGTCCGTTGGAGTCAGACGCTGCATCGGGAACAAGAGTGGACCCGTTAGACGTGATGGAATATGTTCAGTTACTCACATCAGGCAGATATCAAAGAGCTTGCTAACTAAATGTAAGTGTAGCAGAATCATGAACTGCGTTTCATTGATCAATCCTTGTTTCTGTGTTCCTGCTGAGGAGAAGGGGATTTGTTTGTTTGTTTGTTTGTTTGTTCTCACAGTTTTCCGGATCTTTCCCAAAAACATGTGGAGTTATAACTTCATAAATGAGCAAAGTATCATTTGTAAGGTGTTGAATGTGGAGCTCCTCTGAGACTGGCTCCGGCTGCGCAGATCATTATGTTACCCTGCGGAGACGATGGTGTGTTTTTGCTGCCCTCGGCATTAGGCTGCAGGCTGGGGGTGATGACATCATCAAAGCAGGACAGTTTGCTCAGGTTTTTGCTCCGCCTCTTCTTCTCCCGCTGCGTCGCCAACAGAGAGCGCAGGAAGCCGTCTCTGCACAAGCAAACAGAAGGATTTTCAGAATAAAAGCCTGCAGAGATTGCTTCTTCTAATGTGAACACACTCATCAACGGTCCTCCCTGCTACGCTTATACGTTTCACTGCAACCACAACCAGATCAATCACCTCCATTACACTGCAACCACAGCCAGATCAATCACCTTCATTACACCGCAACCACAGCCAGATCAATCACCTTCATTACACTGCAACCACAACCAGATCAATCACCTTCATTACACCGCAACCACAGCCAGATCAATCACCTCCATTACACTGCAACCACAGCCAGATCAATCACCTCCATTACACTGCAACCACAGCCAGATCAATCACCTCCATTACACTGCAACCACAGCCAGATCAATCACCTCCATTACACTGCAACCACAGCCAGATCAATCACCTCCATTACACTGCAACCACAGCCAGATCAATCACCTCCATTACACTGCAACCACAGCCAGATCAATCACCTCCATTACACTGCAACCACAGCCAGATCAATCACCTTCATTACACTGCAACCACAGCCAGATCAATCACCTCATTACACTGCAACCACAACCAGATCAATCACCTCCATTACACTGCAACCACAACCAGATCAATCACCTTCATTACACCGCAACCACAACCAGATCAATCACCTTCATTACACTGCAACCACAGCCAGATCAATCACCTCCATTACACTGCAACCACAACCAGATCAATCACCTTCATTACACTGCAACCACAGCCAGATCAATCACCTCCATTACACTGCAACCACAGCCAGATCAATCACCTCCATTACACTGCAACCACAACCAGATCAATCACCTTCATTACACTGCAACCACAGCCAGATCAATCACCTTCATTACACCGCAACCACAACCAGATCAATCACCTTCATTACACTGCAACCACAGCCAGATCAATCACCTCCATTACACTGCAACCACAGCCAGATCAATCACCTTCATTACACTGCAACCACAGCCAGATCAATCACCTCCATTACACTGCAACCACAGCCAGATCAATCACCTTCATTACACTGCAACCACAACCAGATCAATCACCTTCATTACACCACAACCACAACCAGATCAATCACCTCCATTACACCGCAACCACAACCAGATCAATCACCTCCATTACACTGCAACCACAGCCAGATCAATCACCTCCATTACACTGCAACCACAACCAGATCAATCACCTCCATTACACTGCAACCACAACCAGATCAATCACCTCCATTACACTGCAACCACAACCAGATCAATCACCTCCATTACACTGCAACCACAACCAGATCAATCACCTTCATTACACCGCAACCACAGCCAGATCAATCACCTCCATTACACCGCAACCACAGCCAGATCAATCACCTCCATTACACTGCAACCACAACCAGATCAATCACCAGCAATTAGACCTGACCCAATGATCTCACACACACCTTCAGAATCACTGAAGCCATTAAAGCTACACACAATAATCACCACACACGCACACACACACACACACACATCCCAAAAGAAGCCACCCTTCAGCTCCCAGCATGCATTGGGACTGCTGCAGTTACTTACTGAAACTTCTTGAGGACCGGCTTGTCCAGATTTACATTTTCAGAGCTGCAGAGACACACACACACACACACACACACACACTCCCACCATGTATACATCACTTCAGGGGACATTACATTGACTGACATGCATTTCCTGGAGATTTATCCTAACCTCAATTAAATAGATATTAATTGCTCAATGTGTCCCCACAAGGGAGGCGAGTCCCCACACGTGACCGTGTAAACAGATTTAGGTCCCCACAAGTATAGTAATGCTAGGACACACACACACACCACAGCACGCACACGCACACGTACACAGAGTGATGTATGCATGAAAACACAGCACATAGGGCTGCTGAATTCATCGTATTTTAATCGCAATTACGATTTTGGATTGCAACGATTATGAAAACAACGTAATCGAAATGAAACGGTTATTTTATTTGTATTGGTTTTTCAGTGGAATTATACTTAAAGTTCAGTCGACTGTTAAAAACGTACTGTTCACATTTTTCCTCTCAATAAATGGATGTTTTCAAAGTAAATGGATCATCGTTTTTAATAATCGTGATTTCGATTATTGACCCAAATAATCGAAATTATGATATTTGCCATAATCGAGCAGCCCTAACAGCACATTGAACTGCCTCCTATAATAGCCTTCCCATGCTTCACACACACACACACACACACACACACACACACACACACACACACACACACACACACAACACACACACACACACACACACACACACACACACACACACACACACACACACACACACACACACACACACACACACACACTTTTCGCCTGGAAGACTGGTCCAACTGATTTCGGCACCCCCCCCACACACCTGGAGACCCCCCCCCCACACACACAACACACCCGCACACACATCTGGAGACCCCCCCCCACACACACAACACACCCGCACACACATCTGGAGACCCCCCCCCCACCACACACACAACACACCCCGCACACACATCTGGAGACCCCCCCCCCACACACACAACACACCCGCACACACATCTGGAGACCCCCCCCCACACACACACAACACACCCGCACACACACCTGGAGACCCCCCCCCACACACACACAACACACCCGCACACACATCTGGAGACCCCCCCCCCACACACACAACACACCCGCACACACATCTGGAGACCCCCCCCCCACACACACAACACACCCGCACACACATCTGGAGACCCCCCCCCCACACACACACAACACACCCGCACACACATCTGGAGACCCCCCCCCACACACACAACACACCCGCACACACATCTGGAGACCCCCCCCCCACACACACAACACACCCGCACACACATCTGGAGACCCCCCCCCCACACACACACACACACCCGCACACACACCTGGAGACCCCCCCCCACACACACACAACACACCCGCACACTAACAAAACTGAACCGTTGACTTTAAATTATAGTTATGTGTCATTTGATGACATAATAATCATAACATTTAATTAAAGTCAACGTTTTGAGACGAAGATGAGGAGGAAGAAGAGGAAGAGTTTACTCACCAGAGCCGATCATCCTCCCCTGAACTAGGGGAGGAAGGACTGAGGAAGGAGGGAGGAAACAAGGAAGGGATGAGAGGAGGAGTTTTAGAAAGAAGGATGCAGATCATTAACGACTTCACGTTTGAATGTTTTCAAAGAGACGGACAGGAAGTCTCTCCGTTAGAACATCTGGAATCGGGGTCAGAGAAGTCCCACGGACCAAGAGGACGAGAGCAATGACTTCAAGAGAATCCAGAAACTACAGAGAGATTCTCCATCATAAGAAAAAGAGTCTTACAAAAATGAAACATCACAGAAATAAACCCGGACATTATGAAGATGATGAAGATGATGAAGATGATGAAGATGCATTTAGATTTATTATAGAATACAAATTAGGCGAGAAAACATATATCAAAAAAAGCTAAGGAAATGTTTTTCCAAATAACCCAAAGGATCCAATTCCTAAAAGACCCAGAGATTCAAACCCCAATGATCCAGAGATTCAAACCCCAAGGATCCAGAGATTCAATCCCAAAAGATCCAGAGATTCAATCCCAAAAGATCCAGAGATTCAAACCCAAAGGATCCAGAGATTCAAACCCAAAGGATCCAGGATTCAAACCCAAAAGATCCAGAGATTCTAAATCAAAGGATCCAGAGATTCAAACCCAAAGGATCCAGAGATTCAAACCCAACATATACAGACATTCAAACCCAAATGATCCAGAGATTCAAACCCAAAAGATCCAGAGATTCAAACCCAAAGGATCCAGAGATTCAAACCCAAAGGATCCAGGGATTCAAACCCAAAAGATCCAGAGATTCAAACCCAAAGGATCCAGAGATTCAAAATCAAAGGATCCAGAGATTCAAACCCAAAGGATCCAGATATTCAAACCCAAAGGATCCAGAGATTCAATCCCAAAAGATCCAGAGATTCAAACCCAAAAGATCCAGAGATTCAAACCCCAAGGATCCAGAGATTCAAACCCAAAAGATCCAGAGATTCAAACCCCAAGGATCCAGCGATTCAAACCCAAAGGATCCAGAGATTCAAACCCAAAAGATCCAGAGATTCAAACCCAACATATCCAGATATTCAAACCCAAAGGATCCAGAGATTCAAACCCAAAAAGATCCAGAGATTCAAACCCAAAGGATCCAGAGATTTAAACCCAAAGGATCCAGGGATTCAAACCCAAAAGATCCAGAGATTCTAAATCAAAGGATCCAGAGATTCAAACCCAAAGGATCCAGAGATTCAAACCCAACATATACAGACATTCAAACCCAAATGATCCAGAGATTCAAACCCAAAAAGATCCAGAGATTCAAACCCAAAGGATCCAGAGATTCAAACCCAAAGGATCCAGGATTCAAACCCAAAAGATCCAGAGATTCAAAATCAAAGGATCCAGAGATTCAAACCCAAAGGATCCAGAGATTCAAACCCAACATATCCAGATATTCAAACCCAAAGGATCCAGAGATTCAAACCCAAAAAGATCCAGAGATTCAAACCCAAAGGATCCAGAGATTCAAACCCAAAGGATCCAGGGATTCAAACCCAAAAGATCCAGAGATTCAAACCCAAAAGATCCAGAGATTCAAACCCAACATACCCAGATATTCAAACCCAAAGGATCCAGAGATTCAAACCCAAAAAGATCCAGAGATTCAAACCCAAAGGATCCAGAGATTCAAACCCAAAGGATCCAGGGATTCAAACCCAAAAAGATCCAGAGATTCAAACCCAAAGGATCCAGAGATTCAAACCCAAAGGATCCAGGGATTCAAACCCAAAAGATCCAGAGATTCAAACCCAAAAGATCCAGAGATTCAAACCCAACATACCCAGATATTCAAACCCAAAGGATCCAGAGATTCAAACCCAAAAGATCCAGAGATTCAAACCCAAAAGATCCAGAGATTCAAACCCAAAGGATCCATAGATTCAAACCCAAAGGATCCAGAGATTCAAACCCAACATATACAGATATTCAAACCCAAAGGATCCAGAGATTCAAACCCAACATATCCAGATATTCAAACCCAAAGGATCCAGAGATTCAAACCCAAAGGATCCAGAGATTCAAACCCAACATATCCAGATATTCAAACCCAAATGATCCAGAGATTCAAACCCAAAGGATCCATAGATTAAAACCCAAAGGATCCAGAGATTCAAACCCAAAGGATCCAGAGATTCAAACCCAAAGGATCCAGAGATTCAAACCCAACATATCCAGATATTCAAACCCCAATGATCCAGAGATTCAAACCCAAAGGATCCAGAGATTCAAAATCAAAGGATCCAGAGATTCAAACCCAAAGGATCCAGATATTCAAACCCAAAGGATCCAGAGATTCAAACCCAAAAAGATCCAGAGATTCAAACCCAAAGGATCCAGAGATTCAAACCCAACATATACAGAGATTCAAACCCAAAGGATCCAGAGATTCAAACCCAAAGGATCCAGGGATTCAAACCCAAAAAGATCCAGAGATTCAAACCCAAAGGATCCAGAGATTCAAACCCAAAGGATCCAGGGATTCAAACCCAAAAGATCCAGAGATTCAAACCCAAAAGATCCAGAGATTCAAACCCAACTACCCAGATATTCAAACCCAAAGGATCCAGATTCAAACCCAAAAAGATCCAGAGATTCAAACCCAAAGGATCCAGATATTCAAACCCAAAAGATCCAGAGATTCAAACCCAAAGGATCCAGAGATTCAAACCCAAAGGATCCAGAGATTCAAACCCAACATATACAGATATTCAAACCCAAAGGATCCAGAGATTCAAACCCAAAGGATCCAGAGATTCAAACCCAACATATCCAGATATTCAAACCCAAAGGATCCAGAGATTCAAACCCAAAGGATCCAGAGATTCAAACCCAACATATCCAGATATTCAAACCCAAATGATCCAGAGATTCAAACCCAAAGGATCCATAGATTAAAACCCAAAGGATCCAGAGATTCAAACCCAAAGGATCCAGAGATTCAAACCCCAATGATCCAGAGATTCAAACCCCAATGATCCAGAGATTCAAACCCAAAGGATCCAGAGATTCAAAATCAAAGGATCCAGAGATTCAAACCCAAAGGATCCAGAGATTCAAACCCAAAAAGATCCAGAGATTCAAACCCAAAGGATCCAGAGATTCAAACCCAACATATCCAGATATTCAAACCCAAAGGATCCAGAGATTCAAACCCAAAGGATCCAGAGATTCAAAATCAAAGGATCCAGAGATTCAAACCCAAAGGATCCAGAGATTCAAACCCAAAAAGATCCAGAGATTCAAACCCAAAGGATCCAGATATTCAAACCCAAAGGATCCAGAGATTCAAACCCAAAGGATCCAGAGATTCAAACCCAAAAAGATCCAGAGATTCAAACCCAAAGATCCAGATATTCAAACCCAAAGGATCCAGAGATTCAAACCCAAAGGATCCAGAGATTCAAACCCAAAAAGATCCAGAGATTCAAACCCAAAGGATCCAGAGATTCAAACCCAACATATACAGAGATTCAAACCCAAAGGATCCAGAGATTCAAACCCAAAGGATCCAGAGATTCAAACCCAAAGGATCCAGGGATTCAAACCCAAAAGATCCAGAGATTCAAACCCAAAAGATCCAGAGATTCAAACCCAACATACCCAGATATTCAAACCCAAAGGATCCAGAGATTCAAACCCAAAAAGATCAGAGATTCAAACCCAAAGATCCAGAGATTCAAACCCAAAAAGATCCAGAGATTCAAACCCAAAGGATCCAGAGATTCAAACCCAAAGGATCCAGAGATTCAAACCCAAGGGATGAAAGACAGAAATGTATAATTCTGTCTTTGATAGAAACGTTTCTTCTGCCGTAAAGCGTCCAAACCGGGCTTGTCTCGATCAGCGCATTTTTAAAACATAGTCGTTGTCGTACTCCCGCTTCATTTAATTTCTCCATCCAGCGGGAATCCAGAGGAATGAATCCTGAGTCCAACAACCATCAAAGTCGCTCCATTGTGCTCCTTGAGTTCGCTTTCATCTCCAACAACACGCTCCATTCACCCAGTTTGTGACGGGAGCTGAGCATCTTTGAGACTTTGAAACTTTAATTACCGCTGCACCGTGCAACTTCCAACAGGAGTCATTTGGGGGGGCTCTTGGGAAAAAGGTTGGGAACCCCTGGTATAGAGGATGAGATGTCTTCACACGAAGATCAGAGGAAGAGAGATAACAGGAAGTGATCTGATAGGGAACAGGAAGTGATCTGACCGAGCCCCAAACCACTGAGAAGAGTCTAGCTGCGGCCGCGGACAGTACACGACACGCCCACCTGACACGACCCTACGGTGGCTGAGAAGGGTCTAGCTGCGGCAGCACGCCCAACACGTGAGACGCTGACGCAAGGATATTGAAGGAGACATGGAGCGTTACAGACAACAGAAAACACCGAGTACAGGTAATTACATACTCTTTGGGTTCTCGTTTGTTTGTCATGTGGCGTTTAGCGCAGTGTAATTGTGTTTATTTTGCTATATATATAATATATATTATATATATAGGCGCTATATATATAACATATAGGGCCGGACTTTAACGTTAATTAAGATTAATTAATTACACAAAAATTAACGCGTTAAAAAAATTAACGCATTTTAATCGCACTTATTTTTGCACAGCGGAACGTTTCTCACTGGATGAGTTTCAGGCGTACCGATTATACTGGAGCACCAACTAACGTTCATGACTTCAGCGTGGGACTTCGAAACAACGACAAACCACGGTGAACAAGAGTCAAACATGAACGAACATCGAACCAGCTGATGAGACGCTTTGGTCGGCCCCGTGGAGGGGACACTTTGTTTCATATATTTATATATATATATATATATATATATCATATATAATATATATATATATATCATATATAATATATATATATATATAGGCGCTATATATATCTTATTATTAATACATCATTGGAACGGTACCTCCAGTATGCCTACATGACAAGCATTTTTATAATATACAGTAAACATATCTTTGACTTATTGCAAAATTATAAAATGAAATGCGCCCTGCCGTCATTCTGGCTGTCACTGTTCAGATGCAACCGTCACACCGGGACTCGAACTGATAGTTCTTCATTACTTTGCCTCATAGTTGCTTAAGATGCTACATGTACGGCCTCTGTGCCACCGGCGTGCCGTGTCAGGGGGGCGTGCCGTGTCAGGGGGGCGTGCCGTGTCAGGGTGGGGCGTGCCGTGTCAGGTGGGCGTGCCGTGTCAGGGGGGCGTGCCGTGTCAGGGGGGCGTGCCGTGTCAGGTGGGCGTGCCGTGTCAGGTGGGCGTGCCGTGTCAGGGGGGCGTGCCGTGTCAGGTGGGCGTGCCGTGTCAGGGTGGGGCGTGCCGTGTCAGGGGTGGGGCGTGCCGTGTCAGGGGGGCGTGCCGTGTCAGGGGGGCGTGCCGTGTCAGGGTGGGGCGTGCCGTGTCAGGGTGGGGCGTGCCGTGTCAGGTGGGCGTGCCGTGTCAGGTGGGCGTGCCGTGTCAGGTGGGCGTGCCGTGTCAGGTGGGGCGTGCCGTGTCAGGGGGGCGTGCCGTGTCAGGTGGGCGTGCCGTGTCAGGTGGGCGTGCCGTGTCAGGGGGGCGTGCCGTGTCAGGTGGGCGTGCCGTGTCAGGTGGGCGTGCCGTGTCAGGGGGGCGTGCCGTGTCAGGGTGGGGCGTGCCGTGTCAGGTGGGGCGTGCCGTGTCAGGTGGGCGTGCCGTGTCAGGTGGGCGTGCCGTGTCAGGTGGGCGTGCCGTGTCAGGGTGGGGCGTGCCGTGTCAGGTGGGGCGTGCCGTGTCAGGTGGCACGCGTGCCGTGTCAGGGGGGCGTGCCGTGTCAGGTGGGCGTGCCGTGTCAGGTGGCACGCGTGCCGTGTCAGGGGGGCGTGCCGTGTCAGGTGGGCGTGCCGTGTCAGGTGGGCGTGCCGTGTCAGGGGGGCGTGCCGTGTCAGGTGGGCGTGCCGTGTCAGGTGGCACGCGTGCCGTGTCAGGGGGGCGTGCCGTGTCAGGTGGGCGTGCCGTGTCAGGTGGCACGCGTGCCGTGTCAGGTGGGGCGTGCCGTGTCAGGTGGGCGTGCCGTGTACCGTCGTGTCCTGTCCTCGGCCAGACCATATTGAAACCCCTGAGCAGTTTCACTTACTTTGAGCTGGGTTTACTGTCCGTCCTGAGCTGCTCCGAGTCCATCTGAGGAGAGGAGCTACACACACACACACACACACAGACCCACACAGACCACACACACACACACACACACACACACACACAAACAGACTTTAGTTTCCATTGTTGTGTGTGTGTGTGTGTGTGTGTGTGTGGGTCTGTGTGTGTGTCTGTGTGGGTCTGTGTGTGTGTGTGTGTGTGTGTGGGTCGTGTGTGTGTGTGTGTGTGTGTGTGTGTGTGTGTGTGTGTGTGTAGACAGGCTGACATACTGTCGAGCTAGACGGTTTGTTTGTATTTTATTGTATTCTTTTTATATCCGGTCCACATGTGTAGTTGTGTACATGGATGGATGAATTGCGTCTCGTAAGTGTCCCCACTGGGGACATGCTCATGTCCCCAGTGGAACATGCTCATGTCCCCAGTGGAACATGCTCATGTCCCCAGTGGAACATGAGCATGTCCCCAGTGGAACATGCTCATGTCCCCAGTGGGACATGATCATGTCCCCAGTGGGACATGCTCATGTCCCCAGTGGAACATGCTCATGTCCCCAGTGGGACATGCTCATGTCCCCAGTGGGACATGCTCATGTCCCCAGTGGAACATGATCATGTCCCCAGTGGGACATGATCATGTCCCCAGTGGGACATGCTCATGTCCCCAGTGGAACATGATCATGTCCCACTGGGACATGCTCATGTCCCCAGTGGAACATGAGCATGTCCCCAGTGGAACATGATCATGTCCCCAGTGGGACATGCTCATGTCCCCAGTGGAACATGCTCATGTCCCCAGTGGAACATGCTCATGTCCCCAGTGGGACATGCTCATGTCCCCAGTGGGACATGCTCATGTGAATAATGTGTTCTGAGAGACGGATATTACATTGTTTTTGTTCCTTTCGTTGCAGTGTCTTAAATGTAATTTAGGTTAACTTCCTGTTTTATTTAGAATAATTATTATTACCTCTTGGGTTGCCGTACAGCCAATGCGTGACGTCATTGGTAAGCGCAACGGACCCCGAGCAGATCTGATAGGTCGAGCACATATGGTACTGACACCGTATGTAGTTGTCAAATATGGCGGACCATCGCGCACATGTGCACTGCAGATAGGGCAGGGCGGCAGATCGGGTAGTGACATCCCCGTTAGCTCCCCGTTAGCTTCCCGTTAGCTCCCCGTTAGCTCCCCGTTAGCTCTCCCGTTAGCTCCCCGTTAGCTCCCCGTTAGCTCCCCGTTAGCTCCCCGTTAGCTCCCCGTTAGCTCTCCGTTAGCTCCCCGTTAGCTCCCCGTTAGCTCCCCGTAGCTTCCCGTTAGCTCCCCGTAAGCTTCCCGTTAGCTCCCCGTTAGCTCTCCGTTAGCTCCCCGTAAGCTTCCCGTTAGCTCCCCGTTAGCTCCCCGTTAGCTCCCCGTTAGCTCCCCGTTAGCTCCCCGTAAGCTTCCCGTTAGCTCCCAGTTAGCTCCCCGTTAGCTCCCCGTTAGCTCCCGTAAGCTTCCTGTTAGCTCCCCGTTAGCTCCCCGTTAGCTCCCCGTTAGCTCCCCGTAAGCTTCCCGTTAGCTCCCCGTTAGCTCTCCGTTAGCTCCCGTAAGCTTCCGTTAGCTCCCCGTTAGCTCCCCGTAGCTCCCCGTTAGCTCCCCGTAGCTTCCCGTTAGCTCCCCGTTAGCTCCCCGTTAGCTCCCCGTTAGCTCCCCGTTAGCTCCCCGTTAGCTCCCCGTTAGCTCCCGTTAGCTCCCCGTTAGCTCTCCGTTAGCTCCCCGTTAGCTCCCCGTTAGCTCCCTGTAAGCTCCCCGTTAGCTCCCCGTTAGCTCCCCGTTAGCTCTCTGTTAGCTCCCCGTTAGCTCCCCGTTAGCTCCCTGTAAGCTCCCCGTTAGCTCCCCGTTAGCTCCCCGTTAGCTCCCCGTTAGCTCTCCCGTTAGCTCTCCGTTAGCTCCCCGTTAGCTCCCCGTTAGCTCCCTGTAAGCTTCCCGTTAGCTCTCCGTTAGCTACAGACCTGTTGCCGGCCTCCTCAGAGATGGAACTGGCTTTAGAGAAGAGGCGGGACCTCCTGCTGAGACCCAGAGCCGACATGTGATGAGAGAGAAAAGAGTGCCTCCTGCAGCCAGAAAACCAGCAGCTTTACCGAAACACCCAGCGAGAAGAGTACACCAGGGGGAATATCAGACAGGAAACCAACACCAAGTCACAAAATGAAAGCAGAAGCAGACGTGCAGAAAGAGAGAGTTTCTCATTGGACGACGTCTCCGTTTTGTTGAGATTATTGTGATTTAAACGCTCAGTAAATCCAGCGAGGAAAGCCCACGCTGCACTTGTGATGAAATAATGAAATGTCGTTGAGCATGTGATCCACAGGAGCTCCTGCCCCGATCAGAAGGTCCTGCATGTCTTCTGGAGGAATGTTCCCGTCCGTCCCTTCTGCTGCTCAGCGCTAACGCTTTATTCTGTTCTGGCCGCCAGCAGACATCAACATAAAGACATGTGCCTGCTGATTGTGTGTGTAAGGATATACATATTTCCAATGGCGAGACGTGACTTTTATACCTAGGCCCTCCGAACCCCCCTGCCCTCGAGTTATTGCGTCACAGTTCAGCGGGGTGCAAAACGCACCAATGACAGCGCGTGTCACTCACCCCACGTGTGATCTTTGAAATGCAACAGGATATCGCTTTGTGTCCGTTACTTTCGTTGCAGTTGGACGTCTTAAGTGTCATTTGGCTTGGTTTCCTATTTTTGTATGGACATGCTTTTATTTTGAAGGCGAGTTTACGCTGTTGACAGGAAGTTGTTGTTGCTATGGAAACAAGAAGAGCTTCACAGCGGGCGGAACTCGTCATAAAGTCTGCGATAATAAAACCCACCCCTTTAGAGGGAAGATATGATTGGTCAGGTGACGTTACGCTGGCGCTCTGTGAAAGCAGGCCCGTCTCCCCGCTGACTCGCAGGGAGGGGCTGCTCTCACTACCCTCACATTCCCAACAGACACTCAGGATCTCTCTGTACACGCTCACTGAAAGGTTGACGGTAACGTTTATGAGAGAGAAACAGCAGGAGCAGACAGAGAGGAGGACATGCGTACAGGGGGGGCCGGGAATCGAACCAGCGTCCTCTGGCTTCTATCATTATACTTGTTGTGCATAAAGAGTGAACTCACGCGCTGGACGGAGACTCCTCCTCTTCCTCCTCAGGGTGGGTCGTACCATTAGAATCAGTCTGGGGGGGGAGAGGAGACCCTGAGGAGCTGCAGTCTGAGGACAGGGGGGAGGAGGCTCTGCTGCCCCCTGCTGGGTTCGAGGAGGCGGAGGAGAGGGTGGGAGAGAGCAGGGTGGTGGTGGGGGAGAGGAAGGTGGGGGGCGTGGGGGAGGAGGAGGGGGATAGGGTGGGAGAGAGCAGGGTGGTGGTGGGGGAGAGGAAGGAGGAGGGCGTGGGGGAGGAGGAGGGGGAGGAGTTAGTGGAGGAGAGGTGGGGGAGAGTCTGACAGGAGGAACGGCGGCTCCTGTCCCCAGCGGCCACCTTCCTCCTCTCTTTACGGGGGAGGACGGAGACGTCGTCCCCGTCCTCGTTCCTCAGAGACGTCTGCAACACAGAAAGACCGTTCCTTTAAAACGTCAGAATTCAACTTGCACAGTATTGCCCTCTGTTTGTTCAAAACCCCCCGGTGTGTCTGTGGACGTTTTGGTCCATGGGTCATTGTTCACTCCTCGTGTTGCAGCGACTGGACGTGTCGGCGCAACACGGCTCTTTCCTCGATCTATTCTGGAATTCAATCGGTCTTTGATTCACTCTGCAACAAATCCACCACGCAAGTTAGTCGTTCGAGACAAGAATGTCCACTCCGAAAGACTTAAACATTATATGAAAGGGTTTTTGGGTTCAACCTTCAAAGCACCTTCCACACAGGATGTTAACTCTTTCACCGCCAGGTTTCATGATGAAACCTGAAAGACCGGCTCTTGGAGATGATGTCACAGATTAGCAACAACATGGATTTGTTTGCATTATTAGTTTTTGCACAGAATCAGATCAGACCAAAGTCCCATCCACTTCCAGTATAACCACATCTTCTGATCTCTCGCCATACCGGGATACACTCATGCATGTTGTGGCGTCAGGGAAGTGTCCTTCGTCCTGCATACCACCAGATGGGACATGTTGCATCGAGTTAGCTGCTGCTCACGTGTTGGGTTACAGCTCACAGCATTCCCGTGTCCCCTCGTCTCTCTCCCTCTGATGTGAGCGAGTGGAGGAGGAAGGGTTCTCTCGTGGCATTTTGCTTTCCATCTGTGCGGTGTCGTGTCTTCGAGGCAAGCAGAGGTGCGATCCTGACCCAGCTCGACCTTGCTGTTTGGAACTTCAAAGGCTTTGATAATGTCTCTTTAGCATGCACACATGCACTCAGTCAATGAGCGAACACCTGGCTGCAAAGCCAGATCCATAAGTATGTGCAGGCTGGCTGGTCGCTTCATCCCGGTGATACGCAACAAGCGAGTACGATGAAGAGGCGCCTCCAGCGAGCGGCTGGACTCTTCTCCTGAATCAGAGACAAAGAAGAAGAAGAGTGTGATGTGGAGGCTGGTCCTTCTTCTTCTGACCCTTCCACTGAAGCTGCAGAGGAAACGGAAGGCTCTGGCCGGGGGTGGACATCACAACGACACGCTGCGCTACATTCCCGCTGCCAGAGGTCTGGTTCCGGGGCCCACGCGTTGTGCCATCACAAGCATTGATGACGTGGAATCCTCCTTCGATCTATCTTTCACTGCTGAGATCATCAGTGGTGTTGTGGACATGACAAACTTGCGGGGGGGCGTTCGGTGGATGCCACAGATATTCGTGCATACATCGGTCTCCTGGTGTTGGCTGGAGTTTACAAATCCAAGGGCGAATCCACGACTGGGATGACACAGTGGACGTGCCGTCTTCCGTGCCACAATGCCCCACGCCAGCCTCCGGTCTGACGACGAGCTGATGAGGCCTTCCCGTCCGCTCTCTGGGAGAAGTGGACACATCGCCTTCCGATGATGTGTGTGTGGAGGAGCAGCTCGTCCCCTTCAGAGGCCGCTGCAGAGTATGGGCTACAGATCTGGATCAGCGCTGACGCTGAAACCTGCTATGCCTGGAAGTGCCAGATGTGCATCGGTAAAGCTGCTGGCAGTGCTGCCGGGGTGGGCCAGGAAGTGACAGAGGGGCTCCAAGGGCCCACTGACCTGACTGCTGTGGATCCCTCCTGGAAGCACAGGCCTCTCTCTCTCTCTCTCTCTCTCTCTCTCTCTCTCTCTCTCCTCTCTCTCCTCTCCTCTCTCTCTCTCTCTCTCTCTCTCTCCTCTCTCTCCTCTCTCTCTCTCTCTCTCTCATCTCTCTCTCTCCTCTCTCTCTCCTCTCTCTCTCTCTCTCTCCTCTCTCTCTCTCTCTCTCTCTCTCTCTCTCTCTCTCTCTCTCTCTCTCTCTCTCTCTCTCTCTCTCTCTCTCTCTCTCTCGGAGGACACATTGAACTATTTTCCTCCAACACCAAACCCTGACGTTATAGAATGCGTGAGTGTATCCCGGTATGGCGAGAGATCAGCAGATGTGGTTATAACGCGAGTGGCTAATGTGTGACTTTTTTGTTCAATCTGATTTTGTGCAAAAAACTGCATGTTGTTGCTAATCTGTGACATCATCTCCAAGACGGTGATAAAAAAAGAAAAAGCCGACCCCAACATTTATCTCATGGAAAAGAGCTGCCTGTTTGTGCATGCTTTCAAACTGGCCGCTCAGGGGAGCGCCCTGAACATAATTCAACATGTGGTGTTGTTGATCAGGACTGAAGTCCATAGAGCAGCTTTTGTTTGTGTTGTTGTTTACCTCGTAGAGAGTGAACTGAGTCTTCAAGTCAGGCTCCGCCTCCCTGCTGCTCAGCTGCTTGCTCACGATGCTCTCCATGCCGAGCTGCTCCAGGCTGTCCGTCACGTCGTAGAACGAGTCCTGGTCCGGGAGCGCCGACAGGGTCTGAACACACATTGTTATACTGTCATGTGTGCAGAGCTACAGTGTCGTCATGACGATGACGATCTGAGGCCCCAGGCTCCTCCCACAGAGCTACAGTGTAGTCATGACGATGACGATCTGAGGCCCCAGGCTCCTCCCACAGAGCTACAGTGTAGTCATGACGATGACGATCTGAGGCCTCAAAGTTTATGTTGTTTACAGGGACATGTTCAGAGGAGCTGTGTTGTTTGTGTTGTTTGCGTTATTTACTGTTGTTTGTGTTGTTTACTGGTCATTTACCTGTTGTGTTTACAACCTCGATCCCTAGCGCAGGGCTCGAGTCGCGAGCCCCTGCACGTCGTCTGCGTTTAATTAACCCATTGACGGCCTCACAGTGTTCTGTAAATTAGAGATGAACTGTGCGTTTAGTGCTGATCTCTGTTTGACTCGACTTGTACACAAATACTTGACTCGGCTCCGTTACGCTGAGACGCACCAAACGTTCTCCCACAGCCGTGGCTCAGTGACTGTACTCGTGCTCTCAGACGCGCTTGCGGGCGTGCAGGGAGAAAGTGGAAGAAGGATGGACTCCATGTCTCCTTGGTGCTTGCCTCGCTGACGACCAGGCGGCAGAGCACTCTAAGCCACAAACCTCAGGTTCTTTTGAATGTCCTCAACTCGATCATCAATCCCTGTGATGCTTCTCCAACTGTACCATCGACTACTCTCAAGAAGTATCTGCTCTTAGGCTAGCCCACACGAGTGCTACCCCAGATTCTGCCCCTCTTCTGTGCGCTGCTGTCCTCGACCACTTTGCGCCTGTATCCCTCTCTTCTCTCTCGGATGCAGTCGAGCACCTGCGGCCGACAGACTGCACTCAGACAGCATTCCCTCGTTTTCGATTCAGTTGGAGCAAGTATTGTATTAGTCATAAACACCTCTCTCAGCTCAGGATGCGTCCCAGCTGCCTTCAAACATGCTGTGGTCAAGCCACTGCTAAAAAAGAAAAATCTCGACCCCTCCATTCTTGCAAATGTCAGGCCCCTCTCCCAGATACCGTTTTTATCTAAAGCGCTGGAGCGAGTAGTCTACGCCCAGCTGCAGTCTTTTTTAACCACGCATGGCATCCACGAAGAGTTCCAGTCTGGCTTCAAAGCCGTGCACAGCACTGAAACAGCCCTTAAGAGTTCTTAATGATCTGCCCCGAGCCGCCGACTCAGGCAGCCCAGCTGTCCTGGTGCTGTTGGACCTGACAGCGGCCTTCGATACCGTGGACCACAGCATCCTGTTGTCGCGGCTCGAACAGTCCGCAGGCATCACAGGCTCTGCCCTGGCATGGTTCAGGTCCTACCTAACAGACCGTAGCCTCTCAGTGCAGCTAGGTGCCTTCTCCTCTGCAAAAGCCCCCCTTACCTGTGGGGTTCCCCAAGGTTCTATTCTGGGCCCCATCCTTTTTCTATTATACATACTGGCCCTAGGTGCAATTCTCTCCAAGCACAACATCCCCTTCCACTGCTACGCTGATGACGTTCAGATATATCTACCTCTCAATGCTAATGCCAACTCCTTACAGCAGCTGATGGACTGCTTGGCCGAAATTAAATCCTGGCCGAGCCAAAACTTCCTCACCCTCAACGAGAGCAAGACCGAGGTCATTTGTTTTGGACCCAACCCCCGGCCTCCCAGGTTGACATTCTTGGCTCCCTGAGTATAAAGCATCCTCCCCGCTGTAACGAACCCTGGAGTGACCTTCAACAGCACTTTTAAATCCGATAAGCAGGTCAGCAGCGTAGGCAAGACCTGCTTTTTTAAATTACGACTATTGGCTCAGACCAAGTCGTTGTTATCTTTTGAAGACTTGGAGAGGGTAATTAACGCTTTGTGACATCGCGACTGGACCACTGCAACGCTCTGTACGTGGGCACGGATCAGGCATCCATAAAGCGCCTGCAGCTAGTACAGAACGCAGCTGCACGTCTCCTGACTGGCCACTAAAGGCGTGACCACATCACCCCATCCTGGCCTCCCCGCACCGGCTTCCAGTTCGCTTCAGAACAGATTTTAAACTCCTCTTATTTGTTTTTAAGGCGCTGAACGGGCTGGCTCCGTAAAGCTGACCCAATCCAGCGATACGGCCCAGAGCCAGAGCTCTCAGCGCTGCCGGCCAAATGCTGCTGGTCGTGCCGAAAGCCAGGCTCAAACCTAGAGGGCCTTCGCAGCAGCTGGTCCCAGGCTCTGGAACACTCTGCCCCACCTGTGGGGTCGGCCCGGACCCTCGGGGCTTTAGAGCCTCTCTGAAACACACTTCCTCTCTGGCCTTTGAGGTGAGCAGAGCATGACCTTTACTCACGTGCACACTTTGGTTCCGTCTTTACTCACGTGCGCACTTTGGTTCCGTCTTTACTCACGTGCGCACTTTGGTTCCGTCTTTACTCACGTGCGCACTTTGGTTCCGTCTTTACTCACGTGCGCACTTTGGTTCCGTCTTTACTCACGTGCGCACTTTGACCGGACGGTGTTTTAAAGTGTGCTTTATGAATAAACTTGATTTGATTTACTGTTGATTGTTTACCTTGTTGATGAGCGTCATGGTGAACATCAGCAGTTCTGTGTCGGAGCCGTTCCTCTCCTCCAGAACCTCCATCAGAAAACTCCACGGCTTCACACCTGCCACACACACACACACACACACACACACACACACACACACACACACACACACACACACACACACACACACACACACACACACACACACACACACACACACACACACACACACACACACACACACACACACCACACACACACACACACACACACACACACACACACACACACACACACACACACACACACACACACACACACACAGATGAGATAAGAACTCAGGGTTTTATTTTGTACATTAAATGTAAAATTGTGTGTGAATATGTGCGTGTGCGTGTGTGTGTGTGTGTGTGTGTGGGGGGGGGGTGTGAATATGTGTGTGTGTGTGTGAATATATGTGTGTGAGTGTGTGAATATGTGTGTGTGAGTGTGTGAATATGTGTGTGTGAGTGTGTGAATATGTGTGTGTGTGAATATGTGTGTGTGTGAATATGTGTGTGTGTGTGTCTGTGTGAATATGTGTGTGTGTGTGTGTGAATATGTGTGTGTGAGTGTGTGAATATGTGTGTGTGAGTGTGTGAATATGTGTGTGTGTGAATATGTGTATGTGTGTGAATATGTGTGTGTATGTGTGTGAGTGTGTGAATATGTGTGTGTGTGAATATGTGTGTGTGTGTACCTCTCTTCTCGTCCACAGTGTTGACAGCAGTGATGAAGAGCAGGCCGTTGGGTGTGGTGGGTGTGGGGGGGGGGTGTGTGTGTGGGGGGGGTGGGGTGGTGGGGGGGGTGTGTGTGGGGGGTGGGGGGGTGGTGTGGTGTGGGGGGGGGGTGGTGTGGGTGGGGGGGGTGTGGGGGGGGTGTGGGGGGGGGTGGGGGGGGTGGGGGGGTGGGGTGGTGTGTGGGGGGTGGGGGGGTGGGGGGGTGGGGTGGGGTGGGGGGGGGGTGTGGGGGTGGGGGGGGGTGGGGGGGGTGGGGGGGGGGTGGGGGGGTGGGGGGGGTGGGGGGGGGGTGGGGGGGGGGGTGGGGTGTGGTGTGTGGGGGGGGGTGTGTGTGTGGGGTGGGGGGGGGGTGGGGGGGTGTGGGGGGGTGGGGGTGGTGTGGGGGGGGTGGGGGGGGGGTGGGGGGGGGGTTGTGTGGGGGGGGTGGGGGGGTGGGGGTGGGGGGGTGGTGTGTGGTGGGGGGGGGGTGGGGGGGGTGGGGTGGGGTGGGGGGGGGGTGGGGGGGGTGGGGGGGGGGTGGGGGGGGTGTGGGGGTGGGTGTGGTGGGGTGGGGGGTGTGGGGTGGGGGGGGTGGGTGGGTGGGGTGGGGGGGGTGGTGGGGTGTGGGGGGTGGGGGGTGGGGTGGGGGGGGTGGGTGTGGTGGGGGGGGTGGTGGGGGGGGGTGACTCTGAATATTCGACGAAGACGATGAGCAGCTTCAGAGACGTCTTCACCACCAGACGGGCACTACACACACACACACACACACACACAATATTATTATTAATTTCCATGAATATGTATTACTCTGCCGCGTGATGCGTCCACCCAGCAGCTCTCTCCACACTCACCTCCTTTTCCCCTCTCTCTCCAAGTGAGGTTCTTACCCTCATTACCACCTGTCCAACCCACCTTCTGGATCCGCACCAGTCTGGTTTCAAGGCAGGTCACTCCACAGAAACTGCCCTCCTTGCTGTCTCTGAGGAACTGCACACGGCTAAAGCAGCCTCCCTCTCCTCTGTCCTCGTCCTGTTGGACCTGTCTGCTGCATTCGACACGGTGAACCATCAGGTCCTCCTTCACTCTCCAAGAACTTGGAGTTTCAGGCTCTGCACTTTCCCTCCTCACCTCAAAGACCGCACCTCCAGGGTCACTTGGAGAGGGTCCGAGTCCGACCCTCGCCAATTAACTACAGGGGTCCCTCAGGGCTCTGTTCTCGGTCCCCTCCTCTTCTCCCTGTACACAAACTCGCTCGGATCTGTCATTAGCCCGCATGGTTTTTCATACCACTGCTACGCTGACGACACCCAACGAATCCTGCCCTTCCCCCGCTCAGAGACCCAGGTCGTCGCACGCATCTCTGCTCGTCTAGCTGACAAGGACTCTGGGTGTGACCCTAGATAACAACCTGTCCTTCACTGCAAACATCGCTGCTCCAACCCGCTGCTGCAGATACACGCTCTACAACATCAGGAGGACGCGTCCCCAGCTGACCCAGAGAGCCACGCAGGTTCTGGTCCAGGCTCTTGTCACCTCACGCCTAGACTACTGCAGCTCCCTCCTGCTGGTCTGCCT
Organism: Champsocephalus esox; assembly: GCA_036324585.1. NCBI lineage: Eukaryota > Metazoa > Chordata > Actinopteri > Perciformes > Channichthyidae > Champsocephalus > Champsocephalus esox. The sequence continues at coordinate 910,543 of CM070479.1, forward strand.
GCATGTGCCATCCGACCTCTCTCATCCAGAATGCAGCGGCTCGTCTGGTCTTCAGCCTTCCTGAATGTTCCACACCACTCCGCTCCTCCGCTCCTCCACTGGCTTCCAGTAACTGCTAGAATCCACTTCAAGACACTGGTACCTGCGTACCATGCTGCGAATGGATCTGGCCCTTCCTACATCCAGGACATGATTAAACCGTGCACCCCAGCACGTGCACTCCGCTCTGCATCAGCCAAACGGCTCGCTGCACCCTCGCTGCGAGGGGGACCCAAGTTCCCATCAGCAGGAACACGTGGGTTTGCTGTCCTGGCTCCAAGATGGTGGAATGAGCTCCCACTGACATCAGGACAGCAGAAAGCTCACACACCTTCCAGACTGAAACTCATCTCCCTCGACTCCACCTCGAGGATAGAACTACTAACAAAGCACTTATATACTAACAAAGGACTTATATACTAACAAAGCACTTATATACTAACAAAGGACTTATATACTAACAAAGGACTTATATACTAACAAAGCACTTATATACTAACAAAGGACTTATATACTAACAAAGGACTTATATACTAACAAAGGACTTATATACTAACAAAGGACTTATATACTAACACAGCACTTATATACTAACAAAGGACTTATATACTAACAAAGGACTTATATACTAACACAGCACTTATATACTAACAAAGCACTTATATACTAACAAAGGACTTATATACTAACAAAGCACTTATATACTAACAAAGGACTTATATACTAACAAAGGACTTATATACTAACACAGCACTTATATACTAACAAAGCACTTATATACTAACAAAGGACTTGTATACTAACAAAGCACTTATATACTAACAAAGCTCTTATATACTAACAAAGGTCTTATATACTAACAAAGCTCTTATATACTAACAAAGCACTTATATACTAACAAAGCACTTATATACTAACAAAGGACTGGCTCCTCTAAAGCCAGTTGAGTAGCACTTGAAATGCTTGGCTCTATGAAACCTGATGATAAAAGCCTCAGCTAGATGTGATGTGATGAAATGTAATGATAGTTTGTTCTTCTCTAGACTTGCATTACTTCTTGCAGTACCCACTGCGTCCAGCAGGGGGAGCCAGCGCTCTGAGCTGACCACTGACTCTGCTCAAATAATACTTCTTTCATACTTTCCACTCGTCCTCCCGGAGGATCCCAGAAGACTCTTAGTTCATACAAAGGTACATTAAATAACATCAGCAGACTCTTATTTTGGCGGGGACTCACCATACTTCCTGTGAGCGCGTAGAGCCACTGCAGCGTCTCGTTGTGATGGATCACTCCGTTCATCCCGTCCACAAACAGCAGGATCTGACTCAGGGCTACACACACACACACACACACCCACACACACACACACACACCACACACACACACACACACACACACACACCACACACACACACACCACACACACACACACACACACACACACACACACACACACACACCACACACACCACACACACACACACACACACACACACACACACCACACACACACACACACACACACACACCACACACACACACACCACATGTGTCAGATGAGATAAGAACTCAGGGTTTTATTTTGTAAATTAAATGTAAAATTGTGTGTGAATATGTGTGTGGGTGTGTGAGTGTGTGAATATGTGCGTGTGTATGTGTGTGTGTGTGTGTGTGTGAGTGTGTGTGAGTGTGTGTGTGTGTGGGGGGGGGTGTGAATATGTGTGTGTGTGTGAATATGTGTGTGTGTGAATATGTGTGTGTGAGTGTGTGAATATGTGTGTGTGAGTGTGTGAATATGTGTGTGTGAGTGTGTGAGTGTGTGTGTGAATATGTGTGTGTGTGTGTGAGACACGAACATATTCCTATGAACTCTTTCTTCTTCTACAGTATTCTGTGAGCATGTATCTACAGCTAGACGTCTGAGTCAGCCTTTCTGACCGACATGATGAGTCACTTTTTACTGTGAATCTGAGAATCCACGAGTGCAGCTGCTGTACCAACATGAGAGCAGGAGAGGACTCTTTAAAGTAGAGACACTACATACTGATATACACCTGAACATCAGCAGGAGAGGACTCTTTAAAGTAGAGACACTACATACTGATATACACCTGAACATCAGCAGGAGGGGACTCTTTAAAGTAGAGACACTACATACTGATATACACCTGAACATCAGCAGGAGAGGACTCTTTAAAGTAGAGGCACTACATACTGATATACACCTGAACATCAGCAGGAGAGGACTCTTTAAAGTAGAGACACTACATACTGATATACACCTGGACATCAGCAGGAGAGGACTCTTTAAAGTAGAGACACTACATACTGATATACACCTGGACATCAGCAGGAGAGGACTCTTTAAAGTAGAGACACTACACACTGATATACACCTGGACATCAGCAGGAGAGGACTCTTTAAAGTAGAGACACTACATACTGATATACACCTGAACATCAGCAGGAGAGGACTCTTTAAAGTAGAGACTCTACATACTGATATACACCTGAACATCAGCAGGAGAGGACTCTTTAAAGTAGAGACACTACATACTGATATACACCTGAACATCAGCAGGAGAGGACTCTTTAAAGTAGAGACACTACATACTGATATACACCTGAACATCAGCAGGAGGGGACTCTTTAAAGTAGAGACACTACATACTGATATACACCTGAACATCAGCAGGAGAGGACTCTTTAAAGTAGAGGCACTACATACTGATATACACCTGAACATCAGCAGGAGAGGACTCTTTAAAGTAGAGACACTACATACTGATATACACCTGGACATCAGCAGGAGAGGACTCTTTAAAGTAGAGACACTACATACTGATATACACCTGGACATCAGCAGGAGAGGACTCTTTAAAGTAGAGACACTACACACTGATATACACCTGGACATCAGCAGGAGAGGACTCTTTAAAGTAGAGACACTACATACTGATATACACCTGAACATCAGCAGGAGAGGACTCTTTAAAGTAGAGACACTACATACTGATATACACCTGAACATCAGCAGGAGAGGACTCTTTAAAGTAGAGACACTACATACTGATATACACCTGAACATCAGCAGGAGAGGACTCTTTAAAGTAGAGACACTACATACTGATATACACCTGAACATCAGCAGGAGAGGACTATTTAAAGTAGAGAGGACTCTTTAAAGCTCCTGTTACAGTTATCTCACCTCTCAGGATGTAGTTCTGATAGTTGTGGTCGGCCTCCGCTCCCACTTTAATGAAACATGCGAGACCCTCCGAGGCCACGAACTCTGGGACCAGGTCTTTATCATCCTACACACACACACACACACACACACACACACACACACACACACACACACACACACACACACACACACACACACACACACACACACACCACACACACACACACACACACACACACACACACACACACACACACACACACACACACCACACACACACACACACACACACACACACACACACACACACACACACACACGCGAAAAGCAGGGTAGAACTTGAGGTAATAAACAAGTCAGAATAAAGTTGGCTTTAAAGGTGTAATGTTTTATGATATATGCTTCTGTGTGTGTGTGTGTGTGTGTGTGTGTGTGTGTGTGTGTGTGTGTGTGTGTGTGAGCATTACCTGGAACAGCTGTTTGAGGGAGAAGAGCGCCCTCCTGAGGTCCGGACCGTGAGAGTTGTAAAGCTTCTCTGAAACAAAGGAAATCAAGATGATCAGGTTCAGGTTCAGGTTCAGGTTCAGTTTCAGGTTCAGGTTCAGGATCAGGTTCAGGTTCAGGTTCAGGTTCAGATTCAGGTTCAGATTCAGGTTCAGGATCAGGTTCAGGATCAGATTCAGATTCAGGTTCAGGATCAGGTTCAGATTCAGATTCAGGATCAGGTTCAGGATCAGGTTCAGATTCAGTTTCAGGTTCAGAGAACAGGTTCAGATTCAGGTTCAGGATCAGATTCAGGTTCAGATTCAGGATCAGGTTCAGATTCAGATTCAGGATCAGGTTCAGATTCAGATTCAGGTTCAGGATCAGATTCAGATTCAGGTTCAGAGAACAGGTTCAGATTCAGATTCAGGTTCAGGATCAGATTCAGATTCAGGATCAGGATCAGATTCAGGATCAGATTCAGATTCAGGATCAGGTTCAGGATCAGATTCAGGTTCAGATTCAGGTTCAGGTTCAGATTCAGGTTCAGGATCAGATTCAGGTTCAGATTCAGATTCAGATTCAGATTCAGGTTCAGATTCAGGATCAGGTTCAGATTCAGGTTCAGGTTCAGATTCAGGTTCAGATTCAGGTTCAGGATCAGGTTCAGGATCAGATTCAGATTCAGGTTCAGGATCAGGTTCAGATTCAGATTCAGGATCAGGTTCAGGATCAGGTTCAGGATCAGGTTCAGATTCAGTTTCAGGTTCAGAGAACAGGTTCAGATTCAGATTCAGGATCAGGTTCAGATTCAGATTCAGGTTCAGGATCAGATTCAGGTTCAGATTCAGGATCAGGTTCAGATTCAGATTCAGGATCAGGTTCAGATTCAGATTCAGGTTCAGGATCAGATTCAGATTCAGGTTCAGAGAACAGGTTCAGATTCAGATTCAGGTTCAGGATCAGATTCAGATTCAGGATCAGGATTCAGATTCAGGATCAGATTCAGATTCAGGATTCAGATTCAGATTCAGGATCAGATTCAGGTTCAGATTCAGATTCAGGTTCAGATTCAGGTTCAGATTCAGATTCAGATTCAGGATCAGGTTCAGATTCAGATTCAGATTCAGGATCAGGTTCAGATTCAGATTCAGATTCAGGATCAGGTTCAGATTCAGGTTCAGATTCAGATTCAGGTTCAGATTCAGATTCAGGTTCAGATTCAGGTTCAGGTTCAGATTCAGGTTCAGGTTCAGATTCAGGTTCAGGTTCAGATTCAGATTCAGGTTCAGATTCAGGTTCAGATTCAGATTCAGGTTCAGATTCAGGTTCAGATTCAGATTCAGATTCAGGTTCAGGTTCAGATTCAGGTTCAGATTCAGATTCAGGTTCAGATTCAGATTCAGGTTCAGGTTCAGGTTCAGGATCAGGTTCAGATCGTGAGCGGAGTTTGCAGAACAAAAGACATTCAAAGAACGTTTATCTACGAACTGTCGAAACTACAGTTCCAGCGAA
>CM070479.1:920770-925770 GCA_036324585.1 Champsocephalus esox
ATATCATTTATTTTGATGAGATGAAAGTGTGTACGATGAACGCTGAGATTAACGAGCTCAGGAGAATCCCTGAACGCACCGTTATTAACCTGAGGACACTTTCACTTCTTCTTCTGCACTTCATTAAATGTCCCGTTTCACTTCTTCTTCTTCTGTATCTGCGCTCACCCGCAGCGGTTTGTGATCCCATCAAATGATTCATTTATCTTTCCATGCATTTTAGGTGTACTCATTTATTTTGTATTGCACTTTTTATCCATCAAATGTATTCATATTTATGTATTTATACTTTGTCTATTTTCTGAGCACAAAGTCTGTTTGTCCCTGAAGGCATCGCGGAGTCTTTTAAACAGCGAAACAGGAAGCATGCTGGGAAATCCCCTCTGGAGCAGGAAGGGAGGGGCTGTCATGCGGGGGGGAGGTGGTAAGAGAGGGAGGGGCTGACAGGAAGTGACGGGGGTAACAGGAAGTGAGGGGGGGGGAATACCTCGGCAGGGTCATCGTCAGAAAACACAGAATTGGGTCAAAATGACAAAAAACAACTGAGTCTCAAAACAACGTGGAACAGGGACGTTGGTCCACCGCGGGAACGTCGTTTATTCACAAATAACCCTCTCAAAGCGTGACGTGGATACACATCTGCACTCCATTTAAACCACTTCATGTCGTGGGGAAGCTGGACACACTGATGTGTCTTAGTTGATGAGCACTGATGAACTCAGATCACTAAAATCATTCCACAGTGAGAATAGGAACCCCTCTTTAATGGTCTCACATGCAGAGCACACAGGGACCCATCCTGTTCCCCTCTGTGGGACGAAGAACGGTATTCTGATCCTAGACCAGGAGTCTAGCACCAGGAGTCTAGCACCAGGAGTCTAGACCAGGAGTCTAGGACCAGGAGTCTAGCGCCAGGAGTCTAGCGCCAGGAGTCTAGGACCAGGAGTCTAGCACCAGGAGTCTAGCACCAGGAGTCTAGTACCAGGAGTCTAGCACCAGGAGTCTAGTACCAGGAGTCTAGCGCCAGGAGTCTAGCGCCAGGAGTCTAGAACCAGGAGGCTAGTACCAGGAGTCTAGCACCAGGAGTCTAGCACCAGGGGTCTAGTACCAGGGGTCTAGCACCAGGAGTCCAGCACCAGGAGTCCAGCACCAGGAGTCTAGCACCAGGAGTCTAGCACCAGGATTCTAAAACCAGGAGTCTAGCACCAGGAGTCTAGCACCAGGAGTCTAGCACTAGGAGTCTAGCACCAGGAGTCTAGAACCAGGAGTCTAGCACCAGGACTCTAGTACCAGGAGACTAGAACCAGGAGTCTAGCACCAGGAGACTAGCACCAGGAGTCTAGCACTAGGAGTCTAGGACCAGGATTCTAGCACCAGGAGACTAGAACCAGGAGTCTAGAACCAGGAGTCTAGCACTAGGAGTCTAGAACCAGGAGTCTAGCACCAGGAGTCTAGCACCAGGAGTCTAGCACCAGGAGTCTAGCACCAGGACTCTAGCACCAGGACTCTAGAACCAGGAGTCTAGAACCAGGAGTCTAGCACCAGGAGTCTAGCACCAGGAGTCTAGCACCAGGAGTCTAGCACCAGGAGTCTAGCACCAGGAGACCAGCACCAGGAGTCTAGCACCAGGAGTCTAGAACCAGGAGTCTAGCACCAGGAGACTAGCACTAGGAGTCTAGAACCAGGAGTCTAGCACTAGGAGTCTAGAACCAGGAGTCTAGAACCAGGAGTCTAGCACCAGGACTCTAGTACCAGGAGTCTAGAACCAGGAGTCTAGCACTAGGAGTCTAGAACCAGGAGTCTAGAACCAGGAGACTAGCACTAGGAGTCTAGAACCAGGAGACTAGCACTAGGAGTCTAGCGCCAGGAGTCTAGCACCAGGAGACCAGCACTAGGAGTCTAGCACCAGGAGACCAGCACTAGGAGTCTAGAACCAGGAGTCTAGAACCAGGAGTCTAGCACCAGGACTCTAGTACCAGGAGTCTAGAACCAGGAGTCTAGCACTAGGAGTCTAGAACCAGGAGTCTAGCACCAGGAGTCTAGAACCAGGAGTCTAGCACCAGGAGACTAGCACTAGGAGTCTAGCACCAGGAGTCTAGCAACAGGACTCTAGAACCAGGAGTCTAGAACCAGGAGTCTAGCACTAGGAGTCTAGAACGAGGAGTCTAGCACCAGGAGTCTATAACCAGGAGTCTAGCACCAGGAGACTAGCACCAGGAGTCTAGCACCAGGAGTCTAGCACCAGGAGTCTAGCACCAGGAGTCTAGCGCCAGGAGTCTAGCACCAGGAGTCTAGTACCAGGAGTCTAGCGCCAGGAGTCTAGCGCCAGGAGTCTAGCGCCAGGAGTCTAGAACCAGGAGGCTAGTACCAGGAGTCTAGCACCAGGAGTCTAGCACCAGGGGTCTAGTACCAGGGGTCTAGCACCAGGAGTCCAGCACCAGGAGTCCAGCACCAGGAGTCTAGCACCAGGAGTCTAGCACCAGGATTCTAAAACCAGGAGTCTAGCACTAGGAGTCTAGCACCAGGAGTCTAGCACCAGGAGTCTAGCACTAGGAGTCTAGCACCAGGAGTCTAGAACCAGGAGTCTAGCACCAGGACTCTAGTACCAGGAGACTAGAACCAGGAGTCTAGCACCAGGAGACTAGCACCAGGAGTCTAGCACTAGGAGTCTAGAACCAGGATTCTAGCACCAGGAGACTAGAACCAGGAGTCTAGAACCAGGAGTCTAGCACTAGGAGTCTAGAACCAGGAGTCTAGCACCAGGAGTCTAGCACCAGGAGTCTAGCACTAGGAGTCTAGCACCAGGAGTCTAGCACCAGGAGTCTAGCACCAGGACTCTAGCACCAGGACTCTAGTACCAGGAGTCTAGAACCAGGAGTCTAGCACCAGGAGACTAGAACCAGGAGTCTAGCACCAGGAGTCTAGCACCAGGAGTCTAGAACCAGGAGTCTAGCACCAGGAGTCTAGCACCAGGAGTCTAGCACCAGGAGTCTAGAACCAGGAGTCTAGCACTAGGAGTCTAGCACTAGGAGTCTAGTACCAGGAGTCTAGCACCAGGAGTCTAGCACCAGGAGTCTAGACCAGGAGTCTAGCACTAGGAGTCTAGCACCAGGAGTCTAGCACCAGGAGTCTAGCACCAGGAGTCTAGCACCAGGAGCTAGCACCAGGAGTCTAGACCAGGAGTCTAGCACCAGGAGTCTAGTACCAGGAGTCTAGCACCAGGAGTCTAGCACTAGGAGTCTAGACCAGGAGTCTAGCACCAGGAGTCTAGACCAGGAGTCTAGCACCAGGAGCTAGCACTAGGAGTCTAGAACCAGGAGTCTAGCACTAGGAGTCTAGACCAGGAGTCTAGCACCAGGAGTCTAGCACCAGGACTCTAGTACCAGGAGTCTAGCACTAGGAGTCTAGACCAGGAGTCTAGTACCAGGAGTCTAGCACCAGGAGCTAGCACCAGGAGTCTAGAACCAGGAGTCTAGCACCAGGAGACTAGCACTAGGAGTCTAGCACCAGGAGTCTAGACCAGGAGTCTAGACCAGGAGTCTAGACCAGGAGTCTAGAACCAGGAGTCTAGCACCAGGAGTCTATACCAGGAGTCTAGCACCAGGAGTCTAGCACTAGGAGTCTAGCACAGGAGTCTAGCACCAGGAGTCTAGCACCAGGAGCACCGGTCTAGCACCAGGAGTCTAGAACCAGGAGTCTAGCACCAGGAGACTAGAACCAGGAGTCTAGAACCAGGAGTCTAGCACCAGGACTCTAGTACCAGGAGTCTAGAACCAGGAGTCTAGCACTAGGAGTCTAGCACCAGGAGTCTAGAACCAGGAGTCTAGCACCAGGAGTCTAGCACCAGGAGTCTAGAACCAGGAGACTAGCACTAGGAGTCTAGAACCAGGAGTCTAGCACCAGGAGTCTAGCACTAGGAGTCTAGCACCAGGAGTCTAGCACTAGGAGTCTAGAACCAGGAGTCTAGAACCAGGAGTCTAGCACCAGGAGTCTAGCACCAGGAGTCTAGAACCAGGAGTCTAGCACTAGGAGTCTAGAACCAGGAGTCTAGCACCAGGAGTCTAGAACCAGGAGTCTAGCACCAGGAGACTAGCACCAGGAGTCTAGAACCAGGAGTCTAGCACCAGGAGTCTAGAACCAGAGTCTAGAACCAGGAGTCTAGCACTAGGAGTCTAGAACCAGGAGTCTAGAACCAGGAGTCTAGCACCAGGAGTCTATAACCAGGAGTCTAGCACCAGGAGTCTAGCACCAGGAGTCTAGCACCAGGAGTCTAGAACCAGGAGTCTAGCACCAGGAGTCTAGCACCAGGAGTCTAGCACCAGGAGTCTAGAACCAGGAGTCTAGCACCAGGAGTCTAGCACCAGGAGTCTAGAACCAGGAGTCTAGCACCAGAGTCTAGCACTAGGAGTCTAGACCAGGAGTCTAGCACCAGGAGTCTAGCACCAGGAGTCTAGCACCAGGAGTCTAGCACCAGGAGTCTAGAGCCAGGAGTCTAGCACCAGGAGTCTAGCACCAGGAGTCTAGCACCAGGAGTTATGGATAAAAGAAACCTCCATCATCTCAGTGAAGACTACAATTCCCACAATGCATCTCCAACATGAACATAGAGATGCAGCAAAGGGAGCTCTGGTGATATGATGAAAAGGATGATAAACGCAGCTCCACAATAAACACGACTTCTCCTCTCGTTCACCGTTCAGAGGAAACGCTGAACACATCCGTCTTAAAGCTGCCGAGTCATATGTTGCTCCTCAAGCATCCTGAGGCTTCTTCACTTCCTCTGAAGGAGAGAAACTCAGCACCTCAGATCCCATCATGATTCAGTTTCCGCTCCTGACCTCAGAGACTCAGAGACTCAGATGCTTCAGAGACTCAGATGCTTCAGAGACTCAGATGCTTCAGAGACTCAGAGACTCAGATGCTTCAGAGACTCAGAGACTCAGAGACTCAGATGCTTCAGATCAGAGACTCAGATGCTTCAGAGACTCAGAGACTCAGAT
>CM070479.1:933270-935770 GCA_036324585.1 Champsocephalus esox
GACCTCCACTCTCAGGACAGGTCCGGTGCAGACCTCCACTCTCAGGACAGGTCCGGGGCAGACCTCCCCTCTCAGGACAGGTCCGGTGCAGATCTCCACTCTCAGGACAGTTCCGGTGCAGACCTCCACTCTCAGGACAGGTCCGGTGCAGACCTCCACTCTCAGGACAGGTCCGGTGCAGACCTCCACTCTCAGGACAGGTCCGGTGCAGACCTCCACTCTCAGGACAGGTCCGGTGCAGACCTCCACTCTCAGGACAGGTCCGGTGCAGACCTCCACTCTCAGGACAGGTCCGGTGCAGACCTCCACTCTCAGGACAGGTCCGGTGCAGACCTCCACTCTCAGGACAGGTCCGGTGCAGACCTCCACTCTCAGGACAGGTCCGGTGCAGACCTCCACTCTCAGGACAGGAAGTGACGATTATGACGCATTTTTTCCCCGCCCACCGAAGGACTCGTTTGATGGAAGTTTTCAAATCACAATGGAGACTCATCACGGAGGTGATGACTCCGCCCACCGTGCACTTTGGGTCGGCCTTGGTCCAGCCCTTTGACCCCCAGCCTGGTTCTCGTAAAAGTGTTTCGCTCAAACGACACCATGGAGGAATGTAACGGGAGCCGACTCTGCCCTCCTCCCGAGCGCCTATCTTTCACTTTTCCCCGGTTTTATTATTTTTTTTGGCTATTTCACCCGGTTTCTACCGGGGACATTGCCCGGTCTCGGGGATATACAGGTGAGGACAGGTTCAGGTGAAGAAAGGGGAGGACAGGTTCAGGTGAAGAAAGGGGAGGACAGGTTCAGGTGAAGAAAGGGGATGTGCAGGTGAGGACAGGTTCAGGTGAAGAAAGGGGAGGACAGGTTCAGGTGAAGAAAGGGGAGTACAGGTGAGGACAGGTACAGGTGAAGAAAGGTGAGGACAGGTTCAGGTGAAGAAAGGGGATGTGCGGTGAGGACAGCTACAGGTGAAGAAAGGTGAGGACAGGTTCAGGTGAAGAAAGGGGAGGACAGGTGAGGACAGGTTCAGGTGAAGAAAGGGGAGGACAGGTTCAGGTGAAGAAAGGGGAGGACAGGTGAGGACAGGTTCAGGTGAAGAAAGGGGAGGACAGGTGAGGACAGGTTCAGGTGAAGAAAGGGGAGGACAGGTTCAGGTGAAGAAAGGGGAGGACAGGTTCAGGTGAAGAAAGGGGAGGACAGGTGAGGACAGGTTCAGGTGAAGAAAGGGGAGGACAGGTTCAGGTGAAGAAAGGGGAGGACAGGTGAGGACAGGTTCAGGTGAAGAAAGGGGAGGACAGGTTCAGGTGAAGAAAGGGGATGTGCAGGTGAGGACAGGTTCAGGTGAAGAAAGGGTGAGGACAGGTTCAGGTGAAGAAAGGGGAGGACAGGTTCAGGTGAAGAAAGGGGAGGACAGGTGAGGACAGGTACAGGTGAAGAAAGGTGAGGACAGGTTCAGGTGAAGAAAGGGGATGTGCAGGTGAGGACAGCTACAGGTGAAGAAAGGGGAGGACAGGTTCAGGTGAAGAAAGGGGAGGACAGGTGAGGACAGGTTCAGGTGAAGAAAGGTGAGGACAGGTTCAGGTGAAGAAAGGTGAGGACAGGTTCAGGTGAAGAAAGGTGAGGACAGGTTCAGGTGAAGAAAGGTGAGGACAGGTTCAGGTGAAGAAAGGGGGGACAGGGGAGACGGTTCAGGTGAGGACAGGTGAGTGTAGGTGTTCTTACGTCACGTCTTCGTAGAAACTCTCCAGGTCGTCTCTCTGTTCAGAAAGAGACGAGTCCAGGTCCAGGTAGTATCCGTTAGTGGAAACCTGCAGAGTGCAGTCCTCCAGCTGAGAGACAGACAGGTAGAGAGACAGAAAGGGGAGAGAGAGAGAGAGAGAGAGAGAGAGAGAGAGAGAGGAGAGAGAGAGAGAGAGAGAGAGAGAGAGGAGAGAGAGAGAGAGGAGAGAGAGGAGAGAGAGAGAGAGAGAGAGAGAGAGAGAGGAGAGTGGAGGGAGAGAGAGAGAGAGAGAGGGAGGGAGAGAGAGGAGAGAGAGGAGAGGAGAGGAGGGAGAGGAGAGAGAGAGATACAGGGAGAGAGAGAGAGAGAGAGAGAGAGAGAGAGAGGAGAGAGGAGAGAGAGAGAGACAGAGGGAGATGAGAGAGTCAGGGAGAGAGAGATACAGAGAGAGAGAGAGAGAGAGAGGAGAGAGAGACGAGAGAGAGAGAGAGAGAGAGAGAGAGAGAGAGAGAGGAGAGAGAGAGAGAGAGAGAGAGAGAGAGAGAGAGAGAGAGAGAGAGAGAGAGAGGGACAGAGGGACAGAGGGACAGAGGGACAGAGGGAGAGCTTTTCTTGATACAGGGTTTTGAAAGGTTCTAACCAGGTCAGTTATTATGGGATGTATTTATACAGCAACACACTCATAACGTATTCAATAACCTACTTTTAGAAGAGACAAACAAACTGAAGTATTTACACTATGACAGTGTAGGACATACAGACATCATTAATAACAGGATATACAAT
>CM070479.1:940770-963270 GCA_036324585.1 Champsocephalus esox
TAACGTTTTTTCTGTCACTTTAATATCAAACCGGTCGGTGACGCAGAGATCAGGGAACAGACGTGACGCACCGCAACACGGAGCAGTCTGCTTTATCCACCAACACCAGAACACCAGTCCAGAACCAGCAGCAGCAGGATCAGAGACACAGGGATTTATGTTTTTCAAAAATAATCGCGTTACAATCACGTCAGGTTTTTGGTGGATTTCATCAAGTCTTGGATTGCAGAGTATGAACGTCCTCTAGCAACTTTCAGGCGATATATACGTGTGTACAGTTTGTGAAGACAGGAGGAGGAAAGCTTCCGCGATCACCGTCTCCTCTCCGTTCCTCCAAGCCCCGCCCCCTCCCTGTTCCTCCAAGCCCCGCCCCCTCCCTGTTCCTCCAAGCCCCGCCCCCTCCCTGTTCCTCCAAGCCCCGCCCCCTCCCTGTTCCTCCAAGCCCCGCCCCTCCCTGAAAATAATGAGTGACAGGCTGACAGTGACCCGATATAAACTTTATTATTCACTTAATCACTGAGATATAATGAAGCTAACTTAATCTCATGCATTCATGGGATTTATGTAACAGTGAGACAGAGAATGTGAGTGTGCACCCACATGCAGTATTTATGTTTGTATATGCTGTTGTAAATACTCCTGTTGTCTGCTGTGTTCAGACTCAAGTCTGTGTGTGATGCCTCATTCAGGACATTCAGTGTCCTTCCTCAGAAGGCCGTGGCTAGAAGCTGCAGCTCGACTGCAGAAGCATTAGCTTTTTGTTGTTGAGGATGGAACAACTTCACACACGGAGGCTAGACCTATACAATTCATTTATTTTGGTTTATAAATTAATGTCAAGACATTTATGTTATTGATTTCTGAAGCACTTTCTAAATAATAAAAAGAGAGCTCATATGTATTTACTGCATGTATGCATTGATGAAGAATAAGCCATGTGCAGTAATATAGAACATTGAGGATGCAACGCATTGGTATGAATCGTGATGCACCGGGGATATCGAACCGAATCGAATCGTTGACAGGATAATCGTAATCGAATCGAATCGTGAGACCAGTGAAGATGCACAGCCCTAGTCACGTTGCCTCGCTTTTTCGCCGAACTGAATTGTGGGTAGCAGAGCGGTCCATCTCCGGCGTCACAGAAGTTGAACATTGTTCAACTTCTCGACGCCGGAGTAGCCAGCGCCAGCCAATCAAATCCCGTTTCTCAAAATCTGACAGCTGAAAGCCGTAGCCAATCAAACCGCGTCTAAGCTGGGAGAGATATCCCGCCGTTCATTTCTATATTTCAAAAAAAGTCGGAGGAGAAACTAACTATCGCCGTAGCAATCACCCGGTTTTGTATGACCAGACCCTCTTCACCTACCGGGACACAAACCGGAGGAACCAGCATGGAGGGAGGGGCAGAGGCAGTGGGGGAACTGGTAGGGTTTCGCCTGTTTGGGGAGTTTATATATATTATATATATTGCTCTCATAAAATCCCCGGGGGTTTTTGCTTTGTGTGTCGGGGGCGGGAGATTCATGTGATTGGTTGTGGTCGTGTTGCTTGAATAAAATCCCCAAGCTCCAGACACGCCCAGCTCCAAGCTGTTTTGAAGCTGTAGTGTGGACGCTCCGTGACTGTGGCCTTTGCCACTTGATTGACGTGCAGTAAGCCAGTCTGAGTCGTGCCATACGGGGTCATGACGTTATGAGGCGGCCTCACCTCCTCATCTGACGCGCACTATTATGCGCTTATGTGGCGCAATTAGTGTCAGCGCGCCACCGTTTATCCGCCGTTTAGTCCACTGACACAGCCCCCCCCCCGCTCACGACACAGATAGGGCAGGGGCGGCCCTGTAGGTAGATCTTTTTGGCGTGGTCATTTTAAAAGTAGCTCTCAAGCCGAAACAGTGTAGGCACCCCTGTGCTAAGCTAAGCTAAGCTAACATCCCCGTGTGTTAAAGTGGCTCAGAGCATGAGATGAACTCCTGCAGCTCTTATCTCCTCTCGGCTGGATATTACATCCGTCCATCAGCTTATCTTCTGTTTACAGACGCCCTCCTCTTCCTCTGTAGCCACCGCAGAGGAAGAGGAGGGTCATTCAAATGCTCCTCAGTCCACATAATAGATATTACCACAGTATTTACTCACTGTGCAGTATTTATTTTAAATGTGTATATGTTTCTTATTCCTACTTCTTACGGTCAGCATTAAACATGTTCTGTGTTTTAATGTCTTTAGTTTATTACATGTAGCTTTGTTGTATTGTGCACATGTCAATAAAGCCTTTACATCTTGAATAACGGCTTGTTTTCTCGTCTCTGTCCGGGTGGTATCAGCTCATTAAATCTCTGCCCCAGTGCATTGTGGGACCAATTAGGTGGTCGGTGCAGGAATTTAATCTCAGGGTCTGATCCTGAAGATTCCAGCGGGCCATGAACGCCTCGCAGCACTGAGCTCTGATGGTAAACTCAACTAAAGACCCAAAGGCGTTCTCATCAGATGCTCAGCAGCTTCAGAGGAGACTCTTCTGACCTCCTCCAACGACGCAGCATCGTGTAGAATACAATACAGAAATACTGCAAGAACTCTATGTACATGTAAATAGAATATGATATGTACAAGAACAGATTGCAAGATGACGGATTACATTTTATCAAGGCACTTTACACAGAGGTGGGAAGTAGTGGAGTACAAATTGTTACTGTACTTAAGTACATTGTTCTGGTATCAGTACTTTACTCTACTTATTTTTCTGATGACATTCTACTTTGACTTCTTACATGTTGTACTTTCTACTTCTTACATGTTGAACTCAAATACCTGTACTTTCTACTTCTCTCATGTTGAAACTCAAATACCTGTACTTTCTACTTCTCTCATGTTGAACACAAATACCTGTACTTTCTACTTCTCTACATGTTGAACTCAAATACCTGTACTTTCTACTTCTTACATGTTGAACCCAAATACCTGTACTTTCTACTTCTTACATGTTGAACCCAAATACCTGTACTTTCTACTTCTCACATGTTGAACTCAAATACCTGTACTTTCTACTTCTCTCATGTTGAACTCAAATACCTGTACTTTCTACTTCTCACATGTTGAACTCAAATACCTGTATTTTCTACTTCTTACATGTTGAACTCAAATACCTGTACTTTCTACTTCTTACATGTTGAACTCAAATACCTGTACTTTCTACTTCTCTCATGTTGAACTCAAATACCTGTACTTTCTACTTCTCACATGTTGAACTCAAATACCTGTACTTTCTACTTCTCTCATGTTGAACTCAAATACCTGTACTTTCTACTTCTTACATGTTGAACTCAAATACCTGTACTTTTCTACTTCTCTCATGTTGAACTCAAATACCTGTACTTTCTACTTCTTACATATTGAACCCAAATACCTGTACTTTCTACTTCTCACATGTTGAACTCAAATACCTGTACTTTCTACTTCTCACATGTTGAACTCAAATACCTGTACTTTCTACTTCTCTCATGTTGAACTCAAATACCTGTACTTTCTACTTCTTACATGTTGAACTCAAATACCTGTACTTTCTACTTCTCTCATGTTGAACTAAAATACCTGTACTTTCTACTTCTTACATGTTGAACTCAAATACCTGTACTTTCTACTTCTCTCATGTTGAACTCAAATACCTGTACTTTCTACTTCTTACATGTTGAACTCAAATACCTGTACTTTCTACTTCTCACATGTTGAACTCAAATACCTGTACTTTCTACTTCTCTCATGTTGAACTCAAATACCTGTACTTTCTACTTCTTACATGTTGAACTCAAATACCTGTACTTTCTACTTCTCTCATGTTGAACTCAAATACCTGTACTTTCTACTTCTTACATGTTGAACCCAAATACCTGTACTTTCTACTTCTCTCATGTTGAACCCAAATACCTGTACTTTATACTTCTCTCATGTTGAACTCAAATACCTGTACTTTCTACTTCTTACATGTTGAACTCAAATACCTGTACTTTCTACTTCTCTCATGTTGAAGCCAAATACCTGTACTTTCTACTTCTCTCATGTTGAACTCAAATACCTGTACTTTCTACTTCTTACATGTTGAACCCAAATACCTGTACTTTCTACTTCTCTCATGTTGAACTCAAATACCTGTACTTTCTACTTCTTACATGTTGAACTCAAATATCTGTACTTTCTACTTCTTACATGTTGAACTCAAATACCTGTACTTTCTACTTCTCTCATGTTGAAGCCAAATACCTGTACTTTCTACTTCTCTCATGTTAAACTCAAATACCTGTACTTTCTACTTCTCTCGTGTTGAACTCAAATACCTGTACTTTCTACTTCTCTCATGTTGAACTCAAATACCTGTACTTTCTACTTCTCTCATGTTGAACTCAAATACCTGTACTTTCTACTTCTCACATGTTGAACTCAAATACCTGTACTTTCTACTTCTCACATGTTGAACTCAAATACCTGTACTTTCTACTTCTCTCATGTTGAAGTGAAATACCTGTACTTTCTACTTCTCTCATGTTGAACTCAAATACCTGTACTTTCTACTTCTCTCGTGTTGAACTCAAATACCTGTACTTTCTACTTCTCTCATGTTGAACTCAAATACCTGTACTTTCTACTTCTCTCATGTTGAACTAAAATACCTGTACTTTCTACTTCTTACATGTTGAACCCAAATACCTGTACTTTCTACTTCTCACATGTTGAACACAAATACCTGTACTTTCTACTTCTCACATGTTGAACTCAAATACCTGTACTTTCTACTTCTTACATGTTGAACCCAAATACCTGTACTTTCTACTTCTTACATGTTGAACCCAAATACCTGTACTTTCTACTTCTTACATGTTGAACCCAAATACCTGTACTTTCTACCTCTAACATGTTGAACACAAATACCTATACGTTTCTACTTCTCACATGTTGAACTCAAATACCTGTACTTTCTACTTCCTCATGTTGAACTCAAATACCTGTACTTTCTACTTCTCACATGTTGAACTCAAATACCTGTACTTTCTACTTCTCTCATGTTGAACTCAAATACCTGTACTTTCTACTTCTCTCATGTTGAACTCAAATACCTGTACTTTCTACTTCTCTCATGTTGAACTCAAATACCTGTACTTTCTACTTCTCACATGTTGAACTCAAATACCTGTACTTTCTACTTCTCTCATGTTGAACACAAATACCTGTACTTTCTACTTCTCTCATGTTGAACTCAAATACCTGTACTTTCTACTTCTTACATGTTGAACCCAAATACCTGTACTTTCTACTTCTCTCATGTTGAACTCAAATACCTGTACTTTCTACTTCTCTCATGTTGAACTCAAATACCTGTACTTTCTACTTCTCTCATGTTGAACTCAAATACCTGTACTTTCTACTTCTCTCATGTTGAACCCAAATACCTGTACTTTCTACTTCTCTCATGTTGAACTCAAATACCTGTACTTTCTACTTCTCACATGTTGAACTCAAATACCTGTACTTTCTACTTCTTACATGTTGAACAGAAATACCTGTACTTTCTACTTCTCTCATGTTGAACTCAAATACCTGTACTTTCTACTTCTTACATGTTGAACCAAATACCTGTACTTTCTACTTCTCTCATGTTGAACTCAAATACCTGTACTTTCTACTTCTCTCATGTTGAACTCAAATACCTGTACTTTCTACTTCTCTCATGTTGAACCCAAATACCTGTACTTTCTACTTCTCTCATGTTGAACTCAAATACCTGTACTTTCTACTTCTCACATGTTGAACTCAAATACCTGTACTTTCTACTTCTTACATGTTGAACCCAAATACCTGTACTTTCTACTTCTTACATGTTGAACTCAAATACCTGTACTTTCTACTTCTCTCATGTTGAACTCAAATACCTGTACTTTCTACTTCTCTCATGTTGAACTCAAATACCTGTACTTTCTACTTCTCTCATGTTGAACTCAAATACCTGTACTTTCTACTTCTCTCATGTTGAACTCAAATACCTGTACTTTCTACTTCTCTCATGTTGAACTCAAATACCTGTACTTTCTACTTCTGACATGTTGAACTCAAATACCTGTACTTTCTACTTCTTACATGTTGAACTCAAATACCTGTACTTTCTACTTCTTACATGTTGAACTCAAATACCTGTACTTTCTACTTCTCTCATTTTCCAAACAGCTGGTTCCTTTAGTCTGAATGTGTGTTGGTGCGTGTCATTATTCTTTAGAGTCATTGCGTGCCTATTGGTTGGAACACGATCCGTGTATCCATCACTTCCTGGTCTTCTCTAAAGAAGAGGGACCAATGGAAACGTTGTCATGTTGCCGTTGGTCACCATGGAAACATTCATTTGCTAACAATGACATTATTGTTCTATTAATATAAAGGGAGGTCAGGTACTCTTTAAAGCAGCTGCTAGCTATGGGTACTTTCTACTGAAGGACACTTCAAAGCCTCTTTACTTTGACTTGAGGAATGAAGTTTAGTCAGTACTTCTACTTTCACCAGAGTATTGTTAAACTCAAGTATCTTACTTCTACTCGAGTAAAGGATGTGTGTACTTCTACTTGAGTAAAGGATGTGTGTACTTCTACTAGAGTACAGGATGTGTGTACTTCTACTCGAGTACATGATGTGTGTACTTCTACTCGAGTACAGGATGTGTGTACTTCTACTCGAGTACAGGATGTGTGTACTTCTACTTGAGTACAGGATGTGTGTACTTCTACTCGAGTACAGGATGTGTGTACTTCTACTCGAGTACAGGATGTGTGTACTTCTACTCGAGTACAGGATGTGTGTACTTCTACTCGAGTACAGGATGTGTGTACTTCTACTCGAGTACAGGATGTGTGTACTTCTACTCGAGAACAGGATGTGTGTACTTCTACACGAGAACAGGATGTGTGTAGTTCTACTCGAGTACAGGATGTGTGTACTTCTACTCGAGTACAGGAGGTGTGTACTTCTACTTGAGTACAGGATGTGCTGTTGCGTCTCTTCACAGATCTCAATCAGTCAATGTTTATTTATAGCCCAATATCACAAATGTTACATTTGTCTCAGTGGACTTCACAGTGTGTACAGAATATCAGTATGACAATACGACACCCTCTGTCCTTAGACCCTCTGTCCTTAGACCCTCTGTCCTCAGACCCTCTGTCCTCAGACCCTCTGTCCTCAGACCCTCTGTCCTCAGACCCTCTGTCCTTAGACCCTCTGTCCTCAGACCCTCTGTCCTCAGACCCTCACATCGTACAAGGAAACACTTCCAAAGAAAACCCAGTGTAAGGGAGCATGGAGAACCCTCAGGAGAGCAGCAGAGGAGGATCCTCTCCAGGACGGACAGACTGCAATAGATGCCGTGTGTAAACTGAGAAGATAATACATTTGCAACATAGGGCTCAGGTGTTTAGCAGTCTGATTGCCTGTGGGATGAAACTGTGAGTAAAGCGTTGTTTGATAACGTTTCCCTGATGTCCGACTGCGTGTTGGGACACAGAGAGATCTGAGTACTGAGGTTTATCGTGTTGGGACACAGAGAGATCTGAGTACTGAGGTTTATCGTGTTGGGACACAGAGAGATCTGAGTACTGAGGTTTATCTCCGGAGCTGAACTTTAGCCTCAGGCGATAACGAGAAGACGAGCTGACGAAGAAAAGCGTTTCTACAGAAAAACTGCAAGCTGTAACACTGACAGTAAATCGACTAAAGCACTCACTGTAGAGTCTGACGGGCTGGACTAAAGCACTCACTGTAGAGTCTGACGGGCTGGACTAAAGCACTCACTGTAGAGTCTGACGGGCTGGACTAAAGCACTCACTGTAGAGACTAACGGGCTGGACTAAAGCACTCACTGTAGAGTCTGACGGGCTGGACTAAAGCACTCACTGTAGAGTCTGACGGGCTGGACTAAAGCACTCACTGTAGAGACTGACGGGCTGGACTAAAGCACTCACTGTAGAGTCTGACGGGCTGGACTAAAGCACTCACTGTAGAGTCTGACGGGCTGGACTAAAGCACTCACTGTAGAGTCTGACGGGCTGGACTAAAGCACTCACTGTAGAGACTGACGGGCTGGACTAAAGCACTCACTGTAGAGTCTGACGGGCTGGACTAAAGCACTCACTGTAGAGTCTGACGGGCTGGACTAAAGCACTCACTGTAGAGTCTGACGGGCTGGACTAAAGCACTCACTGTAGAGCTACGGGTGGACTAAAGCACTCACTGTAGAGTCTGACGGGCTGGACTAAAGCACTCACTGTAGAGTCTGACGGGCTGGACTAAAGCACTCACTGTAGAGTCTGACGGGCTGGACTAAAGCACTCACTGTAGAGTCTGACGGGCTGGACTAAAGCACTCACTGTAGAGTCTGACGGGCTGGACTAAAGCACTCACTGTAGAGTCTGACGGGCTGGACTAAAGCACTCACTGTAGAGTCTGACGGGCTGGACTAAAGCACTCACTGTAGAGTCTGACGGGCTGGACTAAAGCACTCACTGTAGAGACTGACGGGCTGGACTAAAGCACTCACTGTAGAGTCTGACGGGCTGGACTAAAGCACTCACTGTAGAGTCTGACGGGCTGGACTAAAGCACTCACTGTAGAGTCTGACGGGCTGGACTAAAGCACTCACTGTAGAGTCTGACGGGCTGGACTAAAGCACTCACTGTAGAGACTGACGGGCTGGACTAAAGCACTCACTGTAGAGGGCTGGACTAAAGCACTCACTGTAGAGCTACGGGCTGGACTAAAGCACTCACTGTAGAGACTGACGGGCTGGACTAAAGCACTCACTGTAGAGTCTGACGGGCTGGACTAAAGCACTCACTGTAGAGTCTGACGGGCTGGACTAAAGCACTCACTGTAGAGTCTGACGGGCTGGACTAAAGCACTCACTGTAGAGTCTGACGGGCTGGACTAAAGCACTCACTGTAGAGTCTGACGGGCTGGACTAAAGCACTCACTGTAGAGACTGACGGGTGGACTAAAGCACTCACTGTAGAGTCTGACGGGCTGGACTAAAGCACTCACTGTAGAGACTGACGGGCTGGACTAAAGCACTCACTGTAGAGACTGACGGGCTGGACTAAAGCACTCACTGTAGAGTCTGACGGGCTGGACTAAAGCACTCACTGTAGAGTCTGACGGGCTGGACTAAAGCACTCACTGTAGAGACTGACGGGCTGGACTAAAGCACTCACTGTAGAGTCTGACGGGCTGGACTAAAGCACTCACTGTAGAGTCTGACGGGCTGGACTAAAGCACTCACTGTAGAGTCTGACGGGCTGGACTAAAGCACTCACTGTAGAGTCTGACGGGCTGGACTAAAGCACTCACTGTAGAGTCTGACGGGCTGGACTAAAGCACTCACTGTAGAGACTGACGGGCTGGACTAAAGCACTCACTGTAGAGTCTGACGGGCTGGACTAAAGCACTCACTGTAGAGACTGACGGGCTGGACTAAAGCACTCACTGTAGAGACTAACGGGCTGGACTAAAGCACTCACTGTAGAGTCTGACGGGCTGGACTAAAGCACTCACTGTAGAGTCTGACGGGCTGGACTAAAGCACTCACTGTAGAGTCTGACGGGCTGGACTAAAGCACTCACTGTAGAGTCTGACGGGCTGGACTAAAGCACTCACTGTAGAGTCTGACGGGCTGGACTAAAGCACTCACTGTAGAGTCTGACGGGCTGGACTAAAGCACTCACTGTAGAGACTGACGGGCTGGACTAAAGCACTCACTGTAGAGCTACGGGCTGGACTAAAGCACTCACTGTAGAGACTGACGGGCTGGACTAAAGCACTCACTGTAGAGATCTGACGGGCTGGACTAAAGCACTCACTGTAGAGTCTGACGGGCTGGACTAAAGCACTCACTGTAGAGTCTGACGGGCTGGACTAAAGCACTCACTGTAGAGTCTGACGGGCTGGACTAAAGCACTCACTGTAGAGTCGACGGGCTGACAAAGCTCACTGAGGACGGGCTGGACTAAAGCACTCACTGTAGAGTCTGACGGGCTGGACTAAAGCACTCACTGTAGAGACTAACGGGCTGGACTAAAGCACTCACTGTAGAGTCTGACGGGCTGGACTAAAGCACTCACTGTAGAGACTGACGGGCTGGACTAAAGCACTCACTGTAGAGTCTGACGGGCTGGACTAAAGCACTCACTGTAGAGTCTGACGGGCTGGACTAAAGCACTCACTGTAGAGTCTGACGGGCTGGACTAAAGCACTCACTGTAGAGTCTGACGGGCTGGACTAAAGCACTCACTGTAGAGTCTGACGGGCTGGACTAAAGCACTCACTGTAGAGACTACGGGCTGGACTAAAGCACTCACTGTAGAGCTGACGGGCTGGACTAAAGCACTCACTGTAGAGTCTGACGGGCTGGACTAAAGCACTCACTGTAGAGACTGACGGCTGGACTAAAGCACTCACTGTAGAGACTGACGGGCTGGACTAAAGCACTCACTGTAGAGTCTGACGGGCTGGACTAAAGCACTCACTGTAGAGTCTGACGGGCTGGACTAAAGCACTCACTGTAGAGCTGACGGGCTGGACTAAAGCACTCACTGTAGAGTCTGACGGGCTGGACTAAAGCACTCACTGTAGAGTCTGACGGGCTGGACTAAAGCACTCACTGTAGAGTCTGACGGGCTGGACTAAAGCACTCACTGTAGAGACTGACGGGCTGGACTAAAGCACTCACTGTAGAGACTGACGGGCTGGACTAAAGCACTCACTGTAGAGTCTGACGGGCTGGACTAAAGCACTCACTGTAGAGTCTGACGGGCTGGACTAAAGCACTCACTGTAGAGACTGACGGGCTGGACTAAAGCACTCACTGTAGAGTCTGACGGGCTGGACTAAAGCACTCACTGTAGAGTCTGACGGGCTGGACTAAAGCACTCACTGTAGAGTCTGACGGGCTGGACTAAAGCACTCACTGTAGAGTCTGACGGGCTGGACTAAAGCACTCACTGTAGAGTCTGACGGGCTGGACTAAAGCACTCACTGTAGAGCTGACGGGTGGACTAAAGCACTCACTGTAGAGTCTGACGGGCTGGACTAAAGCACTCACTGTAGAGTCTGACGGGCTGGACTAAAGCACTCACTGTAGAGACTGACGGGCTGGACTAAAGCACTCACTGTAGAGTCTGACGGGCTGGACTAAAGCACTCACTGTAGAGTCTGACGGGCTGGACTAAAGCACTCACTGTAGAGTCTGACGGGCTGGACTAAAGCACTCACTGTAGAGTCTGACGGGCTGGACTAAAGCACTCACTGTAGAGTCTGACGGGCTGGACTAAAGCACTCACTGTAGAGTCTGACGGGCTGGACTAAAGCACTCACTGTAGAGTCTGACGGGCTGGACTAAAGCACTCACTGTAGAGTCTGACGGGCTGGACTAAAGCACTCACTGTAGAGACTGACGGGCTGGACTAAAGCACTCACTGTAGAGTCTGACGGGCTGGACTAAAGCACTCACTGTAGAGACTGACGGGCTGGACTAAAGCACTCACTGTAGAGTCTGACGGGCTGGACTAAAGCACTCACTGTAGAGTCTGACGGGCTGGACTAAAGCACTCACTGTAGAGTCTGACGGGCTGGACTAAAGCACTCACTGTAGAGTCTGACGGGCTGGACTAAAGCACTCACTGTAGAGTCTGACG
Source organism: Champsocephalus esox (assembly GCA_036324585.1). Taxonomy (NCBI): domain Eukaryota; kingdom Metazoa; phylum Chordata; class Actinopteri; order Perciformes; family Channichthyidae; genus Champsocephalus; species Champsocephalus esox. The sequence continues at coordinate 952,487 of CM070479.1, forward strand.
GGCTGGACTAAAGCACTCACTGTAGAGTCTGACGGGCTGGACTAAAGCACTCACTGTAGAGTCTGACGGGCTGGACTAAAGCACTCACTGTAGAGTCTGACGGGCTGGACTAAAGCACTCACTGTAGAGTCTGACGGGCTGGACTAAAGCACTCACTGTAGAGTCTGACGGGCTGGACTAAAGCACTCACTGTAGAGACTGACGGGCTGGACTAAAGCACTCACTGTAGAGTCTGACGGGCTGGACTAAAGCACTCACTGTAGAGTCTGACGGGCTGGACTAAAGCACTCACTGTAGAGTCTGACGGGCTGGACTAAAGCACTCACTGTAGAGTCTGACGGGCTGGACTAAAGCACTCACTGTAGAGTCTGACGGGCTGGACTAAAGCACTCACTGTAGAGTCTGACGGGCTGGACTAAAGCACTCACTGTAGAGACTGACGGGCTGGACTAAAGCACTCACTGTAGAGTCTGACGGGCTGGACTAAAGCACTCACTGTAGAGACTGACGGGCTGGACTAAAGCACTCACTGTAGAGTCTGACGGGCTGGACTAAAGCACTCACTGTAGAGTCTGACGGGCTGGACTAAAGCACTCACTGTAGAGTCTGACGGGCTGGACTAAAGCACTCACTGTAGAGTCTGACGGGCTGGACTAAAGCACTCACTGTAGAGTCTGACGGGCTGGACTAAAGCACTCACTGTAGAGTCTGACGGGCTGGACTAAAGCACTCACTGTAGAGACTGACGGGCTGGACTAAAGCACTCACTGTAGAGTCTGACGGGCTGGACTAAAGCACTCACTGTAGAGTCTGACGGGCTGGACTAAAGCACTCACTGTAGAGTCTGACGGGCTGGACTAAAGCACTCACTGTAGAGTCTGACGGGCTGGACTAAAGCACTCACTGTAGAGTCTGACGGGCTGGACTAAAGCACTCACTGTAGAGTCTGACGGGCTGGACTAAAGCACTCACTGTAGAGCTGACGGGCTGGACTAAAGCACTCACTGTAGAGTCTGACGGGCTGGACTAAAGCACTCACTGTAGAGTCTGACGGGCTGGACTAAAGCACTCACTGTAGAGACTGACGGGCTGGACTAAAGCACTCACTGTAGAGTCTGACGGGCTGGACTAAAGCACTCACTGTAGAGACTGACGGGCTGGACTAAAGCACTCACTGTAGAGTCTGACGGGCTGGACTAAAGCACTCACTGTAGAGACTGACGTGATGGACTAAAGCACTCACTGTAGAGTCTGACGGGCTGGACTAAAGCACTCACTGTAGAGTCTGACGGGCTGGACTAAAGCACTCACTGTAGAGTCTGACGGGCTGGACTAAAGCACTCACTGTAGAGTCTGACGGGCTGGACTAAAGCACTCACTGTAGAGTCTGACGGGCTGGACTAAAGCACTCACTGTAGAGTCTGACGGGCTGGACTAAAGCACTCACTGTAGAGTCTGACGGGCTGGACTAAAGCACTCACTGTAGAGTCTGACGGGCTGGACTAAAGCACTCACTGTAGAGACTGACGGGCTGGACTAAAGCACTCACTGTAGAGACTGACGGGCTGGACTAAAGCACTCACTGTAGAGTCTGACGGGCTGGACTAAAGCACTCACTGTAGAGACTGACGATGCTGGACTAAAGCACTCACTGTAGAGTCTGACGGGCTGGACTAAAGCACTCACTGTAGAGTCTGACGGGCTGGACTAAAGCACTCACTGTAGAGTCTGACGGGCTGGACTAAAGCACTCACTGTAGAGTCTGACGGGCTGGACTAAAGCACTCACTGTAGAGTCTGACGGGCTGGACTAAAGCACTCACTGTAGAGTCTGACGGGCTGGACTAAAGCACTCACTGTAGAGTCTGACGGGCTGGACTAAAGCACTCACTGTAGAGACTGACGGGCTGGACTAAAGCACTCACTGTAGAGTCTGACGGGCTGGACTAAAGCACTCACTGTAGAGACTGACGGGCTGGACTAAAGCACTCACTGTAGAGTCTGACGGGCTGGACTAAAGCACTCACTGTAGAGTCTGACGGGCTGGACTAAAGCACTCACTGTAGAGTCTGACGGGCTGGACTAAAGCACTCACTGTAGAGACTAACGGGCTGGACTAAAGCACTCACTGTAGAGTCTGACGTGATGGACTAAAGCACTCACTGTAGAGTCTGACGGGCTGGACTAAAGCACTCACTGTAGAGTCTGACGGGCTGGACTAAAGCACTCACTGTAGAGTCTGACGGGCTGGACTAAAGCACTCACTGTAGAGACTGACGGGCTGGACTAAAGCACTCACTGTAGAGTCTGACGGGCTGGACTAAAGCACTCACTGTAGAGTCTGACGTGATGGACTAAAGCACTCACTGTAGAGTCTGACGGGCTGGACTAAAGCACTCACTGTAGAGACTGACGGGCTGGACTAAAGCACTCACTGTAGAGACTGACGGGCTGGACTAAAGCACTCACTGTAGAGTCTAACGGGCTGGACTAAAGCACTCACTGTAGAGTCTGACGGGCTGGACTAAAGCACTCACTGTAGAGACTGACGGGCTGGACTAAAGCACTCACTGTAGAGACTGACGGGCTGGACTAAAGCACTCACTGTAGAGTCTGACGGGCTGGACTAAAGCACTCACTGTAGAGTCTGACGGGCTGGACTAAAGCACTCACTGTAGAGACTGACGGGCTGGACTAAAGCACTCACTGTAGAGTCTGACGGGCTGGACTAAAGCACTCACTGTAGAGTCTGACGGGCTGGACTAAAGCACTCACTGTAGAGTCTGACGGGCTGGACTAAAGCACTCACTGTAGAGTCTAACGGGCTGGACTAAAGCACTCACTGTAGAGTCTGACGGGCTGGACTAAAGCACTCACTGTAGAGACTGACGGGCTGGACTAAAGCACTCACTGTAGAGACTGACGGGCTGGACTAAAGCACTCACTGTAGAGTCTGACGGGCTGGACTAAAGCACTCACTGTAGAGTCTGACGGGCTGGACTAAAGCACTCACTGTAGAGTCTGACGTGCTGGACTAAAGCACTCACTGTAGAGTCTGACGGGCTGGACTAAAGCACTCACTGTAGAGTCTGACGGGCTGGACTAAAGCACTCACTGTAGAGTCTGACGGGCTGGACTAAAGCACTCACTGTAGAGTCTGACGGGCTGGACTAAAGCACTCACTGTAGAGTCTGACGGGCTGGACTAAAGCACTCACTGTAGAGTCTGACGGGCTGGACTAAAGCACTCACTGTAGAGTCTGACGGGCTGGACTAAAGCACTCACTGTAGAGACTGACGGGCTGGACTAAAGCACTCACTGTAGAGACTGACGGGCTGGACTAAAGCACTCACTGTAGAGACTGACGGGCTGGACTAAAGCACTCACTGTAGAGTCTGACGGGCTGGACTAAAGCACTCACTGTAGAGTCTGACGGGCTGGACTAAAGCACTCACTGTAGAGACTAACGGGCTGGACTAAAGCACTCACTGTAGAGACTGACGGGCTGGACTAAAGCACTCACTGTAGAGTCTGACGGGCTGGACTAAAGCACTCACTGTAGAGTCTGACGGGCTGGACTAAAGCACTCACTGTAGAGTCTGACGGGCTGGACTAAAGCACTCACTGTAGAGTCTCACGGGCTGGACTAAAGAACTCACTGTAGAGACTGACTAAGCATGATGGCGACGCGCACAGTCGCAGCGGCTCGTAGCTCTTCCTTTCTGTGCTTTCTATGTGTGTTTTCGTCCGTATGTCTGCTAGCCAAGGTTACGGTTAGCAGTGTGAATCCTATGTACAGCCGCAGGGACCTACTTACGATAGGATTACAGTGCAATGTGGCGATAACAAGTGCATTTTCGCACTCCCACAATATACCGGAAGAGATAGCCAGGACCTCACAAACCACCGCTACCCAGCATCTTTCTCACGAACGCCAGATCCATCCTCAACAAAATGGATGAACTAAACCGACAGATGTCTGAAAATAAATACGTACAAGACTAGCATACTTGGAATTCCACCGAGGCCGCGTCCTTGGTTTGGGGGAGATTTCGAGGCTGCACATGGGTAGACTTCGCGTCCTTAAAATCCCCACAATGCTTTGGGCACGGACCAATTTCAAAAACCCTTGCGGAGTTGTACATGTTTTCTTCTCTCGGGCCTCTCCCTCTCATAGCCAAACCAACCAGGTTAACGAGCACTGAAACGTTCATTGATCACATGTTCACTAACGTAACGTAATAACGAAGCGGACATTAAATGACAGTTCTCTAAATAAATTAAATATTAACTTCAAAAATGCAAAATGGCAAGAAGTATTTGAGATTAAAGACGTAAACAAATCCTATAATGAGTTTATAAGGATTTTCATGCAAAACATGAACGAATGTTGTCCATATATTAAAATGAAGATCGGCAGCAGGAGTACTAACGACTCAAACCTGGCTCCCTCGTGGGCTGAACAACGCCTGCTGGAAGAACAAAGCTTTCTAGGACACTTTAGAAAAGTAAAAGCACTGAAGATGAAAGCCGTTATAAATTGTATAAAAACAAATGGACTACAATCCTTAGAAACTGTGGAAAACGAAACTTCTCTGAAACATTAGAAAGTGCCAGAGGAGATATGAAAACCACTAAGCTAGCACACAGCATCATCAAGAAGAAAAGAACTGACGACAGAAACTAATTCAAGAAACTCCAAACGGCAGGAAAAACCCCAACGGATGTTGCCCCTTTACTGAGAGTGGCCCCTGAGGGACACCCTTTACTGAGAGTGGCCCCTGAGGGACACCCTTTACTGAGAGTGGCCCCTGAGGGACACCCTTTACTGAGAGTGGCCCCTGAGGGACACCCTTTACTGAGAGTGGCCCCTGAGGGACACCCTTTACTGAGAGTGGCCCCTGAGGGACACCCTTTACTGAGAGTGGCCCCTGAGGGACACCCTTTACTGAGAGTGGCCCCTGAGGGACACCATCTCCATCTAAAGAGGATGACTTTCTGAACCAACGACAGAGTGTTCCTGAAGCCGGTAACAGAAAAGGAACTGCTTGATGTTGTTAATACTCAACACAGTAAACAGTCCAACACGGTGCCCGCAGGGGCAACGTGAGGCGCCCGCGGGTCACGTTCTAAAAATAGCTCGCCAAGCAAATCCAAAATGTATAAAATACACAAAACTAAAAAGGAAATGTAATTAAAAGAATCTACCCCATGCATACACGAAACCTAAATCACAGCGAACTCTATCTACTTACTACAACTCGATATCTATCTAACACCCCTCCTCCCCCACCCCCACAATGAATATCGACCAATCACGTTCTTGCTTGATTTGCGGGACCAGCGTTGCAGTCGGGAAGAAAAGCCATGCGGCTCCTCCCCGCTGGTTGTCCTTCTGGCAGAATCCACACGACACATCCCACTGAACTGCCCATCATGCAGCCTATACTGCACATGAGGGGCAGAGCTTCACTCTGTGTGTTGCAACTTGCATATATTTACTCCACTTGACGCACACACACGCATGGCGTAATCTCCACTGGGGACAGGGACGGGGGGACATGTCCCCCGCACTTTTCGAAATCCCGTTTGTGTCCACCCCACTTTACAAATATGTTTATTATTATTTTTTAACGCAAGCCGTCACGGAGGAGCAGCGAGCGAGACAGAGGAGAGAGAGAGAGCGAGCAAGGGAGAGAGCTAGGGAGAGCACACTTTTATCTATTTAATATAGATAAAGTAAGAAATCATTCCAGTGTGTAGGACAGTACAAAAAACAGTAAACTGTTTGAAAGGGGAGTGATTGGTAAAATATGCATAAATAAAAAGAAAGAATGCTATAGGTAACATAAGATAAGAATAAACCAGTTTAAATGATTTGTTATTGGTTGTGATCACATTCTAAAGATGTTTGGAGCATTGAAACGTATACAGCTCCCTTTCGTCCGAGTGCTGAGAGCTGTGTCCAAACATTCATGTTGGGCTCAAAGTGCTCCCGATTGATGCATTTCACTTCAACATTTAAAAAACATCTTCCCGGGGGTGCATGCCCCCGGACCCCCCTAGAGGAGGTGAGGCCCACCCTAGAGGAGGTGAGGCCCTCCCTAGAGGATGTGAGGCCCTCCCTAGAGGAGGTGAGGCCCCCCCTAGAGGAGGTGAGGCCCACCCTAGAGGAGGTGAGGCCCTCCCTAGAGGAGTGTGAGGCCCTCCCTAGAGGAGGTGAGGCCCCTCCCTAGAGGAGGTGAGGACCCCCCCTAGAGGAGGTGAGGCCCCCCCTAGAGGAGGTGAGGCCCCCCCTAGAGGAGGTGAGGCCCACCCCCGAAATAAAGCAGGTTAAAATAATTAAATGGCGAACTTTTTCTTTTAGTAAACACTGCAAACGGGTCCCACAGACCCGCACAGCGCACAGAGGTTGAAGGTCAGCATATCATAATGTTCACATGTGCTGAATATACACTCTGCAAAAACAACAAAAAGAGGAGTAAAAGTAGCCCCCGACTCGTTTTATTTTTTGAAAGTAGCCCTCACCCTAAAAAAGGTTGGTGAGCCCTGGTCCAGAGACTATTCAGGACTTCGTCTGAATATCGTTACACAAGTCGCACCTAGCATGTCGTAATATATGCATTAGATCGTTCCAACAAGGAGTTTTCCAAATGAAATGCAAACCTGGTGATAACCTAGCTTTAATAATCATAGACCCATTTCTTTACGACCAGTTATCAAAAGTCCTGGAAGACCTCTTCCACACCGTCTGGAGTCCTTCCTCACAGTTAACGCGCTGCGCCCCAGCCACTATGGATTCAGAAGAGTCGCTCTACTTCTGCAGCAGTAATTCAACTGGTTGAAGACATGACCAACACATTGAGACACACATGGTTACAAATAATAACATCTCAGAAAAGGTATTAGCAATAGTCTGAGGTGTTGGTAGATATGAACACACAACTCCCATATCTGGAACTCAATCTACTCAACGTGTTGAGAGTTCAGCTTCAAACGGTTCTGATTATGCGCCCCATAACAAAATGCCTGCTAACATTCAAAAGCAGGTGAAAGCACGGTCAGCAGAAACCCAGCCAGGCGTCCTGACTGGCTGCGGAGCGAGCCGGTAGAGCAACCATCCAATCAGAGCTGATCCAGGTCGCAGTGACGCTGGAACGGACTTCACCTTCCAGCGTCACTCGCCATCAACAATTCAACAAGTACAAACAACTATATTTGCAGATTACTCCAGCGAACACAAATGGGATGTTCCCAGTATTATATCTGCGTTTACGAACTTTTATTTGATTTATTTCCAGTTTTCTTTGTACTCCTTCATTTCTATACGTTTTTGACGAAATAAGTGCCATAATTATATTGATGCTAATGATCAGGGCCGGCCCTCGGCGTAGGCAGTATAGGCGAATGCTAAGGGCGCATCGACCCACAGGGGGCGCATCGACCCACAGGGGGCGCATCGACCCACAGGGGGCGCATCGACCCACAGGGGGCGCATCGACCCACAGGGGGCGCATCGACCCATATGGGGGCGCATCGACCCATATGGGGGCGCATCGACCCACAGGGGGCGCCCCATAGGGGGCGCATCGACCCACAGGGGGCGCCCCATAGGGGGCGCATCGACCCATAGGGGGCGCCGGGAAACCAAACAAAAAGAAGTTAGAAATAAAAAAATAAAAAAATGTATTTCATAACAACACAATTTCCCGATGTTGGATCAACAAAGATCGTCTCATCATCTTATACTCACTGAACTACGCCTATATTGCGTACAGCGCCCATAAACTATGGCACACCCCCCCCCAAATCAAGTTGAACCCCCAGCCCCAGAAAAACCAGAGGTTCATGTGAAATAGGGGCTTCAGAGAGCTCTCCAGAGGCTCTACAGGTGAGTCCAGAGGCTCTACAGGTGAGTCCAGACTACAGGTGAGTCCAGAGGCTCTCCAGAGGCTCTACAGGTGAGTCCAGAGGCTCTACAGGTGAGTCCAGACTACAGGTGAGTCCAGAGGCTCTCCAGAGGCTCTACAGGTGAGTCCAGAGGCTCTACAGGTGAGTCCAGAGGCTCTACAGGTGAGTCCAGACTACAGGTGAGTCCAGAGGCTCTACAGAGGCTCTACAGGTGAGTCCAGAGGCTCTACAGGTGAGTCCAGACTACAGGTGAGTCCAGAGGCTCTACAGGTGAGTTCAGAGGCTCTACAGGTGAGTTCAGACTACAGGTGAGTCCAGAGGCTCTACAGGTAGTTTCTATAGGCTCTGAGAGCAGCGGTTACCTCTACAGGTGAGTCCAGAGGCTCTACAGGTAGTTTCTATAGGCTCTGAGAGCAGCGGTTACCTCTACAGGTGAGTCCAGAGGCTCTACAGGTGAGTCCAGAGGCTCTACAGGTGAGTTCAGACTACAGGTGAGTCCAGAGGCTCTACAGGTAGTTTCTATAGGCTCTGAGAGCAACGGTTACCTCTACAGGTGAGTCCAGAGGCTCTACAGGTGAGTTCAGAGGCTCTACAGAGGCTCTACAGGTGAGTTCAGAGGCTCTACAGGTAGTTTCTATAGGCTCTGAGAGCAGCGGTTACTTGTACAGGTGAGTTCAGACTACAGGTGAGTTTGGAGTTTCGAGGACTCACCTTGAGGGGCGCGTGCAGCAGAGAGTGGATCCCGGAGATCTGCTCGCTCAGCGGAAGGTTTTCCTCCACGTTGGCCGGCGGAGGTCGCCTCGGTTCGGGGAAGTTTGTGCAGATGAAGGGGTCAGAGTCCTCCAGGAACTGCACCCGACACACAATGGAAGCCATGCCGAGGAGGGAGCGCCTTCTGCGGCCACAGTAGTGCGGGAGGGTCGGTGTGATACGGAGCGACTTCAGAAACACTTTGGAGAGGAAAACCGGTCCGTCCCAGGCTGAGAGCGGACTGTGAAGCGGCGGAGGATACACACTGATGCACTTCCGGGGAGGCCTTTCAAAATAAAGGCGGATTCTTGTTTTGTTTTTACAGAATATCTGTTTCAATGAAGTTTAAAGCTTGTGCTATTCTGGGTGTATTTCTGTGTGTCTTCGTTTATATTCACCTTGTTCACTTCTTGTGTAAGTTCTTATTTTGTATTACATTTACTTATATACTAACAAAGCACTTCTATACTAACAAATCACTTATATACTAACAAAGCTCTTATATACTAACAAAACACTTATATACTAACAAAGCACTTATATACTAACAAAGCTCTTATATACTAACAAATCACTTATATACTAACAAAGCTCTTATATACTAACAAAGCACTTATATACTAACAAAGCTCTTATATACTAACAAAGCACTTATATACTAACAAAGCACTTATATACTAACAAATCACTTATATACTAACAAAGCACTTATATACTAACAAAGCACTTCTATACTAACAAATCACTTATATACTAACAAAGCACTTATATACTAACAAAGCACTTCTATACTAACAAATCACTTATATACTAACAAAGCTCTTATATACTAACAAAGCACTTATATACTAACAAAGCACTTATATACTAACAAATCACTTATATACTAACAAAGCACTTATATACTAACAAAGCACTTCTATACTAACAAATCACTTATATACTAACAAAGCACTTATATACTAACAAATCACTTATATACTAACAAAGCTCTTATATATGAACAAAGCACTTATACTAACAAAGCACTTATATACTAACAAAGCTCTTATATACTAACAAAGCACTTCTATACTAACAAAGCACTTATATACTAACAAAGCTCTTATATACTAACAAAGCTCTTATATACTAACAAAGCACTTATATACTAACAAAGCACTTATATACTAACAAATAACTTATATACTAACACAGCACTTATATACGAACAAAGCACTTATATACTAACAAAGCACTTATATACTAACAAATAACTTATATACTAACACAGCACTTATATACTAACAAAGCACTTATATACTAACAAAGCACTTCTATACTAACAAATCACTTATATACTAACACAGCACTTATATACTAACAAAGCACTTATATACTAACAAGGCACTTATATACTAACAAAGCACTTATATACTAACAAAGCACTTCTATACTAACAAATCACTTATATACTAACACAGCACTTATATACTAACAAAGCACTTATATACGAACAAAGCACTTCTATACTAACAAAGCACTTATATACTAACAAATCACTTATATACTAACAAATCACGTATATACTAACAAAGCTCTGATATACTAACAAAGCACTTATACTAACAAAGCACTTATATACTAACAAAGCACTTATATACTAACAAAGCACTTATATACTAACAAAGCACTTATATACTAACAAATCACTTATATACTAACACATCACTTATATACTAACAAAGCTCTTATATACTAACAAAGCTCTTCTATACTAACAAAGCTCTTATATACTAACAAAGCTCTTATATACTAACAAAGCACTTATACTAACAAAGCACTTATATACTAACAAAGCACGTATATACTAACACAGCACTTATATACTAACAAAGCACTTATATACTAACAAAGCACTTATATACTAACAAATCACTTATATACTAACAAAGCACTTATATACTAACAAAGCACTTCTATACTAACAAATCACTTATATACTAACAAAGCTCTTATATACTAACAAAGCACTTATATACTAACAAAGCACTTATATACTAACAAATCACTTATATACTAACAAAGCACTTATATACTAACAAAGCACTTCTATACTAACAAATCACTTATATACTAACAAAG
>CM070479.1:968270-983270 GCA_036324585.1 Champsocephalus esox
TGTACCTCAGGCAGCTACAGCTAAACCTGGAGACGCTGTACCTCAGGCAGCTACAGCTAAACCTGGAGACCCTGTACCTCAGGCAGTGACAGCTAAACCTGGAGACCCTGTACCTCAGGCAGTGACAGCTAAACCTGGAGACCCTGTGCCTCAGGCAGCTACAGCTAAACCTGGAGACCCTGTCCCTCAGGCAGCTACAGCTAAACCTGGAGACCCTGTGTCTCAGGCAGCTACAGCTAAACCTGGAGACGCTGTACCTCAGGCAGCTACAGCTAAACCTGGAGACCCAGTACCTCAGGCAGCTACAGCTAAACCTGGAGACGCTGTACCTCAGGCAGCTACAGCTAAACCTGGAGACCCAGTACCTCAGGCAGCTACAGCTAAACCTGGAGACCCAGTACCTCAGGCAGCTACAGCTAAACCTGGAGACCCTGTACCTCAGGCAGCTACAGCTAAACCTGGAGACGCTGTACCTCAGGCAGCTACAGCTAAACCTGGAGACCCTGTGTCTCAGGCAGCTACAGCTAAACCTGGAGACCCTGTCCCTCAGGCAGCTACAGCTAAACCTGGAGACGCTGTGCCTCAGGCAGCTACAGCTAAACCTGGAGACCCTGTACCTCAGGCAGTTACAGCTAAACCTGGAGACCCTGTACCTCAGGCAGCTACAGCTAAACCTGGAGACCCTGTACCTCAGGCAGCTACAGCTAAACCTGGAGACCCTGTACCTCAGGCAGCTACAGCTAAACCTGGAGACCCAGTACCTCAGGCAGCTACAGCTAAACCTGGAGACCCTGTACCTCAGGCAGCTACAGCTAAACCTGGAGACGCTGTACCTCAGGCAGTCACAGCTAAACCTGGAGACCCTGTACCTCAGGCAGCTACAGCTAAACCTGGAGACCCTGTACCTCAGGCAGCTACAGCTAAACCTGGAGACCCTGTGCCTCAGGCAGCTACAGCTAAACCTGGAGACCCTGTCCCTCAGGCAGAGACAGCTAAACCTGGAGACCCAGTACCTCAGGCAGCTACAGCTAAACCTGGAGACCCTGTACCTCAGGCAGTCACAGCTAAACCTGGAGACCCAGTACCTCAGGCAGCTACAGCTAAACCTGGAGACCCAGTACCTCAGGCAGCTACAGCTAAACCTGGAGACCCTGTGCCTCAGGCAGTGACAGCTAAACCTGGAGACCCTGTCCCTCAGGCAGCTACAGCTAAACCTGGAGACCCGTACCTCAGGCAGCTACAGCTAAACCTGGAGACGCTGTGCCTCAGGCAGCTACAGCTAAACCTGGAGACCCTGTCCCTCAGGCAGCTACAGCTAAACCTGGAGACCCAGTACCTCAGGCAGCTACAGCTAAACCTGGAGACCCTGTCCCTCAGGCAGCTACAGCTAAACCTGGAGACCCTGTACCTCAGGCAGCTACAGCTAAACCTGGAGACCCTGTCCCTCAGGCAGCTACAGCTAAACCTGGAGACCCTGTCCCTCAGGCAGCTACAGCTAAACCTGGAGACCCTGTCCCTCAGGCAGCTACAGCTAAACCTGGAGACCCTGTCCCTCAGGCAGCTACAGCTAAACCTGGAGACCCTGTCCCTCAGGCAGCTACAGCTAAACCTGGAGACCCTGTCCCTCAGGCAGCTACAGCTAAACCTGGAGACCCTGTCCCTCAGGCAGCTACAGCTAAACCTGGAGACCCTGTCCCTCAGGCAGCTACAGCTAAACCTGGAGACCCTGTCCCTCAGGCAGCTACAGCTAAACCTGGAGACCCTGTCCCTCAGGCAGCTACAGCTAAACCTGGAGACCCTGTCCCTCAGGCAGCTACAGCTAAACCTGGAGACCCTGTCCCTCAGGCAGAGACAGCTAAACCTGGAGACCCTGTCCCTCAGGCAGCTACAGCTAAACCTGGAGACCCTGTCCCTCAGGCAGTTACAGCTAAACCTGGAGACCCTGTCCCTCAGGCAGCTACAGCTAAACCTGGAGACCCTGTCCCTCAGGCAGCTACAGCTAAACCTGGAGACCCTGTACCTCAGGCAGCTACAGCTAAACCTGGAGACCCTGTCCCTCAGGCAGCTACAGCTAAACCTGGAGACGCTGTGCCTCAGGCAGCTACAGCTAAACCTGGAGACCCTGTCCCTCAGGCAGCTACAGCTAAACCTGGAGACCCTGTACCTCAGGCAGCTACAGCTAAACCTGGAGACCCTGTACCTCAGGCAGCTACAGCTAAACCTGGAGACCCTGTCCCTCAGGCAGCTACAGCTAAACCTGGAGACCCTGTGCCTCAGGCAGCTACAGCTAAACCTGGAGACCCTGTCCCTCAGGCAGTCACAGCTAAACCTGGAGACCCTGTCCCTCAGGCAGCTACAGCTAAACCTGGAGACCCTGTCCCTCAGGCAGAGACAGCTAAACCTGGAGACCCTGTACCTCAGGCAGCTACAGCTAAACCTGGAGACCCTGTACCTCAGGCAGTTACAGCTAAACCTGGAGACCCTGTCCCTCAGGCAGTCACAGCTAAACCTGGAGACCCTGTCCCTCAGGCAGTCACAGCTAAACCTGGAGACCCTGTCCCTCAGGCAGAGACAGCTAAACCTGGAGACCCTGTCCCTCAGGCAGTCACAGCTAAACCTGGAGACCCTGTCCCTCAGGCAGAGACAGCTAAACCTGGAGACCCTGTCCCTCAGGCAGCTACAGCTAAACCTGGAGACCCTGTCCCTCAGGCAGCTACAGCTAAACCTGGAGACCCTGTCCCTCAGGCAGCGACAGCTAAACCTGGAGACCCTGTCCCTCAGGCAGCTACAGCTAAACCTGGAGACCCTGTCCCTCAGGCAGCTACAGCTAAACCTGGAGACCCTGTCCCTCAGGCAGCTACAGCTAAACCTGGAGACCCTGTCCCTCAGGCAGCTACAGCTAAACCTGGAGACCCTGTCCCTCAGGCAGAGACAGCTAAACCTGGAGACCCTGTCCCTCAGGCAGCTACAGCTAAACCTGGAGACCCTGTCCCTCAGGCAGTTACAGCTAAACCTGGAGACCCTGTCCCTCAGGCAGCTACAGCTAAACCTGGAGACCCTGTCCCTCAGGCAGCTACAGCTAAACCTGGAGACCCTGTACCTCAGGCAGCTACAGCTAAACCTGGAGACCCTGTCCCTCAGGCAGCTACAGCTAAACCTGGAGACGCTGTGCCTCAGGCAGCTACAGCTAAACCTGGAGACCCTGTACCTCAGGCAGCTACAGCTAAACCTGGAGACCCTGTCCCTCAGGCAGCTACAGCTAAACCTGGAGACCCTGTGCCTCAGGCAGCTACAGCTAAACCTGGAGACCCTGTCCCTCAGGCAGTCACAGCTAAACCTGGAGACCCTGTCCCTCAGGCAGCTACAGCTAAACCTGGAGACCCTGTCCCTCAGGCAGAGACAGCTAAACCTGGAGACCCTGTACCTCAGGCAGCTACAGCTAAACCTGGAGACCCTGTACCTCAGGCAGTTACAGCTAAACCTGGAGACCCTGTCCCTCAGGCAGTCACAGCTAAACCTGGAGACCCTGTCCCTCAGGCAGTCACAGCTAAACCTGGAGACCCTGTCCCTCAGGCAGAGACAGCTAAACCTGGAGACCCTGTCCCTCAGGCAGTCACAGCTAAACCTGGAGACCCTGTCCCTCAGGCAGAGACAGCTAAACCTGGAGACCCTGTCCCTCAGGCAGCTACAGCTAAACCTGGAGACCCTGTCCCTCAGGCAGCTACAGCTAAACCTGGAGACCCTGTCCCTCAGGCAGAGACAGCTAAACCTGGAGACCCTGTCCCTCAGGCAGCCACAGCGGTTATCCCGCTCCATGCTAGACGGTGACTCCCACGCTCTGCACTCAGAGCTCAAGCCTCTTCCTTCGGGCCGAGGTGACTCGTCCCAAGCAGCAGAACGAAGCGCTGTAGAGGCAGTGTGTCCCAGCAGCTGCTGCACACGTCAACACATGGAGCGTCTCACTGATGACTATTTCTATTTATTTTTAATTGTGAATGTTGAATGTCCGTGTTTGTACTCGTGTTTTCCTTCTTAAAATGTTTTTTAAATGTTTTGAGATCTGGTTGAGCGGGGTCCTCGTCCTCGTCCTTTACTAGAGACCGGTCTGTTTTCAGTGTCAGGATGGAACCCTTGTATTGTTCTCTGCAAACAGAATCTACCTACGGTACAAATAAAGAGCCTGAACCTGAACCTGAACCTGAACCTGAACCTGAACCTGAACCTGAACCTGAACCTGAACCTGAACCTGAACCTGAACCTGCTTACCCAGAAGCCTTTTAACTTGTTTTAGCACTTACCGTATTTACAATGTCGTTTTCAAGCTGTTTTGTATCTCATCAGTGCATTGCTTCATGAATCTGTTATTCCATTACGTTTAACCGTGTCCTGGATGTAGGAAGGGCCAGATCCATTCGAGGTCGGGTGGCACATGCAGGCAGACCAGCAGGAGGGAGCTGCAGTAGTCTAGTGAGGTGACGAGAGCCTGGACCAGAACCTGCGTGGCTCTCTGGGTCAGCTGGGGACGCGTCCTCCTGATGCTGTAGAGAGTGTATCTGCAGCAGCGGGTTGGAGCAGCGATGTTTGCAGTGAAGGACAGGTTGTTATCTAGGGTCACACCCAGAGTCCTTGCAGTCTGAGTCGGGGAAACAACAGAGGGGCCGATGTTGATCGTCAGGTCAAGAGAGGGACAATCTTTCCCCGGAAGGAAAAGCAGTTCAGTTTTGTCGAGGTTGAGCTTGAGATGATGAGCGGACATCCACTGAGAGATGTCAGCTAGACGAGCAGAGATGCGTGCGACGACCTGGGTCTCTGAGCGGGGGAAGGACAGGATTAACTGGGTGTCGTCAGCGTAGCAGTGGTATGAAAAACCATGCGGGCTAATGACAGATCCGAGCGAGTTTGTGTACAGGGAGAAGAAGAGGGGACCGAGAACAGAGCCCTGAGGGACCCCTGTAGTTAATTGACGAGGGTCGGACTCGGACCCCCTCCAAGTCACCCTGTAGGTGCGGTCTTTGAGGTATGAGGTGAGGAGGGAAAGTGCAGAGCCTGAAACTCCAAGTTCTTGGAGAGTGAAGGAGGACCTGATGGTTCACCGTGTCGAATGGCAACCGGCGCAGGTAGGTGGGAATATCTGACAGTAGAGGGGGGGGAGTCGATTTACCAGGTGTATGGTTGGGCAGCAGTATACACTCCAGTGAGGGTCTGAGGTGGAGGAGAGCTTTGCGATCATAGACGAGCAGAGCAGAGCTAAAGGCAGAGAGCAGAGGGAGCGACATGCCGACACAGGCGCCATCTTGAAATCCAGCCTTTGCCCAGGCCTTGCTTCTCTCTGAAGGACACTGGACGGCTCAGCAGGAACCAGGCCTTGCTTCTCTCTGAAGGACACTGGACGGCTCAGCAGAGAACCAGGGGTGTCTCGTCCCTTCACTCTGAAAGTATGCAGGGTGCATGTCTATCAATGATCTTTATGGGGAGCATTAGTCAGAATGAGATCATTAGGGACTTGATGTCAGGGCGAGTCGGACTGTCCACAGTCTGAGTGACATTCAAAGAGATGCAAAGGTTTCTAAATCCTCTGACCCTGCAGTTCACCAGTCCCAGTTCACCAGTCCCAGTTCAAACCTCCAAGCAGCTCTATGTCCTTGTAGTCTAGTTGTGATAAAAGACTAGCTAGCGAAGACAAGGAGTCCTTGCCAGCTGAGGGGGGTCTGTAGCAGCCCACCACCATGACCTTTGACCCTTTGTCACTTCTATATTTAAGGCTAACCATTCAGATTGCTTCCTGATGGATTTGGAAACTAATGTGGTTACACTGAACTTATTCTGAACATTCATGGCAACGCCACCACCTTCATCAGGCCGGTCGGAACGATACACATTGAAACCATTAAGGCGACGTCAGAGGCCAGAGGAGACTTAGCCATGTTTCAGATAAGACAGTGACGTCAGCGTCAGTCGAGCCCAGAGACGGACAACATCCAGTTTACATGACAGACTGCGCACATTCAAGAGGATGAAACCCAACCCAGACCTAGCTTTGAGATCAGCAGGAGGAGCGACCTGACTACTGCTACTGGGCGGACCAGGGTTAGGGTGGACATTTCCTGACAGTGATAACAACAACAAAAACCAGGCATCTTTTCCTCTTAAGCGACACACACACACACACACACACACACACACACACACACACACACACACACACACACACACACACACCGTCATCTCATTTAGAGACACCGGAGAGGTCTGCGAGAGTGTGAGTAGAGCTGAAGCAGTCCTGAAGATCCATCATCGCAGGGAAACAGAAAGACAAACATGTCGTGTGGAGCAGATTGTCTGTGACGAGGCAGCCGGTGAGTGTTTGAGCAGCACATCCGAGCCCCTGCAGGGGAGGCCCCCTGCGGGGCCGAGCGGACCTGAGTCCAGGAGACTCCTCAGGATGACTAGAGACCTGCTCACAGTCCAACACAGATACCAGGCTCAGCAGGGCCACTTTTGAATTTTGATTGATGATAGTAATCACTTGTCTTTCAGATGTGAAGGAGGGTGAGCAGCATCTTGAGGAACATTCATCATTAACTCCAAAAATATAGTTTATTCAATCACACTGAATATGTGAATCATAGCAGTGATTGACAGCTGATAAGAATGATATGATTGTTAATAGTATCGTATTCATTCAGTCAAACACCGACAGAAATGATGTTTGGTAAGATGATTATATTCAACACAAACTGTCGACACAGAGTTACAGTGATTCCTTTATATATTGTACGTGTGTTTTATCAAAATGCTACAGTTATTCTACTCTCTTCATTCGGATGTATTCATTGCGTTGTTTTGGTGTTCTCATGTACTTCTCTCCCTGTCCTGCAGGTGGAGCTGTTTCTCCACTTCGGAGTCTCACCGCTTGCAGAGGGGTTGCGTCAGAGGGTGATGAAACATGTTGAAACACACACACGCACGCACACACGCACACACTCACACACACACACACACACACGCACACACTCACACACACACACACACACACACACGCACACACACACACACTCACACACACACACACACAATCACACACACTCACACACACACACACACACACACACACACACACACACACTCACACACACCCACACACCCCACACACACACACACGCACACACACACACACACTCCACCACTCACACACACACGCACACACACACACACACACAATCACACACACTCACACACACACACACACACACACACACACACACACACACTCACACACACCCACACACCCACACACACACACACACGCACCCACACACACACACTCACACACACTCACACACACACACACACACACACACACACACGCACACACACACACACACACTCACACACACTCACACACACACACACACACACACACACACACACACGCACACACACACACACACACTCACACACACTCACACACACACACACACACACACACACACACTCACACACACCCACACACACACACACACACACACGCACACACACACACACACACACTCACACACACACACACACACACACTCACACACACACACACACACACACACACACGCACACACACACACACACACACTCACACACACTCACACACACACACACACACACACACACACACACTCACACACACACACACACACACACACACACACACACACACAGATCCATTTTTGTCACTTTTTATTTATAAATTCTCAAACATAAAAACATTTTTATTTCTTATTTTTTTATCTGCTTTTAATGTCTTTCAAAAAAACGAATTCACGGCAGAGACGCTGAGAGTGTCTCATCACAGGGCAACAACAACAACAACAACAACAACAACAACAACATGACAACACACACAACGTGACAACAACAGTCAGCCAGATGTGGCCCTGAACGCACCACAGTGTTATCTGTCTGGTGCTAAAGATGAGGCCCTGAACGCACCACAGTGTTATATGTCTGGTGCTAAAGATGTGGCCCTGAACGCACCACAGTGTTATCTGTCTGGTGCTAAAGATGAGGCCCTGAACGCACCACAGTGTTATCAGTCTGATGCTAAAGATGTGGCCCTGAACGCACCACAGTGTTATCAGTCTGGTGCTAAAGATGAGGCCCTGAACGCACCACAGTGTTATCTGTCTGGTGCTAAAGATGTGGCCCTGAACGCACCACAGTGTTATCTGTCTGGTGCTAAAGATGAGGCCCTGAACGCACCACAGTGTTATCAGTCTGATGCTAAAGATGTGGCCCTGAACGCACCACAGTGTTATCAGTCTGGTGCTAAAGATGAGGCCCTGAACGCACCACAGTGTTATCTGTCTGGTGCTAAAGATGTGGCCCTGAACGCACCACAGTGTTATCTGTCTGGTGCTAAAGATGAGGCCCTGAACGCACCACAGTGTTATCAGTCTGATGCTAAAGATGAGGCCCTGAACACACCACAGTGTTATCAGTCTGGTGCTAAACACGTGGCCCTGAACACACCACAGTGTTATCAGTCTGGTGCTAAAGACGTGGCCATGAACGCACCACAGTGTTATCTGTCTGGTGCTAAAGATGAGGCCCTGAACGCACCACAGTGTTATCAGTCTGGTGCTAAAGACGTGGCCCTGAACGCACCACAGTGTTATCAGTCTGATGCTAAAGATGAGGCTCTGAACGCACCACAGTGTTATCAGTCTGGTGCTAAACACGTGGCCCTGAACACACCACAGTGTTATCTGTCTGGTGCTAAAGACGTGGCCCTGAACGCACCACAGTGTTATCAGTCTGGTGCTAAAGACGTGGCCCTGAACGCACCACAGTGTTATCAGTCTGGTGCTAAAGACGTGGCCCTGAACGCACCACAGTGTTATCAGTCTGGTGCTAAAGACGTGGCCCTGAACGCACCACAGTGTTATCTGTCTGGTGCTAAAGATGAGGCCCTGAACGCACCACAGTGTTATCAGTCTGGTGCTAAAGACGTGGCCATGAACGCACCACAGTGTTATCAGTCTGATGCTAAAGATGAGGCTCTGAACGCACCACAGTGTTATCAGTCTGGTGCTAAACACGTGGCCCTGAACACACCACAGTGTTATCTGTCTGGTGCTAAAGACGTGGCCCTGAACGCACCACAGTGTTATCAGTCTGGTGCTAAAGACGTGGCCCTGAACGCACCACAGTGTTATCAGTCTGATGCTAAAGATGAGGCTCTGAACGCACCACAGTGTAATCTGTCTGGTGCTAAAGACGTGGCCCTGAACGCACCACAGTGTTATCAGTCTGATGCTAAAGATGTGGCCCTGAACGCACCACAGTGTTATCAGTCTGGTGCTAAAGACGTGGCCCTGAACGCACCACAGTGTTATCAGTCTGATGCTAAAGATGAGGCCCTGAACGCACCACAGTGTTATCTGTCTGATGCCAAAGATGAGGCCCTGAACGCACCACGGTGTTATCAGTCTGGTGCTAAAGATGAGGCCCTGAACGCACCACAGTGTTATCAGTCTGGTGCTAAAGATGAGGCCCTGAACGCACCACGGTGTTATCAGTCTGGTGCTAAAGATGAGGCCCTGAACGCACCACAG
Organism: Champsocephalus esox; assembly: GCA_036324585.1. Taxonomy (NCBI): domain Eukaryota; kingdom Metazoa; phylum Chordata; class Actinopteri; order Perciformes; family Channichthyidae; genus Champsocephalus; species Champsocephalus esox. The sequence goes on from CM070479.1 coordinate 977,879, forward strand.
TGTTATCAGTCTGGTGCTAAACACGTGGCCCTGAACACACCACAGTGTTATCTGTCTGGTGCTAAAGATGAGGCCCTGAACACACCACGGTGTTATCTGTCTGGTGCTAAAGATGTGGCCCTGAACGCACCACAGTGTTATCTGTCTGGTGCTAAAGATGAGGCCCATGAACACACCACGGTGTTATCAGTCTGATGCTAAAGATGAGGCCCTGAACACACCACAGTGTTATCAGTCTGGTGCTAAAGATGTGGCCCTGAACGCACCACAGTGTTATCTGTCTGGTGCTAAAGATGAGGCCCTGAACGCACCACAGTGTTATCAGTCTGATGCTAAAGATGAGGCCCTGAACACACCACAGTGTTATCTGTCTGGTGCTAAAGATGAGGCCCTGAACGCACCACAGTGTTATCAGTCTGGTGCTAAAGACGTGGCCCTGAACGCACCACAGTGTTATCAGTCTGATGCTAAAGATGAGGCTCTGAACGCACCACAGTGTTATCAGTCTGGTGCTAAACACGTGGCCCTGAACACACCACAGTGTTATCTGTCTGGTGCTAAAGACGTGGCCCTGAACGCACCACAGTGTTATCAGTCTGGTGCTAAAGACGTGGCCCTGAACGCACCACAGTGTTATCAGTCTGGTGCTAAAGATGTGGCCCTGAACGCACCACAGTGTTATCTGTCTGGTGCTAAAGATGAGGCCCTGAACGCACCACAGTGTTATCAGTCTGATGCTAAAGATGTGGCCCTGAACGCACCACAGTGTTATCAGTCTGGTGCTAAAGATGAGGCCCTGAACGCACCACAGTGTTATCTGTCTGGTGCTAAAGATGTGGCCCTGAACGCACCACAGTGTTATCTGTCTGGTGCTAAAGATGAGGCCCTGAACGCACCACAGTGTTATCAGTCTGATGCTAAAGATGTGGCCCTGAACGCACCACAGTGTTATCAGTCTGGTGCTAAAGATGAGGCCCTGAACGCACCACAGTGTTATCTGTCTGGTGCTAAAGATGTGGCCCTGAACGCACCACAGTGTTATCTGTCTGGTGCTAAAGATGAGGCCCTGAACGCACCACAGTGTTATCAGTCTGATGCTAAAGATGAGGCCCTGAACACACCACAGTGTTATCAGTCTGGTGCTAAACACGTGGCCCTGAACACACCACAGTGTTATCAGTCTGGTGCTAAAGACGTGGCCATGAACGCACCACAGTGTTATCTGTCTGGTGCTAAAGATGAGGCCCTGAACGCACCACAGTGTTATCAGTCTGGTGCTAAAGACGTGGCCCTGAACGCACCACAGTGTTATCAGTCTGATGCTAAAGATGAGGCTCTGAACGCACCACAGTGTTATCAGTCTGGTGCTAAACACGTGGCCCTGAACACACCACAGTGTTATCTGTCTGGTGCTAAAGACGTGGCCCTGAACGCACCACAGTGTTATCAGTCTGGTGCTAAAGACGTGGCCCTGAACGCACCACAGTGTTATCAGTCTGGTGCTAAAGACGTGGCCCTGAACGCACCACAGTGTTATCAGTCTGGTGCTAAAGACGTGGCCCTGAACGCACCACAGTGTTATCTGTCTGGTGCTAAAGATGAGGCCCTGAACGCACCACAGTGTTATCAGTCTGGTGCTAAAGACGTGGCCATGAACGCACCACAGTGTTATCAGTCTGATGCTAAAGATGAGGCTCTGAACGCACCACAGTGTTATCAGTCTGGTGCTAAACACGTGGCCCTGAACACACCACAGTGTTATCTGTCTGGTGCTAAAGACGTGGCCCTGAACGCACCACAGTGTTATCAGTCTGGTGCTAAAGACGTGGCCCTGAACGCACCACAGTGTTATCAGTCTGATGCTAAAGATGAGGCTCTGAACGCACCACAGTGTAATCTGTCTGGTGCTAAAGACGTGGCCCTGAACGCACCACAGTGTTATCAGTCTGATGCTAAAGATGTGGCCCTGAACGCACCACAGTGTTATCAGTCTGGTGCTAAAGACGTGGCCCTGAACGCACCACAGTGTTATCAGTCTGATGCTAAAGATGAGGCCCTGAACGCACCACAGTGTTATCTGTCTGATGCCAAAGATGAGGCCCTGAACGCACCACGGTGTTATCAGTCTGGTGCTAAAGATGAGGCCCTGAACGCACCACAGTGTTATCAGTCTGGTGCTAAAGATGAGGCCCTGAACGCACCACGGTGTTATCAGTCTGGTGCTAAAGATGAGGCCCTGAACGCACCACAGTGTTATCAGTCTGGTGCTAAACACGTGGCCCTGAACACACCACAGTGTTATCTGTCTGGTGCTAAAGATGAGGCCCTGAACACACCACGGTGTTATCTGTCTGGTGCTAAAGATGTGGCCCTGAACGCACCACAGTGTTATCTGTCTGGTGCTAAAGATGAGGCCATGAACACACCACGGTGTTATCAGTCTGATGCTAAAGATGAGGCCCTGAACACACCACAGTGTTATCAGTCTGGTGCTAAAGATGTGGCCCTGAACGCACCACAGTGTTATCTGTCTGGTGCTAAAGATGAGGCCCTGAACGCACCACAGTGTTATCAGTCTGATGCTAAAGATGAGGCCCTGAACACACCACAGTGTTATCTGTCTGGTGCTAAAGATGAGGCCCTGAACGCACCACAGTGTTATCAGTCTGGTGCTAAAGACGTGGCCCTGAACGCACCACAGTGTTATCAGTCTGATGCTAAAGATGAGGCTCTGAACGCACCACAGTGTTATCAGTCTGGTGCTAAACACGTGGCCCTGAACACACCACAGTGTTATCTGTCTGGTGCTAAAGACGTGGCCCTGAACGCACCACAGTGTTATCAGTCTGGTGCTAAAGACGTGGCCCTGAACGCACCACAGTGTTATCAGTCTGGTGCTAAAGATGTGGCCCTGAACGCACCACAGTGTTATCAGTCTGGTGCTAAACACGTGGCCCTGAACACACCACAGTGTTATCTGTCTGGTGCTAAAGACGTGGCCCTGAACGCACCACAGTGTTATCTGTCTGGTGCTAAAGACGTGGCCCTGAACGCACCACAGTGTTATCAGTCTGGTGCTAAAGACGTGGCCCTGAACGCACCACAGTGTTATCTGTCTGGTGCTAAAGATGAGGCCCTGAACGCACCACAGTGTTATCAGTCTGATGCTAAAGATGAGGCTCTGAACGCACCACAGTGTTATCAGTCTGGTGCTAAAGACGTGGCCATGAACGCACCACAGTGTTATCAGTCTGATGCTAAAGATGAGGCCCTGAACGCACCACAGTGTTATCTGTCTGATGCTAAAGATGAGGCCCTGAACGCACAACGGTGTTATCAGTCTGGTGCTAAAGATGAGGCCCTGAACGCACCACAGTGTTATCAGTCTGGTGCTAAAGATGAGGCCCTGAACGCACCACGGTGTTATCAGTCTGGTGCTAAAGATGAGGCCCTGAACGCACCACAGTGTTATCAGTCTGGTGCTAAACACGTGGCCCTGAACACACCACAGTGTTATCTGTCTGGTGCTAAAGATGAGGCCCTGAACACACCACGGTGTTATCTGTCTGGTGCTAAAGATGTGGCCCTGAACGCACCACAGTGTTATCTGTCTGGTGCTAAAGATGAGGCCCTGAACACACCACGGTGTTATCAGTCTGGTGCTAAACACGTGGCCCTGAACACACCACAGTGTTATCTGTCTGGTGCTAAAGATGAGGCCCTGAACACACCACGGTGTTATCTGTCTGGTGCTAAAGATGTGGCCCTGAACGCACCACAGTGTTATCTGTCTGGTGCTAAAGATGAGGCCCTGAACGCACCACGGTGTTATCTGTCTGGTGCTAAAGATGAGGCCCTGAACACACCACGGTGTTATCTGTCTGGTGCTAAAGATGTGGCCCTGAACACACCACAGTGTTATCTGTCTGGTGCTAAAGATGAGGCCCTGAACACACCACGGTGTTATCTGTCTGGTGCTAAAGATGTGGCCGTGAACGCACCACAGTGTTATCTGTCTGATGCTAAAGATGAGGCACTGAACGCACCACAGTGTTATCAGTCTGGTGCTAAAGATGAGGCCCTGAACGCACCACAGTGTTATCAGTCTGGTGCTAAAGATGAGGCCCTGAACGCACCACAGTGTTATCAGTCTGGTGCTAAAGATGAGGCCCTGAACGCACCACAGTGTTATCTGTCTGGAGCTAAAGACGTGGCCCTGAACGCACCACAGTGTTATCTGTCTGGTGCTAAAGATGTGGCCATGAACGCACCACAGTGTTATCTGTCTGGTACTAAAGACGTGGCCCTGAACGCACCACAGTGTTATCAGTCTGGTGCTAAAGATGAGACCCTGAACACACCACAGTGTTATCTGTCTGGTGCTAAAGATGAGGCCCTGAACGCACCACAGTGTTATCACTCTGGTGCTAAAGATGAGGCCCTGAACGCACCACAGTGTTATCAGTCTGGTGCTAAAGACGTGGCCCTGAACACACCACAGTGTTATCTGTCTGGTGCTAAAGATGTGGCCCTGAACGCAACACAGTGTTATCTGTCTGGTGCTAAAAATGAGGCCCTGAACACACCACGGTGTTATCTGTCTGGTGCTAAACACGTGGCCCTGAACACACCACAGTGTTATCTGTCTGGTGCTAAAGACGTGGCCCTGAACACACCACAGTGTTATCAGTCTGGTGCTAAAGACGTGGCCCTGAACGCACCACAGTGTTATCAGTCTGGTGCTAAAGATGTGGCCCTGAACGCACCACAGTGTTATCTGTCTGGTGCTAAAGATGTGGCCCTGAACGCACCACAGTGTTATCTGTCTGGTGCTAAAGATGTGGCCCTGAACGCACCACAGTGTTATCAGTCTGATGCTAAAGATGTGGCCCTGAACGCACCACAGTGTTATCAGTCTGGTGCTAAAGATGAGGCCCTGAACACACCACAGTGTTATCTGTCTGGTGCTAAAGACGTGGCCCTGAACGCACCACAGTGTTATCTGTCTGTTGCTAAAGATGTGGCCCTGAACGCACCACAGTGTTATCAGTCTGGTGCTAAAGATGAGGCCTTGAACACACCACAGTGTTATCTGTCTGGTGCAAAAGATGAGGCCTTGAACACACCACAGTGTTATCTGTCTGGTGCTAAACACGTGGCCCTGAACACACCACAGTGTTATGAGTCTGGTGCTAAAGATGAGGCCCTGAACGCACCACAGTGTTATCTGTCTGGTGCTAAAGATGAGGCCCTGAACGCACCACAGTGTTATCTGTCTGGTGCTAAAGATGAGGCCCTGAACGCACCACAGTGTTATCTGTCTGGTGCTAAAGATGTGGCCCTGAACACACCACAGTGTTATGAGTCTGGTGCTAAAGATGAGGCCCTGAAC
>CM070479.1:993270-1048270 GCA_036324585.1 Champsocephalus esox
GAGGAGAGAAGGAGAGAGGCAGGTTACCAGTCTCCCGTCCTGAGAGCACTCGCTGGAGACGCTGCAGTACCTCCGCCGGGCCTGCAAGTGGCGCTGTGCCCCAGAAGACCTGGTGCTGTTTCTAGCAGCAGGGTTCATGCAGTCCTCCAGGTCCACGTGCTGCTGGCGGGAGAGGAGCTGAAGATGCTGCACTCTGTAGCATGCTCAGTAGCAGTAGAGACTGAGCATGCTACTGAGCATGCTACTGATGACTGACCTCAAGGGCCAGTTCAACGTGTCCAGCATCCTCCAGGGCCGCGCACCTGATGACTGACCTCAAGGGCCATCTCAACGTGTCCAGCATCCTCCAGGGCCGCGCACTTGATGACTGACCTCAAGGGCCATCTCAACGTGTCCAGCATCCTCCAGGGCCGCGCACTTGATGACTGACCTCAAGGGCCAGTTCAACGTGTCCAGCATCCTCCAGGGCCGCGCACCTGATGACTGACCTCAAGGGCCATCTCAACGTGTCCAGCATCCTCCAGTGCCGCGCACCTGATGACTGACCTCAAGGGCCATCTCAACGTGTCCAGCATCCTCCAGTGCCGCGCACTTGATGACTGACCTCAAGGGCCATCTCAACGTGTCCAGCATCCTCCAGGGCCGCGCACTTGATGACTGACCTCAAGGGCCAGTTCAACGTGTCCAGCATCCTCCAGGGCCGCGCACCTGATGACTGACCTCAAGGGCCAGTTCAACGTGTCCAGCATCCTCCAGTGCCGCGCACTTGATGACTGACCTCAAGGGCCATCTCAACGTGTCCAGCATCCTCCAGAGCCGCGCACTTGATGACTGACCTCAAGGGCCATCTCAACGTGTCCAGCATCCTCCAGGGCCGCGCACTTGATGACTGACCTCAAGGGCCATCTCAACGTGTCCAGCATCCTCCAGGGCCGCGCACTTGATGACTGACCTCAAGGGCCATCTCAACGTGTCCAGCATCCTCCAGGGCCGCGCACTTGATGACTGACCTCAAGGGCCATCTCAACGTGTCCAGCATCCTCCAGAGCCGCGGACTTGATGACTGACCTCAAGGGCCATCTCAACGTGTCCAGCATCCTCCAGGGCCGCGCACTTGATGACTGACCTCAAGGGCCATCTCAACGTGTCCAGCATCCTCCAGAGCCGCGGACTTGATGACTGACCTCAAGGGCCATCTCAACGTGTCCAGCATCCTCCAGTGCCGCGCACTTGATGACTGACCTCAAGGGCCATCTCAACGTGTCCAGCATCCTCCAGAGCCGCGGACTTGATGACTGACCTCAAGGGCCAGTTCAACGTGTCCAGCATCCTCCAGGGCCGCGCACTTGATGACTGACCTCAAGGGCCATCTCAACGTGTCCAGCATCCTCCAGAGCCGCGCACTTGGTGACTGACCTCAAGGGCCAGTTCAACGTGTCCAGCATCCTCCAGAGCCGCGCACTTGATGACTGACCTCAAGGGCGTCAGAGAGGAGACAGAGGAGACGTCAGAGAGGAGACAGAGGAGACGTCAGTGAGGAGACAGAGGAGACAGAGGAGACGTCAGAGAGGATCAGAGGAGACGTCAGAGAGGAGACAGAGGAGACGTCATAGAGGAGACAGAGGAGACGTCAGTGAGGAGACAGAGGAGACGTCAGTAAGGGGACGTGTCCTGGTGATAAACCTGGCTATGGTTCCGGCTCTGGCTATAGTTCTGGTTCTGGCTCTGGCTCTAGTTCTGGCTCTGGCTCTGATTCTGATTCTGGCTCTGGTTCTGGCTCTGGTTCTGGCTCTAGTTCTGGCTCTGGTTCTGGCTCTAGTTCTGGCTCTGGTTCTGGCTGTGGCTCTGATTCTGGCTCTGGTTCTGGCTCTGGCTCTAGGTCTGGCTCTGGCTCTGGTTCTGGCTCTAGTTCTGGCTCTGACTCTAATTCTGATTCTGGCTCTGGCTCGGGCTCTGGTTCTAGCTTTGTCTCTGGCTCTGGTTCTGGCTCTGGTTCTGGCTCTGGTTCTGGCTTTGTCTCTTGTTCTGGTTCTGGCTCTGGTTCTGGCTCTGATTCTGGTTCTGGCTCTGGTTCTGGCTCTGGCTCTGGTTCTGGATCTGGCTCTGGCTCTGGCTCTGGTTCTGGCTCTGGTTCTGGCTCTGGTCTGGCTCTGGTTCTGGCTATGGCTCATGCTCTGGTTCTGGCTCTGGCTCTGGTTCTGGCTATGGCTCATGCTCTGGTTCTGGCTCTAGCTCTGGCTCTGGTCTGGCTCTGGTTCTGAATCTGGCTCTGGCTATGGTTCTGGTTCTGGTTCTGGCTCTGGTTCTGGCTCTGGTTCTGGTTCTGGTTCTGGCTCTGGCTCTAGTTCTGGCTCTGATTCTGATTCTGTCTCTGGTTCTAGCTCTGGCTCTGATTCTGGCTCTGGTTCTGGCTCTGGCTCTGATTCTGGCTCTGGTTCTGGCTCTAGTTCTAGCTCTGGTTCTGGCTCTGGCTCTGGTTCTGGCTCTGATTCTGGCTCTGGCTCTGGTTCTGGCTTTGTCTCTTGTTCTGGTTCTGGCTCTGGTTCTGGCTCTGGCTATGGCTCATGCTCTGGCTCTGGCTCTGGTTCTGGTTCTGGCTCTGGCTCTGGCTCTGGCTCTGGTTCTGGCTCTGGTCTGGCTCTGGCTCTGGCTCTGGTTCTGGCTATGGCTCATACTCTGGTTCTGGCTCTAGCTCTGGCTCTGGTCTGGCTCTGGTTCTGGTTCTGGCTCTGGCTCTGGCTCTGGCTCTGGCTCTGGTTCTGGCTCTGGTTCTGGCTCTGGCTCTGGCTCTGGCTCTGGCTCTGGTTCTGGCTCTGGCTCTGGCTCTGGCTCTAGTTCTGGTTCTGGCTCTGGCTCTGGTTCTGGCTCTGATATGAGTTGTGTTTTCTCTGTTAAAGTACAGAGGGACCGGAGGATCTGGAGCTCGGTTCACTCTGTGGGGGAAACGTCCCTCTGACTCCGATCATCCCCTCACGACCCCTCGATGACTCTGACCCCACAGATTACTCGTTCACTGGAGCTAGGAGCAGCCGAGGTCAAAGGTCAACACTCACTCTGTTTGTCTGGAACTGCTTCGAGTGCAGGTCACTGGGTGCAGAGAGAGAGAGAGAGTGTGTGTGTGTGTGTGTGTGTGTTCAGACTGACTGTGTGTGTGTGGGGTTCAGACTGACTGTGTGTGTGTGTGTGCGTGTGTTTGTGTGCGTGTGTGTGATTATAATATGTAATATATTAAATTATCATCATCCTTCACACATTTAAATACAAATGAAGTACAATCATAAGAAATAATGGAGACAGACCCAAAAAAAACACACACACACACACACACACACACACACACACACACACACACCCTTCAGATGAATGGTCCAGTTTATCTTCATCAGCGTTTTATTACCTGAGATGATTCCAGGAATAAGCATCAGGTGAGGTCAGAGAGCGGCGCTCCCATTGGCCGGCTGCAGTCAGGTGACGGAGGAAAGTAGGCCAGTGTGTCTTTGTCCTTATCTGTGTGTGTGTTATCAGTGAATGACTCGACACACAGACAGACACACAAAGAGGCAGCAGTGAGATTCATATTTAGACCTGACGGAAGACAAACAGTGTCCAGATGAGGCGTTCAGGTGCACTTATCGTCTCAGTAATGTGCGGCCTTCGTCACAGGTGAACACACACCAGACGCCTGTGTTGTGTTTTCATTCATAAATATAACTTACAATTTGCCAGAATCCCGAATTAGCCAGCAGACTTTGATCTTCAGTTGCTTGACTTACTTCCATCACGAAAGTCAACATTATCTTGTAAACATTAATCGACTAACACAGATTTATAAGCTTTTATGGATTTCATCAGCAAATATTTTATGTTTCTGCAAAACCTCAGATTTTCTAAATGTCAATGTTTTTGTACACCATGCGCAGTAACGTAGTACAGCAAGCGGCAATTAATGAAGATAGGACGATTAAAAAAACACAAACCACAGACAGAAAGAGTGTCCGAGTTGTTCCTAGGATGAGAGGAGTTCCTCAGGGCTCTATGCTCGGTCCTCTTTATTTCACATTTACAAGCTTTCATCGGCACACATGATACAAAACTGACTTATGCAGATTTTAACTTTTTACATAAATGATATTAGTACAGATGCAGGTGATAATGTTACAGTGTGTACAGGAAGCAGGACCCAAATGCAGATTAATGTGACAAAAAATAGCTCCTTTATTACAAGGCTAACTATTAACAAACACAGCACAGACCACGTCAATACACAAGACGAACCGACCCAGACAGACAGAAAAACCAGAACTTAAATACACACAAGACTAATCACACAAACAAGACACAGGTGAGGAGGGAGGAGAGAACACAGGGGCCACAGGTGAACACAATCGGGTAATCAGACACACCAGGGAAACTAACGACAGGGAACCGCAGACAGATCTAAACACATAACGAGACAGGACAAGCAGCTGGCAGGATCCCAGGCAGGAGAGTAGATGGCGGGACCTCCAATGGGACAGACATACGATTGGTAGGACTCCCGGCAGAGGAGTAGTCGACGGGGCCTGCAACGGGACATGGAGTTGGCAGGACCCCCAGCGGAACCTCCAACGGACCAGGACATTGGGTAGGGACTTGAGACGTGACTCGAGAGGGGAACTAGAGAGGGAACTCCAGAGGGGACTAGAGGAGAGACTAGAGAAGGAACTAGAGAAGGGAACTCGAGAGGGGACTTGAGTGGAACTAGAGATGGGACTCGAGGAGGGACTAGAGGAGGGAATAGAGCAGGGACTAAAGGAGGGACTAGAGGAGTGACTAGAGGAGGGAACTGGAGAGGGGACTTGAGAAGGGACTAGAGAAGGGACTAGAGAAGGGACTAGAGAAGGGACTAGAGGAGGGGCTCTGGAAGGGACCAGAGGAGGGACTAGAGAGGGGACTTGAGAGTGGAACTAGAGATGGGACTCGAGGAGGGACTAGAGGAGAGACTAGAGAAGGGAACTCGAGGAGGGACTAGAGGGGACTAGAGGAGGGACTAAAGGAGGGACTAGAGCAAGGACTAGAGGAGGGACTAGAGGAGGGAACTGGAGAGGGGACTCGAGAGGGGACTCGAGATGGGACAAGAGATGGGACTAGAGATGGGACTAGAGGAGGGACTAGAGGAGGGACTAGAGGAGGGACTAGAGAAGGGACTAGAGAAGGGACTATAGAAGGGGCTCTGGAAGGGACCAGAGGAGGGACTAGAGAGGGGACTTGAGAGTGGAACTAGAGATGGGACTCGAGGAGGGACTAGAGGAGAGACTAGAGAAGGGAACTCGAGGAGGGACTAGAGGGGACTAGAGGAGGGACTAAAGGAGGGACTAGAGCAAGGACTAGAGGAGGGACTAGAGGAGGGAACTGGAGAGGGGACTCGAGAGGGGACTCGAGAGGGGACTCGAGATGGGACTCGAGATGGGACTAGAGATGGGACTAGAGATGGGACTAGAGGAGGGACTAGAGAAGGGACTAGAGAAGGGACTATAGAAGGGGCTCTGGAAGGGACCAGAGGAGAGACTAGAGAGGTGACTAAAGGGGGGACTGGAGAAAGGACTAGGGAAGTGACTAGAGGAGGGACTTCAGAAAGGACTTGAGAAAGGAATTGAGTAGGGACTAGAGAAGGGACTAGAGGTGGTACTTGGGAAGGGACTAGAGAAGGGGCTCGGGAAGGGACCAGAGGAAGGACTAGAGAGGGAATTAGAGAGGTGACTAAAGGGGGGACTGGAGAAGGGACTAGGGAAGTGACTAGAGGAGGGACTTGAGAAAGGAATTGAGTAGGGACTAGAGAAGGGGCTAGAGATGAGACTAGAGTTGGGACTGGAGAAGGGACTAGGAAGGTGACCAGAGAAGGGACTATGGCAGCTGGGGCCAGAGCTGAGTCTGGAACCATGGTTGCTTGGGCCAGAACTGGGGCTGTAACCATGGCTGCTGGGGCCTGTACTGGGGCTGTAACCATGGCTGCTGGGGGCTGAACTGGTTCTGGAACCATGGTCTTTTGGGCTCGTGCTGCTAACCTGGCCTTGCGACTCCTCTTAGGAGCCGTTTGGAGGCTCCGTGGACCTCCAAAAGCCAGACGAGTGCCAGCGAATGGCTCCTGGACTGTAGCAAATACTGGGTGAGAAGCAGGGGCTGACGCCAGACGGACCACACCGATGCGTGTGGTATCAAAAAGGGAATCTGGAGACCTGGGTCCGTCAGGATCGGGAAAACAAACCGTGAGGTACTCCAAAAGCCAGGCCGGTAAGAATTTAACCAAGTCTTGATTCCTCAGCGTAAGGTGGACTGCTTCTGCCAGAGCAGCATCTCGCTGCTGAACCCTGACCGCTCCTCTCCATCGATGAGCGCAGTCAGACAAAGAAAAGGTATAATCCACTAGTTCCTGCTCAAACGGATCTGCTGGGCCCAGATCGTTGGTCGGTTCGTAATGTTACGGTGTGTACAGGAAGCAGGACACAAATGCAGATTAATGTGACAACAAATAGCTCCTTTATTACAAGGCTAACTATTAACAAACACAGCACAGAACACTCACCGCAGACCACGTCAATACACAAGACGAACCGACCCAGACAGAAAAACCAGAACTTAAATACACACAAGACTAATCACACAAACAAGACACAGGTGAGGAGGGAGGAGAGAACACAGGGGCACCAGGGGAACACAATCGGGTAATCAGACACATCGGGGAAACTAACGACAGGGAACCGCAGACAGATCTAAACATCCACACTGAACACAAATATAAATGCAACACTTTTGTCTCTGCTCCCATTCTTCATGAGATGAACTCAAAGATCTAAAACATTTTCTATAAACACAAAATAACCATTTCTCTCAAATATTGTTCACAAATCTGAAACAATGTGTTATAGTGAGCACTTCTCCTTCGCCGAGAGAATCCATGCCACCTCTCAGGTGTGGCATATCAAGATGCTGATTAGACAGCATGGTTATTGCTCAGGTGTGCCTTAGGCTGGCCACCATAGAAGGCCACTCTGAAATGTGCAGGTTTGCTTTATTGGGGGGGTCTGGGGGGTCCGGAAACCAGTCAGTATCTGGTGTGAGCACCATTCGCCCCACGCAGTGCAACACGTCTCCGTGGCGTAGAGTTGATCAGGTTGGTGATCGTGGCCTGAGGAATGTTGGTCCACTCTTCAATGGCTGCCAAGCTGCTGGATGTTGGCAGGAACTGGAACACGCTGTCGTATACACCGATCCAGAGCGTCCCAAACATGCTCAATGGGTGACATGTCCGGTGAGTATGCTGGCCATGCAAGAACTGGGATGTTTTCAGCCTCCAGGAATTGTGTACAGATCCTTGCAACATGGGGCCGTGCATTATCATGCTGCAACATGAGGTGATGGTCGTGGATGAATGGCACAACGATGGGCCTCAGGATCTCGTCATCTCTGTGCATTCACAATGCCATCAATAAAATGCACCTGTGTTCGTCGTCCAGACGCCTGCCCATACCATAACCCCACCACCACCATGGGCCACTCCATTCACAACATCGACATCAGAAAACCGTTCACCCACACGACGCCACACACGCTGTCTGCCACCTGACCTGAACAGGGAAAACCGGGACTCATCCGTGAAGAGAACGCCTCTCCAACGTGCCAGACGCCATCGAATGTGAGCATTTGCCCACTCAAGTCGGTTACGACGACGAACCGGAGTCAGGTGGAGACCCCGATGAGGACGACGAGCATGCAGATGAGCTTCCCTGACACGGTTTCTGACAGTTTGTGCAGAAATTCTTTGGTTATGCAAACCGATTGCTGCAGCAGCTGTCTGAGTGGCTGGTCTCAGATGATCTTGGAGGTGAACAGCTGGATGTGGAGGTCCTGGGCTGGTGTGGTTACACGTGGTCTGCGGTTGTGAGGCCGGTTGGATGTACTGCCAAATCCTCTGAAACGCCTTTGGAGACGGCTTATGGTAGAGAAATGAACATTCAATTCACGGGCAACAGCTCTGGTGGACATTCCCTCACGCTCCCTCAAAACTTGCGACATCTGTGGCATGGTGCTGTGTGATAAAACTGCACGTTTCAGAGTGGCCTTCTATGGTGGCCAGCCTAAGGCACACCTGAGCAATAACCATGCTGTCTGATCAGCATCTTGATATGCCACACCTGAGAGGTGGGATGGATTATCTCGGCAAAGCAGAAGTGCTCACTATCACACATTGTTTCAGATTAGAGAACAATATTTGAGAGAAATGGTTATTTTGTGTTTATAGAAAATGTTTTAGATCTTTGAGTTCATCTCATGAGAAATGGGAGCAGAGACAAAAGTGTTGCGTTTATATCTGTGTTCAGTGTATTGTACAGATACAGGTAGCACCACGCCACGTTCAGAGGCACTTACATCACTTTTCTTCCCCGTCCGGATGTTTGAACTTCACCAGGTCGTCGTCATCATGCCTACATGCATTGAGTTGCTGCCCTGTGATTGGCTCATCAGACATTTCCCTTCAGGAGCAGTTGAACAGGTGCACCTAGTGGCCAGTGAGGGTATACATTATATCAGTTCATGTTCTCAGTTGTGTGAGACAAGATGAGACAAGAAGAACTTTATTGATCCCAATTTAAGGAATTGCTTGCATTCGAGATATGGCATTGTACAATCCAAATTAAAAGAGTGTAAACAAACAATCCAAAATGTAAACATCTAGATAGAAAGAAAATAGCATTAAAACAAGTAGAAAATACACATGTTGAGTCACAAGTGTACGGAAACTAAATCCCCACAGATCTGGACTCAGACACTTGTCGGCCGCTTTATAATAATAATAATAAAAGCTTGGATTTATATAGCGCCTTCCAAGAGACCCAAGGTCGCTTACAAAGAAGAACAGGGGCAAACAAACAAACAAAAGGCAGTCCGACAGACAAACAACTAGATTAGGGCCAAGGGCCTTAGCAGACAGACGGGTCTTGAGGGTCCTTTGAAGGCGTCAAGCATGGGGATGTTCCAGAGCTGCCACACTGAAGGCTCTGTCCCCGAAGGATGTCCGATAGGTACTGGGGGGCATGGGCATGGGGGGACTTGTAGGTGAGGAGGACTTTAGCCTCAGCTAGCAGCTCGCACAACTTCTCAGAGAGACACACAACTTCTCAGGGGGACACACAACTTCTCAAAACTTCTCACGGAGACACACAACTTCTCAGGGAGACACACAACTTCTCAAAACTTCTCACGGAGACACACAACTTCTCAGGGAGACACACAACTTCTCAGGGAGACACACAACTTCTCAGGGGGACACAATACTTCTCAAAACTTCTCACGGAGACACACAACTTCTCAGGGAGACACACAACTTCGCAGAGAGACACACAACTTCTCAGGGAGACACACAACTTCTCAGGGGGACACACAACTTCTCAAAACTTCTCACGGAGACACACAACTTCTCACGGAGACACACAACTTCTCAGGGAGACACACAACTTCACAGAGAGACACAAAACTTCTCAGGGAGACACACAACTTTGCAGAGAGACACACAACTTCTCACGGAGACACACAACTTTGCAGAGAGACACACAACTTCTCAGGGAGACACACAACTTCTCAGGGAGACACACCATTTCTCAGGGGGACGCACAACTTCTCAAAACTTCTCAGGGAGACACACAACTTCTCAGGGAGACACACAACTTCTCAGAGAGACACACAATTTCGCAGAGACACACAACTTTGCAGAGAGACACACAACTCCGCAGAGAGACACACAACTTCTCAGGGAGACACATAAGTTCTCAGAGAGACACACAACTTCGCAGAGAGACACACAACTTCTCAGGGAGACACACAACTTCTCAGGGGGGGGCACAACTTCTCAAAACTTCTCAGGGAGACACACAACTTCTCAGAGAGACACACAACTTCTCAGAGAGACACACAACTTCGCAGAGAGACACACAACTTCCAGAGAGACACACAACTTCTCAGGGAGACACACAACTTCTCAGAGAGACACAACTTCTCAGGGAGACACACAACTTCTCAGGGAGACACACAACTTCTCAGAGAGACACACAACTTTGCAGAGAGACACACAACTCCGCAGAGAGACACACAACTTCCAGAGAGACACACAACTTCTCAGGGAGACACACAACTTCTCAGAGAGACACAACATCTCAGGGAGACACACAACTTCTCAGAGAGACACACAACTTCTCAGGGAGACACACAACTTCGCAGAGAGACACACAACTTCCAGAGAGACACACAACTTCTCAGGGAGACACACAACTTCTCAGGGAGACACACAACTTCTCAGGGCGACACACAACTTCTCACAACTTCTCAGGTAGACACACAACTTCTCAGGGAGACACACAACTTCTCAGAGAGACACACAACTTCTCAGAGAGACACACAACTTCGCAGAGAGACACAAAACTTCTCAGGGAGACACACAACTTCTCAGGGGGACACACAACTTCTCAGGGGGACACACAACTTCTCACAACTTCTCAGGTAGACACACAACTTATCAGAGAGACACACAACTTCGCAGAGAGACACACAACTTCTCAGGGAGACACACAACTTCTCAGGGGGACACACAACTTCTCACAACTTCTCAGGTAGACACACAACTTCTCAGGGAGACACACAACTTCTCAGAGAGACACACAACTTCGCAGAGAGACACAAAACTTCTCAGGGAGACACACAACTTCTCAGGGAGACACACAACTTCTCAGGGGGACACACAACTTCTCAAAACTTCTCAGGTACCAACAAAGACGCTTCACACTACCAACAAAGACACTTAAAACTACCATCAAAGACACTTAACAATAGCAAAGAGACACTTAACACTACCAACAAAGACACTTAACACTACCAACAAAGACACTTAACACTACCATCAAAGACACTGAACACTACCAACAAATACACTTAACACTACCATCAAAGACACTTAACACTAGCAAAGAGACACTTAACACTACCATCAAGACACTTAACACTACCATCAAAGACGCTTCACACTACCAACAAAGACACTTAACACTACCATCAAAGACACTTAACAATAGCAAAGAGACACTTAACACTACCAACAAAGACACTTAACACTACCAACAAAGACACTTAACACTACCAACAAAGACACTTAACACTACCAACAAAGACACTTAACACTACCAACAAAGACACTTAACACTAGCAAAGAGACACTTACCACTACCATCAAAGACGCTTCACACTACCAACAAAGACACTTAACACTACCATCAAAGACACATAACAATAGCAAAGAGACACTTAACACTACCAACAAAGACACTTAACACTACCAACAAAGACACTGAACACTACCATCAAAGACACTTAACACTACCAACAAAGACACTTAACACTACCAACAAAGACACTGAACACTACCATCAAAGACACTTAACACTACCAACAAAGACACTTAACACTACCATCAAAGACACTTACCACTACCAACAAGACACTACACACTACCATCAAGACACTACACACTACCATCAAGACACTACACACTACCATCAACACACTACACACTACCAACAAGACACTACACACTACCATCAAGACACTACACACTACCATCACTACACACTACCATCAAGCCACTACACACTACCATCAATACACTACACACTACCATCAAGACACTACACACTACCATCAAGACACTACACACTACCATGAACACACTACACACTACCATCAACACACTACACACTACCAACAAGACACTACACACTACCAACAAAGACACTGAACACTACCATCAAAGACACTTAACACTACCAACAAAGACACTGAACACTACCATCAAATACACTTAACACTACCAACAAGACACTACACACTACCATCAACACACTACACACTACCATCACGACACTACACACTACCATCACTACACTACACACTACCATCACGACACTACACACTACCAACAAGACACTACACACTACCATCAACACACTACACACTACCATCACGACACTACACACTACCATCACTACACTACACACTACCATCAAGACACTACACACTACCATCAAGACACTACACACTACCATCAACACACTACACACTACCATTACGACACTACACACTACCATCAAGACACTACACACTACCATCAATACACTACACACTACCATCAAGACACTACACACTACCATCAAGACACTACACACTACCATCAACACACTACACACTACCATCACGACACTACACACTACCATCAAGACACTACACACTACCATCAAGACACTACACACTACCATCAAGACACTACACACTACCATCAAGACACTACACACTACCATCAAGACACTACACACTACCATCACTACACACTAACATCAAGACACTACACACTACCATCAAGACACTACACACTACCATCAAGACACTACACACTACCATCAAGACACTACACACTACCATCAAGACACTACACACTACCATCAAGACACTACACACTACCATCACTACACACTAACATCAAGACACTACACACTACCATCAAGACACTACACACTACCATCAAGACACTACACACTACCATCACTACACACTACCATCAAGACACTACAAACTACCATCAAGACACTACACACTACCATCACTACACACTACCATCAAGACACTACACACTACCATCAAGACACTACACACTACCATCAAGACACTACACACTACCATCACTACACACTACCATCAAGACACTACACACTACCATCACTACACACTACCATCAAGACACTACACACTACCATCACTACACACTACCATCAAGACACTACACACTACCATCAAGACACTACACACTACCATAAAGACACTACACACTAACATCAAGACCCTACACACTACCATCTAGACACTACACACTACCAACAAGACACTACACACTACCATCAATGCACTACACACTACTATCAAGACACTACACACTACCATCAAGACACTACACACTACCATCAAGACACTACACACTACCATCAAGACACTACACACTACCATCAAGACACTACACACTACCATCAATACACTACACACTACCATCAAGACACTACACACTACCATCACGACACTACACACTACCATCAATACACTACACACTACCATCACTACACACTACCATCAAGACACTACACACTACCATCAAGACACTACACACTACCATCACTACACTACACACTACCATCAATACACTACACACTACCATCACTACACACTACCATCAAGACACTACACACTACCATCAAGACACTACACACTACCATCACTACACTACACACTACCATCAATACACTACACACTACCATCACTACACTACACACTACCATCAAGACACTACACACTACCATCAAGACACTACACACTACCATCAACACACTACACACTACCATCAAGACACTACACACTACCATCAAGACACTACACACTACCATCAAGACACTACACACTACCATCAAGACACTACACACTACCATCAACACACTACACACTACCAACAAGACACTACACACTACCATCAAGACACTACACACTACCATCAAGACACTACACACTACCATCAAGACACTACACACTACCATCAACACACTACACACTACCATCAAGACACTACACACTACCATCAAGACACTACACACTACCATCAAGACACTACACACTACCATCACTACACACTACCATCAAGACACTACACACTACCATCAATACACTACACACTACCATCAAGACACTACACACTACCATAAAGACACTACACACTACCATCAACACACTACACACTACCATCAACACACTACACACTACCAACAAGACACTACACACTACCAACAAAGACACTGAACACTACCAACAAAGACACTTAACACTACCAACAAAGACACTTAACACTACCATCAAAGACACTTAACACTACCAACAAAGACACTGAACACTACCATCAAAGACACTTAACACTCCCAACAAAGACACTTAACACTACCATCAAAGACACTTAACACCACCAACAAGACACTACACACTACCATCAAGACACTACACACTACCATCAACACACTACACACTACCATCACGACACTACACACTACCATCAAGACACTACACACTACCATCAACACACTACACACTACCATCAAGACACTACACACTACCATCAAGACACTACACACTACCATCAACACACTACACACTACCATCACGACACTACACACTACCATCAAGACACTACACACTACCATCAAGACACTACACACTACCATCAACACACTACACACTACCATCAAGACACTACACACTACCATCACTACACACTACCATCAAGACACTACACACTACCATCAAGACACTACACACTACCATCAAGACACTACACACTACCATCACTACACACTACCATCAAGACACTACACACTACCATAAAGACACTACACACTACCATCAATGCACTACACACTACCATCAAGACACTACACACTACCATCATGACACTACACACTACCATCAAGACACTACACACTACCATCAAGACACTACACACTACCATCAAGACACTACACACTACCAACAAGACACTACACACTACCATCAATACACTACACACTACCATCAAGACACTACACACTACCATCAAGACACTACACACTACCATCAAGACACTACACACTACCATCAAGACACTACACACTACCATCAACACACTACACACTACCATCAAGACACTACACACTACCATCAAGACACTACACACTACCATCAACACACTACACACTACCATCACGACACTACACACTACCATCAAGACACTACACACTACCATCAATACACTACACACTACCATCAAGACACTACACACTACCATCAAGACACTACACACTACCATCAACACACTACACACTACCATCACGACACTACACACTACCATCAAGACACTACACACTACCATCAAGACACTACACACTACCATCAAGACACTACACACTACCATCACTACACACTACCATCAAGACACTACACACTACCATCAAGACACTACACACTACCATCAAGACACTACACACTACCATCACTACACACTACCATCAAGACACTACACACTACCATCACTACACACTACCATCAAGACACTACACACTACCATAAAGACACTACACACTACCATCAATGCACTACACACTACCATCAAGACACTACACACTACCATCATGACACTACACACTACCATCAAGACACTACACACTACCATCAAGACACTACACACTACCAACAAGACACTACACACTACCATCAATACACTACACACTACCATCAAGACACTACACACTACCATCAAGACACTACACACTACCATCAAGACACTACACACTACCATCAAGACACTACACACTACCATCAAGACACTACACACTACCATCAACACACTACACACTACCATCAAGACACTACACATTACCATCAAGACACTACACACTACCATCACTACACACTATCATCAAGACACTACACACTACCATCAAGACACTACACACTACCATCACTACACACTACCATCAAGACACTACACACTACCATCAATACACTACACACTACCATCAAGACACTACACACTACCAACAAGACACTACACACTACCAACAAGACACTACACACTACCATCAAGACACTACACACTACCATCAAGACACTACACACTACCATCACTACACACTACCATCAAGACACTACACACTACCATCACTACACACTACCATCAAGACACTACACACTACCATAAAGACACTACACACTACCATCAATGCACTACACACTACCATCAAGACACTACACACTACCATCATGACACTACACACTACCATCAAGACACTACACACTACCATCAAGACACTACACACTACCATCAAGACACTACACACTACCAACAAGACACTACACACTACCATCAATACACTACACACTACCATCAAGACACTACACACTACCATCAAGACACTACACACTACCATCAAGACACTACACACTACCATCAAGACACTACACACTACCATCAAGACACTACACACTACCATCAACACACTACACACTACCATCAAGACACTACACATTACCATCAAGACACTACACACTACCATCACTACACACTACCATCAAGACACTACACACTACCATCAAGACACTACACACTACCATCACTACACACTACCATCAAGACACTACACACTACCATCAATACACTACACACTACCATCAAGACACTACACACTACCAACAAGACACTACACACTACCATCAAGACACTACACACTACCATCAAGACACTACACACTACCATCAACACACTACACACTACCAACAAGACACTACACACTACCATCAAGACACTACACACTACCATCAAGACACTACACACTACCATCAAGACACTACACAGTACCAAAAAACACACTTAACACTACCAACAAAGACACTTAACACTACCGACAAGACACTTAACAAAGACACTACACACTACCAACAAAGACACTTAACACTACCAACAAAGACACTTAACACTACCATCAAGACACTACACACTACCATCAAGACACTACACACTACCATCAAGACACTACACAGTACCAAAAAACACACTTAACACTACCAACAAAGACACTTAACACTACCAACAAGACACTTAACAAAGACACTACACACTACCAACAAAGACACTTAACACTACCAACAAAGACACTTAACACTACCAACAAAGACACTTAACACTACCATCAAATACACTTAACACTACCAAAAAAACACTTCACAAAGACACTACACACTACCAACAAAGACACTTAACACTACCAACAAAGATACTTAACACTACCAACAAAGACACTTAACACTACCAACAAAGACACTTAACACTACCAAAAAAGACACTTAACACTACCAACAAAGGCACTTAACACTACCAACAAAGACACTTAACACTACCAACAAGACACTTAACAAAGACACTTAACACTACCAACAAAGACACTTAACACTACCAACAAAGACACTTAACACTACCAACAAAGGCACTTAACACTACCAACAAAGACACTTAACACTACCAACAAGACACTTAACAAAGACACTTAACACTACCAACAAAGACACTTAACACTACCAACAAAGACACTTAACACTACCAACAAAGACACTTAACACTACCAACAAAGACACTTAACACTACCAACAAAGACACTTAACACTACCAACAAAGACACTTAACACTACCAACAAAGACACTTAACACTACCAACAAAGACACATAACACTACCAACAAAAACACTTAACACCACCAACAAAGACACTTAACACTACCAACAAAGACATTTAACACTACCAACAAAGACACTTAACACTACCAACAAGTCACTTAACAAATACACTTAACACTACCAACAAAGACACTTAACACTACCAACAAAGCCACATGACAAACACAGATGGATCTAAAACACAGATACAAGCGTACGACAAAGAGACATGAAACAACTGCAAACATCGTTTAAACCGACAGATTCAAACTGTAAAGCCCTGACGCATCACCGTACCCTGTGCGCCAAGGCGGTTCTGCCTTCACTTACTGCACGGAGGCTCAGTCACTGGTACTTTTTCATTTACAAAGCCATGTCGGATAAACTCCCATCTTATATCTGCTCCTGATCTCTCTGCGAGTTGAAAGTACGTATTGCCTGAGATCGCATGCTGTGGTTTTATTAAAGTGCTCGGACCGTCTCAGGGAAGACAGCTTTGAGATGCAGCTCCACTAACTTGGAGCAGTCTGCACACAGAATGGAACCTTACCAAGCTAGTTCCACGACATGTTTTAGAGCTCGGTCAGGTGCTGCTGGTTCCTGCACATGTGGTTAGATATGTAAACTGTAATCCTGTACATGTTGCTGTTTGATCAAATCAAGTTTCATTTATAGAGCACATTTATAAAGGATGTGTGGTGGAGCCAAAGTGCTACATAAAATAAAATACCCTACAGTAGAGACACTTTACAGCAAATACAACAGCACAGACCCTCTGTCCTCAGACCCTCTGTCCTTAGTCCCTCTATCCTTAGACCCTCTGTCCTCAGACCCTCTGTCCTTAGTCCCTCTATCCTTAGACCCTCTGTCCTCAGACCCTCTGTCCTTAGTCCCTCTATCCTTAGACCCTCTGTCCTCAGACCCTCTGTCCTCAGACCCTCTGTCCTCAGACCTTCTGTCCTCAGACCCTCTTTCCTTAGACCCTCTGTCCTCAGACCCTCTGTCCTCAGACCCTCTTTTCTTAGACCCTCTGTCCTCAGACCCTCTGTCCTCAGACCCTCTGTCCTTAGACCCTCTGTCCTCTGTCCTCAGACCCTCTGTCCTCAGACCCTCTGTCCTCAGACCCTCTGTCCTTAGTCCCTCTATCCTTAGACCCTCTGTCCTCAGACCCTCTGTCCTTAGTCCCTCTATCCTTAGACCCTCTGTCCTCAGACCCTCTGTCCTCAGACCCTCTGTCCTCAGACCTTCTGTCCTCAGACCCTCTTTCCTTAGACCCTCTGTCCTCAGACCCTCAGACCCTCTGTCCTCAGACCCTCTGTCCTTAGACCCTCTGTCCTCAGACCCTCTTTCCTTAGACCCGCTGTCCTCAGACCCTCAGACCCTCTGTCCTCAGACCCTCTGTCCTTAGACCCTCTGTCCTCAGACCCTCTGTCCTCAGACCCTCTGTCCTCACACCCTCTGTCCTCAGTCCTTAGATGATGTCCTTTTGTTGTTCTGTTGTTCATGTTTTATGTCTTCTTGTGGAACCTTCTGCTGCAGGTCTGCCTTGAAAAAGAGATCATTGATCTGAATGGGATTTCACCTGATGAATAAAGGTTTTGAATTGAGATGCAAAACAAGAAGAGACACTTTACAGCACAAATAAACAGAGACACAAAATAATCAGAATCAGAATACTTTATTAGTCCCACAGAGTGGAATACAAACAAGACAAAAACAGCTTTACAGAGACACAACAAAATCACAGAGACGCACAACAACTTCAGAAAGTCAAATAAAAAAACTACAGAGGTCAGCTGGCTCCTGTTAGCTGTTAGCTTTAGCTCGGGTGGGGGGAGGGGGTGAGAAAGTGAAAGGGTGAGGGGGGAGATGAAGCTCAGAGAACATTCCCCAGATCTGACTCACCCCCGCAGAGTTGATCTTGTTTATGAGATGTGAGAGCTGGAATAAATCAGGAGGAACACCAGGCGTTAGCTGCTACGCTAACTCCACCTGACACACACACACACACACACACACACACACACACACACTATATCCAACATGTGAGATACGTTAACAGAACGACCCGCAGAGAAAATATGAGCCCAGTTTTTAGAACGGAGACAAAAAAATGGAATAGAAAAATGTGAATTGCAGTGCATTCTGGGACATGGATAGCATCAATAAACATCAGCTGACTAGCATATGGATAAAGCATGTTCATAACCTCCCTCTCAAAGAGAAGCTGTGCAGAAACTGAGGAGCGATAATTAATACAAAAGTTCAGTATCGTCTATTCATCCATCTTGGATGTCTCGGGGGTAGCAGTTCCAGCAGAGAGCCCCACACTTCCTTTCCCCTCATCAACCAGCTCTGACTGGGGGGTCCCAAGGCGCTCCCAGGCCAGAAGAGATATAATCCCTCCACCTGGTCCTAGGTCTACCCCTCGGTCTCCTCCCAGCTGGACGTGCCTGGAACACCTCCCTAGGGAGGCGCCCAGGTTGCGTTACATACCGCGACCTACGTTCATGTTACATACCCTGACATACGTTCACGTTACATACCGCGGCATACGTTTGCGTTACATACCGCGACATACGTGCGTGTTACATACCGCGACCTACGTTCAAGTTACATACCCTGACATACGTTCACGTTACATACCGCGACATACGTTCACGTTACATACCGCGACATACGTTTGCGTTACATACCGCGACCTACGTTCATGTTACATACCCTGACATACGTTCACGTTACATACCGCGACATACGTTTGCGTTACATACCGCGACATACGTGCGCGTTACATACCGCGACCTACGTTCATGTTACATACCCTGACATTCGTTCGTGTTACATACCGCGACATACGTTTGCGTTACATACTGCGACATACGTTTGCGTTACATACCGCGACATATGTTCACGTTAACGTATGTCACGGTATGTAACGTGAACGTATGTCAGGGTATGTAACACGAACGTAGGTCGCGGTATGTAACACGCACGTATGTCAGGGTATGTAACACGAACGTAGGTCGCGGTATAACGTACCCTGACATACGTTCACGTTACATACGTTTGCGTTACAAACCGCGACATATGTTCACGTTATACCGTAACATACGTTCGTGTTACATACCGCGACATACGTGCGCGTTACATACCGCGACATACGTTCACGTTATACCGTAACATACGTTTGCGTTACATACCCTGACATACGTTCACGTTACATACCGTGACATACGTTCGTGTTACATACCCTGACATACGTTCACGTTACATACCGTGACATACGTTCGTGTTACATACCGCGACATACGTTCGCGTTACATACCGCGACATACGTTTGCGTTACATACCGCGACATATGTTCGGGTTACATACCGCGACATACGTTCACGTTATACCGTAACATACGTTTGTGTTACATACCCTGACATACGTTCACGTTACATACCGTGACATATGTTCGTGTTACATACCCTGACATACGTTCGCGTTACATACCGCGACATACGTTCGCCTTACATACCGCGACATATGTTCGTGTAACATACCGCGGCATATGTTGGTGTTACATACCGCGACATATGATCGTGTTACATACCCTGACATACGTTCACGTTACATACCGTGACATACGTTCGGGTTACATACCCTGACATACGTTCGCGTTACATACCGCGACATACGTTCGAGTTACATACCGCGACATACGTTCGCGTTATACACTGACATACGTTCACGTTATACCGTAACATACGTTCGCGTTACATACCGCGACATACGTTCGGGTTACATACCCTGACATACGTGCGCGTTACATACCGCGACCTACGTTCGCGTTACATACCGCGACATACGTTCGTGTTATATACCGCGACATACGTTCGCGTTATACCCTGGCATACGTTCATGTTATACCGTAACATACGTTCGTGTTACATACCCTGACATACGTTCACGTTACATACCGTGACATACGTTCGCGTTACATACCGCGACATACGTTCGGGTTACATACCGCGACATACGTTTGCGTTACATACCGCGACATATGTTCGTGTTACATACCGCGACATACGTTCACGTTATACCGTAACATACGTTCGTGTTACATACCCTGACATACGTTCACGTTACATACCGTAACATACGTTCGTGTTACATACCGCGACATACGTTCGTGTTACATACCCTGACATACGTGCGCGTTACATACCGCGACCTACGTTCGCGTTACATATCGCGACATACGTTCGTGTTACATACCGCGACATACGTTCGCGTTATACCCTGACATACGTCCACGTTATACCGTAACGTACGTTCGCGTTACATACCGCGACATACGTTCGTGTTACATACCGCGACATACGTTCGTGTTACATACCGCGACATACGTTCGCGTTATACCCTGACATACGTTCGCGTTACATACCGCTACATACGTTCGCGTTACATACCGCGACATATGTTCGTGTTACATACCGCGACATATGTTCGGGTTACATACCGCGACATACGTTCGTGTTACATACCCTGACATATGTTCGTGTTACATACCCTGACATACGTTCGTGTTACATACCGCGACATACGTTTGCGTTACATACCGCGACATATGTTCACGTTAACGTATGTCATGGTATGTAACGTGAACGTATGTCAGGGTATGTAACACGAACGTAGGTCGCGGAATGTAATGCGCACGTATGTCAGGGTATGTAACACGAACGTAGGTCGCGGTATGTAACGCGCACGTATGTCGCGGTATGTAACCGGAACGTATGTTACGGTATAACGTACCCTGACATACGTTCGCGTTACATACCGCGACATACGTTTGCGTTACATACCGCGACATATGTTCACTTTATACCGTAACTTACGTTTGTGTTACATACCGCGACATATGTTCGTGTAACATACCGGGACATATGTTGGTGTTACATACCGCGACATATGTTCGTGTTACATACCCTGACATACGTTCACGTTACATACCGTGACATACGTTCGTGTTACATATCGCGACATACGTTCGTGTTACATACCGCGACATACGTTCGCGTTATACCCTGACATACGTCCACGTTATACCGTAACATACGTTCGTGTTACATACCGCGACATACGTTCGGGTTACATACCCTGACATACGTTCACGTTACATACTGCGACATATGTTCATGTTACATACCGCGACATATGTTCGTGTTACATACCGCGACATATGTTCGTGTTACATACCCTGACATACGTTCACGTTACATACCGTGACATACGTTCGGGTTACATACCGCGACATACGTTCGGGTTACATACCGCGACATACGTTCACGTTACATACCGTAACATACGTTCGTGTTACATACCGCGACATACGTTCGTGTTACATACCCTGACATACGTGCGCGTTACATACCGCGACCTACGTTCGCGTTACATATCGCGACATACGTTCGTGTTACATACCGCGACATACGTTCGCGTTATACCCTGACATACGTCCACGTTATACCGTAACATACGTTCGTGTTACATACCGCGACATACGTTCGTGTTACATACCCTGACATACGTTCACGTTACATACTGCGACATATGTTCATGTTACATACCGCGACATATGTTCGTGTTACATACCGCGACATATGTTCGTGTTACATACCCTGACATACGTTCACGTTACATACCGCGACATACGTTCACGTTATACCGTAACATACGTTCGTGTTACATACCCTGACATACGTTCACGTTACATACCGTGACATACGTTCGGGTTACATACCGCGACCTACGTTCATGTTACATACCCTGACATACGTTCACGTTACATACCGCGACATACGTTTGCGTTACATACCGCGACATACGTGCGCATTACATACCGCGACCTACGTTCATGTTACATACCCTGACATACGTTCACGTTACATACCGCGACATACGTTCGAGTTACATACCGCGACCTACGTTCAAGTTACATACCCTCACATACGTTCGCATTACATACCGCGACATACGTGCGCATTATACCGTAACATATGTTCGTGTTACATACCGCGACATACGTTCACGTTACATACCCTGACATACGTTCATGTTACATACCGCGACATACGTTTGCGTTACATACCGCGACATACGTGCGCGTTACATACCGCAACATACGTGCGCCTTATACCGTAACATATGTTCGGGTTACATACCGCGACCTACGTTCATGTTACATACCCTGACATACGTTCACGTTACATACCGCGACCTACGTTCGCGTTACATACCGCGACATACGTTTGCGTTACATACCGCGACATATGTTCACGTTATACCGCAACATACGTTCGTGTTACATACCCTGACATACGTTCACGTTACATACCGTGACATATGTTCGTGTTACATACCCTGACATACGTTCGCGTTACATACCGCGACATACGTTCACGTTACATACCGCGACATATGTTCGTGTAACATACCGCGACATATGTTCGTGTTACATACCGCGACATACGTTCGTGTTACATACCCTGACATACGTTCATGTTACATACCGTGACATACGTTCGTGTTACATACCCTGAAATACGTTCGCGTTACATACCGCGACATACGTTCGGGTTACATACCGCGACATACGTTCGCGTTATACACTGACATACGTTCACGTTATACCGTAACATACGTTCGTGTTACATACCGCGATATACGTTCGTGTTACATACCGCGACATACGTTCGTGTTACATACCGCGACATACGTTCGCGTTATACCCTGACATACGTTCGCGTTACATACCGCTACATACGTTCGCGTTACATACCGCGACATATGTTCGTGTTACATACCGCGACATATGTTCGGGTTACATACCGCGACATACGTTCGTGTTACATACCCTGACATATGTTCGTGTTACATACCCTGACATACGTTCGCGTTACATACCGCGACATACGTTTGCGTTACATACCGCGACATATGTTCACGTTAACGTATGTCATGGTATGTAACGTGAACGTATGTCAGGGTATGTAACACGAACGTAGGTCGCGGAATGTAATGCGCACGTATGTCAGGGTATGTAACACGAACGTAGGTCGCGGTATGTAACGCGCACGTATGTCGCGGTATGTAACCGGAACGTATGTTACGGTATAACGTACCCTGACATACGTTCGCGTTACATACCGCGACATACGTTTGCGTTACATACCGCGACATATGTTCACTTTATACCGTAACTTACGTTTGTGTTACATACCGCGACATATGTTCGTGTAACATACCGGGACATATGTTGGTGTTACATACCGCGACATATGTTCGTGTTACATACCCTGACATACGTTCACGTTACATACCGTGACATACGTTCGTGTTACATATCGCGACATACGTTCGTGTTACATACCGCGACATACGTTCGCGTTATACCCTGACATACGTCCACGTTATACCGTAACATACGTTCGTGTTACATACCGCGACATACGTTCGTGTTACATACCCTGACATACGTTCACGTTACATACTGCGACATATGTTCATGTTACATACCGCGACATATGTTCGTGTTACATACCGCGACATATGTTCGTGTTACATACCCTGACATACGTTCACGTTACATACCGTGACATACGTTCGGGTTACATACCGCGACATACGTTCGGGTTACATACCGCGACATACGTTTGCGTTACATACCACGACATATGTTCGGGTTACATACCGCGACCTACGTTCATGTTACATACCCTGACATACGTTCATGTTACATACCGCGACATACGTTTGCGTTACATACCGCGACATACGTGCGCATTACATACCGCGACCTACGTTCATGTTACATACCCTGACATACGTTCACGTTACATACCGCGACATACGTTCGAGTTACATACCGCGACCTACGTTCATGTTACATACCCTGACATACGTTCGCGTTACATACCGCGACATACGTGCGCATTATACCGTAACATATGTTCGTGTTACATACCGCGACATACGTTCATGTTACATACCCTGACATACGTTCATGTTACATACCGCGACATACGTTTGCGTTACATACCGCGACATACGTGCGCGTTACATACCGCAACATACGTGCGCCTTATACCGTAACATATGTTCGGGTTACATACCGCGACCTACGTTCATGTTACATACCCTGACATACGTTCACGTTACATACCGCGACCTACGTTCGCGTTACATACCGCGACATACGTTTGCGTTACATACCGCGACATATGTTCACGTTATACCGCAACATACGTCCGTGTTACATACCCTGACATACGTTCACGTTACATACCGTGACATATGTTCGGGTTACATACCCTGACATACGTTCGTGTTACATACCGCGACATACGTTCGGGTTACATACCGCGACATATGTTCGAGTAACATACCGCGACATATGTTCGTGTTACATACCGCGACATACGTTCGTGTTACATACCCTGACATACGTTCACGTTACATACCGTGACATACGTTCGTGTTACATACCCTGAAATACGTTCGCGTTACATACCGCGACATACGTTCGGGTTACATACCGCGACATACGTTCGCGTTATACACTGACATACGTTCACGTTATACCGTAACATACGTTCGGGTTACATACCGCGACATACGTTCGTGTTACATACCGCGACATACGTTCGCGTTATACCCTGACATACGTTCACGTTATACCGTAACATACGTTCGTGTTACATACCGCGACATACGTTCGTGTTACATACCCTGACATACGTTCACGTTACATACCGCGACATACGTTCGCGTTACATACCGCGACATATGTTCATGTTACATACCGCGACATATGTTCATGTTACATACCGCGACATATGTTCGTGTTACATACCGCGACATATGTTCGTGTTACATACCCTGACATACGTTCACGTTACATACCGTGACATACGTTCGCGTTACATACCGCGACATACGTTCGGGTTACATACCGCGACCTACGTTCAAGTTACATACCGCGACATATGTTCGTGTTACATACCGCGACATATGTTCACGTTATACCGTAACATACGTTCGTGTTACATACCCTGACATACGTTCACGTTACATACCGTGACATACGTTCGTGTTACATACCGCGACCTACGTTCAAGTTACATACCCTGACATACGTTCAAGTTACATACCGCGACATACGTTTGCGTTACATACCGCGACATACGTGCGCATTACATACCGCGACCTACGTTCATGTTACATACCCTGACATACGTTCACGTTACATACCGCGACATACGTTCGAGTTACATACCGCGACCTACGTTCATGTTACATACCCTGACATACGTTCGCGTTACATACCGCGACATACGTGCGCATTATACCGTAACATATGTTCGTGTTACATACCGCGACGTACGTTCATGTTACATACCCTGACATACGTTCACGTTACATACCGCGACCTACGTTCGCGTTACATACCGCGACATACGTTTGCGTTACATACCGCGACATACGTGCGCGTTACATACCGCAACATAGGTGCGCGTTATACCGTAACATATGTTCGGGTTACATACCGCGACCTACGTTCATGTTACATACCCTGACATACGTTCACGTTACATACCGCGACCTACGTTCGTGTTACATACCGCGACATATGTTCACATTATACCGCAACATACGTTCGTGTTACATACCCTGACATACGTTCGTGTTACATACCGCGACATACTTTCGGGTTACATACCGCGACATAAGTTCGTGTTACATACCCTGACATACGTTCACGTTACATACCCTGACATACGTTCGTGTTACATACCGCGACATACTTTCGGGTTACATACCCTGACATACGTTCTCGTTACATACCGTGACATACATTCGTGTTACATACCCTGACATACGTTCACGTTACATACCGTGACATATGTTCGTGTTACATACCGCGACATACGTTCGTGTTACATACCCTGACATACGTTCATGTTACATACCGTGACATACGTTCGTGTTACATACCCTGACATACGTTCGCGTTACATACCGCGACATACGTTCGCGTTACATACCGCGACATACGTTCGCGTTATACCCTGACATACGTTCACGTTATACCGTAACATACGTTCGGGTTACATACCCTGACATACGTGCGCGTTACATCCCGCGACATACGTTCACGTTATACCGTAACAATGATCTGTAATATAATTATGAAACATAACAAACCGTAGCATGACGCAACATGTGATCCGGCTTTACCTGTACTTTCTAACGGAGTATTCCTGCTTTGGGGTTAGAGCTTTCACTAAAGTACTTTGACCTGACGGAGTATTCCTGCTTTGGGGTTAGAGCTTTCACTAAAGTACTTTGACCTGACGGAGTATTCACTAAAGTACTTTGACCTGACGGAGTATTCACTAAAGTACTTTGACCTGACGGAGTATTCACTAAAGTACTTTGACCTGACGGAGTATTCACTAAAGTACTTTGACCTGACGGAGTATTCACTAAAGTACTTTGACCTGACGGAGTATTCACTAAAGTACGTATTGATTCTTCTCTTATGAATTCTCTGTGTTCTCAAGCTATTGTTCCAAACATCAATAACTTCTGTGTGTTTTCATGTAATGCAGATTCCTCTGGTGTGTGTGTGTGTGTGTGTGTGTCTCTTAATAGGTGTTGTGTGTGTGTTTTCCCACGATGCCTTGCTCTCTCTTCCTCTCCAGATGTAGAAACATGAATTACGTTTTTCTATGAAACTTCAAACATTAAAATGAGCGATGGCCTCGCCGTCCGTCGCCAACTTACGTGTGTTAGAATCCACCTCCTCGGAGAATCTGGCACACGCACACACACACACACACACACACACACACACACACACACACACACACACACACACATCTGGAAGACATGTTCTCCAGTTGTTAACTCTTCCTTTTT
The DNA here is from genome assembly GCA_036324585.1 of Champsocephalus esox. Classification (NCBI taxonomy): domain Eukaryota; kingdom Metazoa; phylum Chordata; class Actinopteri; order Perciformes; family Channichthyidae; genus Champsocephalus; species Champsocephalus esox. The sequence continues at coordinate 1,021,588 of CM070479.1, forward strand.
ATTATGCACCGTACGGAGCACAACTCAGGAATAAAATGAATGCACACACACACACACGCACACACACACACACACACACACACACGCACACAAGGTTTTCATTTTCTATCTGTACTTGTGAGGACCTTGTTTGACTTTCCTCATGCGTTTGACCTGATCTTAAAGACGTCCCGGAGAAAGGTGGAAATACAAAAGTGCACACACACATTCCCGTGTTGCAGTCTTATGGGGACCGTCGCCTGTCCCCTCTTTTAGCGCGTTGTTTCCAAAGTTATAATGTGTAATTAGTTTGCATTTAAATGTATAAAACAACTGCAAACCTGGAGCAGTTGATTCAGATGGTGGAGAAGACATTTGTGTATTTGTGGGACACATGTCTCTCTCTTTACACTGAGGGGACACATGTCTCTGTCTTTACACTGAGGGGACACATGTCCCTCTCTTTACACTGAGGGGACATGTGTCTATCTCTTTACACTGAGGGGACACATGTCTCTCTCTTTACACTGAGGGGACATGTGTCTCTCTGTGAAACATTAAGTGTCTCACTAAGTGTCTCACTAAGTGTTTCACTTAGTGAGACACTTAATGTCTCACTAAGTGTCTCACTAAGTGTCTCACTAAGTGAAACACTTATTGTCTCACTAAGTGAAACACTAATTGTCTCACTAAGTGAAACATTAAGTGTCTCACTAAGTGTCTCACTAAGTGAAACATTTATTGTCTCACTAAGTGTCTCACTAAGTGTCTCACTCAGTGAAACACTTATTGTCTCACTAAGTGTCTCACTAAGTGTCTCACTCAGTGAAACACTAAGTGAAACACACCTGGAATCCTCTGGGTCCACCTCGACCGGCTGCTGCCTCGCTCTGAGCCTCACAGCGAGGCGTGTTCATGCTGCGCGTGAGAGTCGAGCCTCACATGTTTCAGAGCTCTCCGCGATGAAGCGTACGAAGCGTTTCCTCTGATGCTCTCAGCGAGGAATGTGAGTGAGTCACGCTGATAGCGGAACATTCTGGAAGAGCCTCGCCCTCCCGGAGCAATCTGCAGCCTGTTGTTCATTCAGGAGAAATACTGACATTTAGGTCCAGACATGTTTTTAAAAGCAAGTTCCTCGACAGGAAACCCTTCCGTCGGTCAACTTTCTCACTTTGTGTTTTATGAACCGAGTTGATTTCAAACATGGAGGGAGAGATCTCCTGAGGTTTACTTTTCCTACAGTCCCTGAACACACCTTGCTCTCATGTTTATTTTAATTTAGGATCAAAGTGCACGCACGCACGCACGCACACACACACGCGCACACACGCACACACGCACACACACACACACACACACACACACAGTTATTTTTAGCATGGGGGTGCTTCTGTGTCAGGAGGAGATGTTCTCTGTCTGCGACCTTTGAGAGAAATAAAAAAAATAAAACGTTTTTTTCTGAGTCAGGAGATCATTAAGTCATCGAGTCAATCATTCTCACACACACACACACACACACTCACACACACTCACACACACACACACACACACACTCACACACACACTCACACACACTCACACACACACTCACACACTCACACACACACACACTCACACACACACACACACAAACACACACTCACACACACTCACACACACACACTCACACACTGTGTGTGTGAGTGTGTGTGTGTGTGAGTGTGTGTGAGAATGATTGACTCGATGACTTAATGATCTCCTGACTCAGAAAAAAACGTTTTATTTTTTTTATTTGTCTGTGACATTTCTGCTGAGTAATTATTTTTAATCAATTTAAAAAAGAGATAATTTAATTTTAAAATACACTTTTTAAATTATGTACGAACACTTCTGTGAATATGAGTTAAAAAACAAACATTTAATTGTTTCCTTTTCAAATGTCAGTGGATACACGTAAAGGTGACGACATCAAACATATGTAAAAACATTTCAATTGTTAAATAGAATAATACTTAGAAGCTATATATATATATATATATCCACTATTACATATACTACTATCCACTGCTCCTAATGAGCCCCAAAGAGACATGGAGAAGAGAGAGAGTTTTTATGTCTCTCAAACCGCTATCCCGTTAGCGTGCCACGGGACGCTAACCCCGTTAGCGTGCCACGGGACGCTAACCCGTTAGCGTGCCACGGGACGCTAACCCGTTAGCGTGCCACGGGACGCTATCCCCGTTAGCGTGCCACGGGACGCTAACCCGTTAGCGTGCCACGGGACGCTAACCCGTTAGCGTGCCACGGGACGCTAACCCGTTAGCGTCCCGTGGCACGCTAACCCTTAGCGTGCCACGGGACGCTAACCCGTTAGCGTGCCACGGGACGCTAACCCGTTAGCGTGCCACGGGACGCTAACCCGTTGTCCCTTTAGGGGCCCCTTCCAAATCGACACTTATTTAAAAAAGTAAATAAATCATTTAAAATGTAAATATAAGCCTATAATATAAATATAAATAAATTAACAATTAAATAATATAAATAATCAATGATCGTAAAAACAGTAATATAATAGTTATTTTTATATTCATTTTGATTTACAATCTGTATTATTTAATATTTATTTTATTATAATTATGAATGTTTTCGGTTTATATTTATGATTTTAACTTGTTTTATATCTCAAATTTTACAAGCGTCGATTTGAGTTTTAAATAACTCCAAAAGTACAATGTTATACTTTATTCAATATTTATTGTGACATTTAAATTATATATATTCTTTTATTTTATACTTTTTTATATATTTCATATTTTCTTTGGATTTAAAAAATAAATTAAATTATACTGAAGTTAATTTACACTAGACACGTAGAAAACATGTGGGAAAACCACGGGAAACAAACGCTCCCACCAGAGGCGGATTTAGGATGTAGGAGCCCAGGAGTTGTTGTGCAGGGCTAAAGTGCTATTTTGTTACAAGTGGGGGGCGGACCAAACATCCTCTAGGGGGGTCGTGGTCTACTCTAGGGGGGTCGTGGCCTCCTCTAGGGGGGTCGTGGCCTACTCTAGGGGGGTCGTCGCCTCGTCTAGGGAAGATTTTTTTGTAAATATTGAAGTTTAAAGCATCAATCTGGTGCACTTTGAGAGCAACATTAACCCTACCTTAATAATACCTTAAAGGGCACATGTCATGCTATATTTGAACAATATATTGTAGGGCCATACCTATATAAAGTATATAAATAGTTTTTCTTTCAAAATACCAAACAGATCCTGCATTTTAGCCACGCCTCATTTCGCTCCATTTCCTCTTTCCAGCCCTGTTTTTGCAGGAGCTGATTCTGTGAGCTGCACCACGCCCCCCTGTAGCTGACCACGCCCCCCTGTAGCTGACCACGCCCCCCCTGTAGCTGACCACGCCCCCCTGTAGCTGACCACGCCCTCTGTAGCGGACCACGCCCCCCTGTAGCTGACCACGCCCTCTGTAGCGGACCACGCCCCCCTGTAGCTGACCACGCCCTCTGTAGCGGACCACGCCCCCCTGTAGCTGACCACGCCCTCTGTAGCGGACCACGCCCCCCTGTAGCTGACCACGCCCTCTGTAGCGGACCACGCCCCCCTGTAGCTGACCACGCCCCCCCTGTAGCTGACCACGCCCCCCTGTAGCTGACCACGCCCTCTGTAGCGGACCACGCCCCCCTGTAGCTGACCACGCCCTCTGTAGCGGACCACGCCCCCCTGTAGCTGACCACGCCCCCCCTGTAGCTGACCACGCCCCCCTGTAGCTGACCACGCCCCCCTGTAGCTGACCACGCCCCCCCTGTAGCTGACCACGCCCCCCCTGTAGCTGACCACGCCCCCCCTGTAGCTGACCACGCCCCCCTGTAGCTGACCACGCCCCCCTGTAGCTGACCACGCCCTCTGTATCTGACCACGCCCCCCTGTAGCTGACCACGCCCCCCTGTAGCTGACCACGCCCCCCTGTAGCTGACCACGCCCCCCTGCAGGAGAGGCAGTTTTCTAATTTTGTCCGGAAGATTTAAACTTTAACGGACATCTTGACCGGCGAAAGAAAACCTGAAACTCTGAAACTGAAACTCTGCTGCACGGTCCCTGGGTCCTTGGAGGAGGCGGAGAGGGGTGTTTGTCATCTGCTGGTGGACTACCGGAGAGAGTTACAGCGAGGGAGCAACCGCTCGCCTCGGGGAGGGGGAGAGAGAGCCACGGCGGAGAATAAACAGAAGGGCAACCATGGCAACCATGCGCGGGAAGTCTTCTTCGCTGCTTTTGTGGCAGACTACAGCCCCACTTACAGGCCTGGCATATGTACTACAGCGTCTCCAGCGCAATGGCCGGCCGTGGCCCAACCCCACATTGCCCTGATAGGTGGAGAGTTGACCAATAAGCGGAGCACCACTTCTGTGACGTAGAAAATAATTCAAGATCAGTCTGTATCAGACCCGCGTTTTAGAGATCTGGGTACGGAGGAAAAGAGAGAGGGCTGTGTTTTCGGACGCTTGGTGAGTTCCCTGGAACACCGGGGACCAGGGGGGTAACGGTTCACAGAAGTCACGGTGCGGGTCGTACCTCGGTTTGGGGGGCACGGTGCGGGTCGTACCTCGGTTTGGGGGGCACGGTGCGGGTCGTACCTCGGTTTGGGGGGCACGGTGCGGGTCGTACCTCGGTTTGGGGGGCACGGTGCGGGTCGTACCTCGGTTTGGGGGGCACGGTGCGGGTCGTACCTCGGTTTGGAGGTCACGGTTCGGTACAACAAGAAAAGGCAAAAAAAAGTCCCAAATGCGTAATTCCAGGTTTGTTGTTGTTTACTTTTGAACAGCAGCGCAAGTTTCAGTTTCAAAATAAGGAACTCTGACATGTTGAATAATGAATGTATTAAACAGTGAAAAACAAACCACACACTCAGATGGCCGTAGTCTCGATACTGGCTGGTGTCAAACTAAAAGGTTTCATCCAGCTGGAAAACTAAAAACAATGTCTTGAACATATTACATCATAAATAATAAGAAAGTTTCAAGTCGTTGAAAACACGCCAAAAGCTTCCGTTATTCATGTTGCTCTCGGCTCTCACGTCTGTTGGCTTCTTACAAACAGCGGGGATCAGCTGCTGAGCTGCTGCTGTCTTTTGGGGCTCCGGTGATTGGCCTTCTGATGTGATGTAGCATGTTTGGCGTGTGTTCCCGTTAGCATACCGCACCGCTATCGAACAACGCCGACACCCCGCCCTCGTCCGATCCACTGCGCATCGCTCATCGTTCATAGATCTATTCTCATCCACCATCTTTGTTTGTGACGTAAGGAGTGTCAGAGTCACGTTTCTGAACCGGGCACTCTGAGTGGATGCAGTCACAGCCAATCGGATTCAGAGGGTTGCCTGTCAGTTCCGTTGCTATGGTTCCGTTGCTATGGTTCCGTTGCTATGTGTACTGAAACGAGAGCCGGTATAATTCCACGCCCGAAAACAAAATAAAAATTGGAATGCGTTATTTTAGCGTCGTAGGAGTAGACTGAGGTCTGAAGGGGAACGTCACATCTTAGGGTCATGTTCTGAATCATACTAACACATCAGGGACTGAGTGCGGTTTCTCTTGTTGTCGCTGCTTTAATTGAAACCGAGCCGCTGTGTTCGTCAGTGAACTGTTCACATCTTAGACCGCTTTGTATTCATGTGCTTTCTTTTATTATCTTTCACTGTTTCTAAATGCCTCTGTCTGAATGTCTTTCATTGTTGTAAAGCACCTTGAATGGCCTTGTGTTGAAAGGTGCTATATGAATAAACTTGCGTTGCCTTGGTTACTCCATGGTTACTAGCTATAAGATTAACGTTACAGTCCATCACTCTTTCTCACTCAGTCAGCCAGAGCGCAGATATCACCGTTAGATTCACAAACCTGAAGCAGCATGTCTTCACTGCTGGTGATGCCAGCTGCAGCTGATCAGCAGCTGCTGCAGCTTGTGGCGCCTGCTTCGATGAAAATAGCTTTCTAATATCCATAGCTTTAGAGGCTATTAGCTTAAAACTCGTCAGGCACTAGGAAGGATCACTTCTTCTTCAGGGCAGGGCAGGCTACGCAGTACGCAGGCTAATGTCCCGCAGCGGCTGCCTCTCTGGTGGACTCCGGTACTGCACATTACTCCCGAGACATTAAAAAATTTAAAACATTTTTTTAAGTGAAACATCCGGGGCTTGAGCCCAAGTAGCCACCCCCTAGCGCCGCCACTGGCTCCCACAACGTTAGCACATTAGCATAACGTTAGCACATGTTCCCACAACGAAAGCACAGCTTCTATTCCCGTTATTTTACTTTTATTTGATTTTTCCTGCACTTTAAACATCAGTCAAAGTCGAGCGTGATTTAGAACTTGAGAAAACTATGAAAACATTTAGAAACTCTCCATTTTCGGCAGGAATCCTGCAGAAAATGCTGAGTCATGCTAACAGAACACATACATGTCATGGATTCATCAGCAGAGGTTTAATGATGACTGGAAACTGAGAAGAAGCCCAACCCAGTTTCCAATCGTCCGTTTCTCTCAGGACCCTTCCCCACGGAGTGAAAGGACCCGGAGGTCCCTCAGTGGCAGCCGTGATAAGTGCCGTTCCAATCCTCTAGATGATAGGAAAGGAGGTTTCAAGCTTCCTTTATAGCCTCCTTTAGCTTAGGAACCACTGGACCTCCCTCACCGAAAGGAGAGGAGAAAATGCTGCCCACAATGCCTTGCAGCCGCAGCATGTGCCGTCACCCAACAGTCGGCCGTTCACGGAAACAACCGATTATGAGAAATGATATCATGAAAGTGACGGTGCTTATGGAGCATTTTAAAACGTAGGTGGTGAGTTCCAAAGTGATTCAAAGTGCTTTGTTCTGAACGTTCATCAGTATTATAACAAAGAGAGAAATATGAACGTTAGTTTTCACTGAGGCTGCGGCCACACGAGGATTAACGCAAACAAGCTTCCGTCCACACATAGTGTCTGTCCACACGAGACCGCTCCGTGTAGCTCCAGCCGCTGGAGAAGCTGCAGTACACATGCCGAGCCTGTCCGTGGCGCTGTAACTCCTCCACAAAAGCAGAAGAAGCATGGTTGTCATGGTTGCCCTTCTGTTTATTCTCCGCGGTGGGGGCTGTCCCTGCCCGATCCGTCCCCCTGCCCACCGGTACAGCGCATGTGCGAGATGGTCCGGAAGTCCGGACGGCAACACAAGATGGACACTTGACACAGTGGCTTTTAGCAAAGCTCAAAAAGAAAAACCGAGGGAGATGAGTTATTGTTGTTACAACGTGACATCACGATCTAACAACTCTTTCATTGGCTCTTTGATTTGGGGTTCAGGAAAAGAACCCAATAAAAAGAGTTGTTGGATAATAAACAACAACAACGAACACAACTCCAAAAGTGTGGAAGTCTGCTCATGTCCTGCCTTCACTGACAGGAGGGGAGGCCACTATAGGAACATCTCTAAGTGGTCAGTTCTGGCTCAGGTGCTCGAACGCTTAGTGAGTGAACAAGTAAAGGAGTTTTTATGTAACCATGACAACCTGTCTGAGCATCAGTCAGGATTCAGAAAGAAACACAGCACCATCACTGCCACAATGAGAGTGTGAATGACATTACTACTATTTTAGATAATGAGCAGAGTCGAGCAGCTCTGTTTATTGACCTGTCCAAAGCGTTCGACACCGTCGATCATCGCATCTTAAAGCAGAGGCTGCTCAGTGTCGGCATGTCCAGCCGTGCAGTGGGTGGTTTGTGAACTACCTCTCTGAAAGGTCCCATGTGTTCACTCTGATGGACTGTCTTCTGAGTGGTTAAACATTTAACATACATATATATATATATATATAACATATATATATATGTATGTATATACACGGTGGTCTTTGGCTCTTCCCGTCTGGCAGGTGAACCTGTGGCCGGTGGTCTTTGGCTCCTCCCGTCTGGCAGGTGAACCTGTGGCCGGTGGTCTTTGGCTCTTCCCGTCTGGCAGGTGAACCTGTGGCCGGTGGTCTTTGGCTCCTCCCGTCTGGCAGGTGAACCTGTGGCCGGTGGTCTTTGGCTCCTCCCGTCTGGCAGGTGAACCTGTGGCCGGTGGTCTTTGGCTCTTCCCGTCTGGCAGGTGAACCTGTGGCCGGTGGTCTTTGGCTCTTCCCGTCTCGCAGGTGAACCTGTGGCCGGTGGTCTTTGGCTCCTCCCGTCTGGCAGGTGAACCTGTGGCCGGTGGTCTTTGGCTCTTCCCGTCTCCGCAGGTGAACCTGTGGCCGGTGGTCTTTGGCTCTTCCCGTCTGGCAGGTGAACCTGTGGCCGGTGGTCTTTGGCTCCTCCCGTCTGGCAGGTGAACCTGTGGCCAGTGGTCTTTGGCTCTTCCCGTCTCCGCAGGTGAACCTGTGGCCGGTGGTCTTTGGCTCCTCCCGTCTGGCAGGTGAACCTGTGGCCGGTGGTCTTTGGCTCTTCCCGTCTCCGCAGGTGAACCTGTGGCCGGTGGTCTTTGGCTCTTCCCGTCTGGCAGGTGAACCTGTGGCCGGTGGTCTTTGGCTCCTCCCGTCTGGCAGGTGAACCTGTGGCCGGTGGTCTTTGGCTCTTCCCGTCTCCGCAGGTGAACCTGTGGCCGGTGGTCTTTGGCTCCTCCCGTCTGGCAGGTGAACCTGTGGCCAGTGGTCTTTGGCTCTTCCCGTCTCCGCAGGTGAACCTGTGGCCGGTGGTCTTTGGCTCCTCCCGTCTGGCAGGTGAACCTGTGGCCGGTGGTCTTTGGCTCTTCCCGTCTCCGCAGGTGAACCTGTGGCCGGTGGTCTTTGGCTCCTCCCGTCTGGCAGGTGAACCTGTGGCCGGTGGTCTTTGGCTCCTCCCGTCTGGCAGGTGAACCTGTGGCCGGTGGTCTTTGGCTCCTCCCGTCTGGCAGGTGAACCTGTGGCCGGTGGTCTTTGGCTCTTCCCGTCTGGCAGGTGAACCTGTGGCCGGTGGTCTTTGGCTCTTCCCGTCTGGCAGGTGAACCTGTGGCCGGTGGTCTTTGGCTCTTCCCGTCTCCGCAGGTGAACCTGTGGCCGGTGGTCTTTGGCTCCTCCCGTCTGGCAGGTGAACCTGTGGCCGGTGGTCTTTGGCTCTTCCCGTCTGGCAGGTGAACCTGTGGTCTTTGGCTCTTCCCGTCTGGCAGGTGAACCTGTGGCCGGTGGTCTTTGGCTCCTCCCGTCTGGCAGGTGAACCTGTGGCCGGTGGTCTTTGGCTCTTCCCGTCTGGCAGGTGAACCTGTGGCCGGTGGTCTTTGGCTCCTCCCGTCTGGCAGGTGAACCTGTGGCCGGTGGTCTTTGGCTCTTCCCGTCTGGCAGGTGAACCTGTGGCCGGTGGTCTTTGGCTCCTCCCGTCTGGCAGGTGAACCTGTGGCCGGTGGTCTTTGGCTCCTCCCGTCTGGCAGGTGAACCTGTGGCCGGTGGTCTTTGGCTCTTCCCGTCTGGCAGGTGAACCTGTGGCCGGTGGTCTTTGGCTCTTCCCGTCTCCGCAGGTGAACCTGTGGCCGGTGGTCTTTGGCTCTTCCCGTCTGGCAGGTGAACCTGTGGCCGGTGGTCTTTGGCTCCTCCCGTCTGGCAGGTGAACCTGTGGCCAGTGGTCTTTGGCTCTTCCCGTCTCCGCAGGTGAACCTGTGGCCGGTGGTCTTTGGCTCCTCCCGTCTGGCAGGTGAACCTGTGGCCGGTGGTCTTTGGCTCTTCCCGTCTCCGCAGGTGAACCTGTGGCCGGTGGTCTTTGGCTCTTCCCGTCTGGCAGGTGAACCTGTGGCCGGTGGTCTTTGGCTCCTCCCGTCTGGCAGGTGAACCTGTGGCCGGTGGTCTTTGGCTCTTCCCGTCTCCGCAGGTGAACCTGTGGCCGGTGGTCTTTGGCTCCTCCCGTCTGGCAGGTGAACCTGTGGCCAGTGGTCTTTGGCTCTTCCCGTCTCCGCAGGTGAACCTGTGGCCGGTGGTCTTTGGCTCCTCCCGTCTGGCAGGTGAACCTGTGGCCGGTGGTCTTTGGCTCTTCCCGTCTCCGCAGGTGAACCTGTGGCCGGTGGTCTTTGGCTCCTCCCGTCTGGCAGGTGAACCTGTGGCCGGTGGTCTTTGGCTCTTCCCGTCTCCGCAGGTGAACCTGTGGCCGGTGGTCTTTGGCTCCTCCCGTCTGGCAGGTGAACCTGTGGCCAGTGGTCTTTGGCTCTTCCCGTCTCCGCAGGTGAACCTGTGGCCGGTGGTCTTTGGCTCCTCCCGTCTGGCAGGTGAACCTGTGGCCGGTGGTCTTTGGCTCTTCCCGTCTCCGCAGGTGAACCTGTGGCCGGTGGTCTTTGGCTCCTCCCGTCTGGCAGGTGAACCTGTGGCCGGTGGTCTTTGGCTCTTCCCGTCTGGCAGGTGAACCTGTGGCCGGTGGTCTTTGGCTCTTCCCGTCTGGCAGGTGAACCTGTGGCCGGTGGTCTTTGGCTCTTCCCGTCTCCGCAGGTGAACCTGTGGCCGGTGGTCTTTGGCTCCTCCCGTCTGGCAGGTGAACCTGTGGCCGGTGGTCTTTGGCTCTTCCCGTCTGGCAGGTGAACCTGTGGTCTTTGGCTCTTCCCGTCTGGCAGGTGAACCTGTGGCCGGTGGTCTTTGGCTCCTCCCGTCTGGCAGGTGAACCTGTGGTCGGTGGTCTTTGGCTCCTCCCGTCTGGCAGGTGAACCTGTGGCCGGTGGTCTTTGGCTCTTCCCGTCTCCGCAGGTGAACCTGTGGCCGGTGGTCTTTGGCTCCTCCCGTCTGGCAGGTGAACCTGTGGCCGGTGGTCTTTGGCTCTTCCCGTCTGGCAGGTGAACCTGTGGCCGGTGGTCTTTGGCTCTTCCCGTCTGGCAGGTGAACCTGTGGCCGGTGGTCTTTGGCTCTTCCCGTCTCCGCAGGTGAACCTGTGGCCGGTGGTCTTTGGCTCCTCCCGTCTGGCAGGTGAACCTGTGGCCGGTGGTCTTTGGCTCATCCCGTCTGGCAGGTGAACCTGTGGCCAGTGGTCTTTGGCTCCTCCCGTCTGGCAGGTGAACCTGTGGCCGGTGGTCTTTGGCTCTTCCCGTCTGGCAGGTGAACCTGTGGCCGGTGGTCTTTGGCTCTTCCCGTCTGGCAGGTGAACCTGTGGCCGGTGGTCTTTGGCTCTTCCCGTCTCCGCAGGTGAACCTGTGGCCAGTGGTCTTTGGCTCTTCCCGTCTCCGCAGGTGAACCTGTGGACGGTGGTCTTTGGCTCTCCCCGTCTGGCAGGTGAACCTGTGGTCTTTGGCTCCTCCCGTCTGGCAGGTGAACCTGTGGCCGGTGGTCTTTGGCTCATCCCGTCGGGCAGGTGAACCTGTGGTCTTTGGCTCTTCCCGTCTGGCAGGTGAACCTGTGGCCGGTGGTCTTTGGCTCTTCCCATCTGGCAGGTGAACCTGTGGCCGGTGGTCTTTGGCTCTTCCCGTCTGGCAGGTGAACCTGTGGCCGGTGGTCTTTGGCTCTTCCCGTCTGGCAGGTGAACCTGTGGCCGGTGGTCTTTGGCTCTTCCCGTCTGGCAGGTGAACCTGTGGCCGGTGGTCTTTGGCTCTTCCCGTCTGGCAGGTGAACCTGTGGCCGGTGGTCTTTGGCTCTTCCCGTCTGGCAGGTGAACCTGTGGCCGGTGGTCTTTGGCTCTTCCCGTCTGGCAGGTGAACCTGTGGCCGGTGGTCTTTGGCTCCTCCCGTCTGGCAGGTGAACCTGTGTTTACTGACTGAACTATGGGGTGTGGTTCCCAAATGATTAACAGCTCAGTCGGGCTTCCTCTCGCTGATCAAAATGTTGGATTAAATCCAGTAGTTATTTAGAATAACCTCTGATGAGAGCGAGAGGATGGAACCGGTTCTAACCTGATGTGTGTGAACTTTAGAGAGGCTCCGACTCCTCCATCTGCAGGTCGATGGTCGGCAGAGGCTAAAATCCCCGCGTTCCGGAACATAGTGACATCACTTGCGCTCCTATTGGCTAGCGCTCCAACACCTCGCACGTGGTTGGCTGAGGGGCGGGAGGCGGGACCTGTGTGTGGTAGCGTGGACTCGGAGCCAAAGGTGTGTTGTATAAATAGACTCTTTAATCACCACAGAAACACCGACATGTAGAGAACATTAAAACACGTTTACAGACGCTCCTCTCGTCCAATCACTGGGACCGATTCAATAAATTATAGTCGTTCAATTCCGCGTATCAACCCAAACGTTCCAGCTTTTGAAAAACAAACAGACCTTGTATGGATTAAACATCGTGAACGTGTGAGAAACATTTACATGATTCCTTTGGATCATTTACAGTTGTGGAGAATAGAGAGAAGAACACATGACCATCAAATCAAACGTTTCTTTCCAGAGGAAAAACACAAACTACGAAGAGACAAATGAACAGCCTCGTCTTCCTCTCAGAGAGCTTTTCTCTTGGAGATTTGTCACTTTGACTTCTGGGATATCGGAAGATTTTCTCTGTACAAAACGTGTCAACGGAGACATCCCATTGGCTGGTTGGACCACCACGGAGATATCCCGTTGGCTGGTTGAACCACCACGGAGATATCCCTTGGCTGGTTGGACCACCACGGAGACATCCCGTTGGCTGTTGAACCACCACTGAGACATCCCGTTGGCTGGTTGAACCACCACGGAGACATCCCGTTGGCTGGTTGAACCACCACGGAGACATCCCGTTGGCTGGTTGAACCACCACGGAGACATCCCGTTGGCTGGTTGAACCACCACGGAGACATCCCGTTGGCTGGTTGAACCACCACGGAGACATCCCGTTGGCTGGTTGAACCACCACTGAGACATCCCATTGGCTGGTTGAACCACCACGGAGACATCCCGTTGGCTGGTTGAACCACCACGGAGACATCCCGTTGGCTGGTTGAACCACCACGGAGACATCCCATTGGCTGGTTGAACCACCACGGAGACATCCCGTTGGCTGGTTGAACCACCACTGAGACATCCCATTGGCTGGTTGAACCACCACGGAGATATCCCGTTGGCTGGTTGAACCACCACGGAGACATCCCGTTGGCTGGTTGAACCACCACGGAGACCTCCCGTTGGCTGGTTGAACCACCACGGAGACATCTCATTGGCTGGTTGGACCACCACGGAGACATCTCATTGGCTGGTTGAACCACCACGGAGACATCCCGTTGGCTGGTTGGACCACCAAGGAGACATCCCGTTGGCTGGTTGAACCACCACGGAGACATCCCGTTGGCTGGTTGAACCACCACGGAGACATCCCGTTGGCTGGTTGAACCACCACGGAGACATCCCGTTGGCTGGTTGAACCACCACAGAGACATCCCGTTGGCTGGTTGGACCACCAAGGAGACATCCCGTTGGCTGGTTGAACCACCACGGAGACATCCCGTTGGCTGGTTGAACCACCACGGAGACATCCCGTTGGCTGGTTGAACCACCACGGAGACATCCCGTTGGCTGGTTGAACCACCACGGAGACCTCCGGTTGGAGAGGAAGCAGGATGAGCTTTAATGAATCTTAGAGAACAAAGTTGAATATATTTATAGCGTAAGAAAAAAACACAAATTAACTTAAAAACGTAATCTCAGATCATTTCGCATTTTCCCACTTTCATTTCTCGGATCAGAACATTGTAATCTCGTTAATTCAGAGTTCTGCGGTAGAAGTCCCACGGAGACATCCCATTGGCCGGCTGGGGAGCAACACCGCTCGTTAGCAGAAATCGTCCCTGTAGCCCCTGCTCTCTCTCCATTGGCTGAATGTTCCTCCTGCTTTCCCCCCGCTCACTGTCCATTGGCTCGTTGGGGAGGGAGCCAGGTAGAGCCCGCCCCCCAACGAGTCCATCGAGGGGATCTCTGACGGAAGAAGCCCGAAGCACACGTAGAAAAATATCTCAGAAGAAAGGTTTAGTGCAGAAATCGTCCCTGTAGCTCTCTCGCTGCCCATTGGCTGAATGTTCCTCCTGCTCTCTCTCCATGGCTCCTCCCTCTCGCTGCCCATTGGCTGAATGTTCCTCCTGCTCTCTCTCCATGGCTCCTCCCTCTCGCTGCCCATTGGCTGAATGTTCCTCCTGCTCTCTCTCCATGGCTCCTCCCTCTCGCTGCCCATTGGCTGAATGTTCCTCCTGCTCTCTCTCCATGGCTCCTCCCTCTCGCTGCCCATTGGCTGAATGTTCCTCCTGCTCTCTCTCCATGGCTCCTCCCTCTCGCTGCCCATTGGCTGAAGGTTCCTCCTGCTCTCTCTCCATGGCTCCTCCCTCTCGCTGCCCATTGGCTGAATGTTCCTCCTGCTCCGCTCTCTAACAAAGTTATCCATTGATTATCGTACAGAAGCCCGCAGTAGAAAAAGAAGAATAAGAATCTTGCAGAATGGTCCCTGGAGCCCCTGCTCTCTCCCCATTGGCTGAGTGTTCTCACTGCCCATTGGCCGAGTCCCCGTCCCTGCCGGCGGGCCCCCCCGTCGGCCAGGTTGTGGGCGTGCTCCAGGAACAGGTCCTTGAGCACGCTCAGCTCCTTGCTCAGCAGCTTGATCTTGGCCTCCAGCCTCTCGTTCTCCTCCTTCAGCTCGTTCACCCTCTGCTGCGTGTCCACGGCCTTCTGCTTGGACCGCTGCCGGCTCTTCTTCACCGCCAGGTTGTTCCGCTCTCTGCGGTGACGGTACTCGTCGCTGTCCTTCTCCGCCGAGGGCTTCTTCATCCTGACGGGGGGCGGGGCTCCTGCTGGGGAGAGGAGCGTACGGTTAGGCCACACACACCCACACACACACACCACACCCCCACACACACACACCACACACCACACACACACACACACACACACACACCACCACACACACACACACCACACACACACACACACACACACACACACACCACACACACACACACCACACCACACACACCACACACACACACACCTTTCTGCTGAACAGCGTGTCGTCAGGTGTCTCGGAGCGCGCTATGACATTTCTTTGTAAAAAAAACAACCTCTCCGAATATCCGGAGCCCGAAAAATGGTATTCGGGACAGCCCTACCGCACAGCCACCAGTCAGGACGCAGGGAGGGGGTTGCATTCGGGACAGCCCTACCGCACAGCCACCAGTCAGGACGCAGGGAGGGGGTTGCATTCGGGACAGCCCTACCGCACAGCCACCAGTCAGGACGCAGGGAGGGGGTTGCATTCGGGACAGCCCTACCGCACAGCCACCAGTCAGGACGCAGGGAGGGGGTTGCATTCGGGACAGCCCTACCGCACAGCCACCAGTCAGGACGCAGGGAGGGGGTTGCATTCGGGACAGCCCTACCGCACAGCCACCAGTCAGTCATCGGCTACGCACGCGGACGCAGGGAGGGGGTTGCATTCGGGACAGCCCTACCGCACAGCCACCAGTCAGGACGCAGGGAGGGGGTTGCATTCGGGACAGCCCTACCGCACAGCCACCAGTCAGGACGCAGGGAGGGGGTTGCATTCGGGACAGCCCTACCGCACAGCCACCAGTCAGGACGCAGGGAGGGGGTTGCATTCGGGACAGCCCTACCGCACAGCCACCAGTCAGGACGCAGGGAGGGGGTTGCATTCGGGACAGCCCTACCGCACAGCCACCAGTCAGGACGCAGGGAGGGGGTTGCATTCGGGACAGCCCTACCGCACAGCCACCAGTCAGGACGCAGGGAGGGGGTTGCATTCGGGACAGCCCTACCGCACAGCCACCAGTCAGGACGCAGGGAGGGGGTTGCATTCGGGACAGCCCTACCGCACAGCCACCAGTCAGGACGCAGGGAGGGGGTTGCATTCGGGACAGCCCTACCGCACAGCCACCAGTCAGGACGCAGGGAGGGGGTTGCATTCGGGACAGCCCTACCGCACAGCCACCAGTCAGGACGCAGGGAGGGGGTTGCATTCGGGACAGCCCTACCGCACAGCCACCAGTCAGGACCCAGGGAGGGGGTTGCATTCGGGACAGCCCTACCGCACAGCCACCAGTCAGGACACAGGGAGGGGGTTGCATTCGGGACAGCCCTACCGCACAGCCACCAGTCAGGACGCAGGGAGGGGGTTGCATTCGGGACAGCCCTACCGCACAGCCACCAGTCAGGACGCAGGGAGGGGGTTGCATTCGGGACAGCCCTACCGCACAGCCACCAGTCAGGACGCAGGGAGGGGGTTGCATTCGGGACAGCCCTACCGCACAGCCACCAGTCAGGACGCAGGGAGGGGGTTGCATTCGGGACAGCCCTACCGCACAGCCACCAGTCAGGACGCAGGGAGGGGGTTGCATTCGGGACAGCCCTACCGCACAGCCACCAGTCAGGACGCAGGGAGGGGGTTGCACTCAGCGCACGTCCCCTGCTCGGTCAGTGTAACGATGGAGAGGATTCATATCCCGTGGTTAATTATCAGCAGCGCTCTGGTTGGTTGATCGGCAGGTCTTACCTCCTGCTGGGGGTCCCTGGATCACGCTGGATGCCGATTGGCCGAGGCCGTTTGTTTTCGCCTGGGAAAGCCGGCTCAGTGGTGCGTTGCCTTCGGGTGCGGCGGTTCGAGTCCCTCTGTGTGCAGTGAATTAGGAGTTCACCTGTCTGGAGCCTGAGGAGAGACGGTGAGGTTAGCGTCGATAAACGTCCACTCAGACAACGACACACACTTCCTGCCGTGCCTGAGTTAGTATGGAAGCGGCTTGGAAGATAAATGGAATTAAAATGTTATTCAAATATGAATGAAAAGGAAATAATATTAAAGTACATACAAAATAAAAAATCTTTGGTTTGAATGAAAGCTGATTAAATATTATAGAAGTATGTGAAATAAATCAGAATGCAACTGAATAGAAACACATTATGAAATACAATCACAAATGAAGTTCCACAGAAGAACATTTAAATACAATGCGTAGAAAACACCTGATGGTCAGGGACACCAGGTGTGAGGGTGCACGTGAGCGATGTGACAGAATAACGCAAACACATGTGAAGGACAGAACTCCTCTAATATGTGCAGCTCTTGTTCACAAGTGTTATAATTTAAAAGCAAGTATTCCCAGAGATCAAACCCACCATGTGTTTGATCCTTTGTGAGGTTGTAA
The DNA here is from genome assembly GCA_036324585.1 of Champsocephalus esox. Taxonomy (NCBI): domain Eukaryota; kingdom Metazoa; phylum Chordata; class Actinopteri; order Perciformes; family Channichthyidae; genus Champsocephalus; species Champsocephalus esox. Next base: position 1,038,625 of record CM070479.1, read on the forward strand.
CGCATCGTCAACCCCTCGCGGTTTTATTATGAACGCCGCGCTGATTGGTCGAGGCGTTGCTATCGGTTGCCATGCAGCGGTGTGCGCAGCGGAAAGCGCTCCGGGTGGAAACGGAGCTGTTGCCTGGTGTTGCATCATCGCTGTTTGAAGGGGAACTCCGGAGCAAACATGAGGCTAAAATCAGCTTTAAAGACACTTAAAATATAAATATGATCCCGGGTTTCATCCGGAGCAAATTAGCTTTTTATTAAACATATATTTTAATCTTTATTATGTCTATTTTGATGTTTGTATTTGTAAAGGTTTTCACTTGTATTCTTTATTTACCATTTTATTAGAGACATTCCCTTTTAATATGTTGACCTGTATTAGTCTTATTAGTATTTATTTCTATTATGTGGGTTTGTATCTGTTGGGACCATGAGTAGTGTTGTATTGTTCTGCTAACGCGCCGTCCACCCGCCGTGCCTCTGTCCGGTGTTATAACGCGAGACGCGAGCCGTGTCTTCAACACACTTTAAAGCTGTTCTATTATTGCGTGTATGCTTATAATCACTTTCCTCAACTTTCCGGTCCCGGGAAGCAGCCAGCAGACCAGTCCCTCGCCTGCCACTCACTGCATTATCACAAACACCCAGAGAACAAACCATAATGAGTGTTTTAGTTGCATTTTAATCACAAATCCATGTTTGTTTTCCGTTTCCTCCGTCGAGGCGTCCACTACCCGTTTAGCCTGCTAGCTCCCGATGCTAACGAGCCTCGACACCTCACTGTTTTCTCTGTTTCCCCGTCCTAAATACACCTTTACAACACGGCTTACCTTTAGGGGGCGGCGGTAGAGTCGACCATTCGCCAGAAGGGAAAGATTTACCGTAAAAAAGAGAGTTAAATCCCGTCTCCGTTTGTCTCGGAGTGTGTTTGTTTGGAACATGGAGAGGAGAGTATTGCGAAATCTCTATCACCATGTAGGGCAATTTCCCGTATCAGCCAATCAGAGGCGAGGAGGCGGGGGCGAGCGAGTGGTTAGGCCAATCACAGGCAAGCGTGCGGCAGAGTGATGCAATGCACTCTGTGATTGACAGCTGGATCCACCAATAGCGGAGGGTATATTCTGTTTGACTTGTTTATGTAATTTGAGGTGAAATTAGTCCCTCCACGCATGACTTCATCCTAATGACGACAGCCAATCACAGCGAGCTACTCATTCAACACGGCGTTTCAGAGCCGTTACCGCCGCGTGGTTATATCCAGATAACACGGTGTGTGAGAGCCGTTACCGCCGCGTGGTTATATCCAGATAACACGGTGTGTGAGAGCCGTTACCGCCGCGTGGTTATATCCAGATAACACGGTGTGTGAGAGCCGTTACCGCCGCGTGGTTATATCCAGATAACACGGTGTGTGAGAGCCGTTACCGCCGCGTGGTTATATCCAGATAACACGGAGAGAGAGAGAGAGAGAGAGAGAGAGAGAGAGAGAGAGAGAGAGAGAGAGAGAGAGAGAGAGAGAGAGAGAGAGAGAGAGAGAGAGAGAGAGAGAGAGAGAGAGAGAGAGAGAGAGGAGAGAGAGAGAGAGAGAGAGAGAGAGAGAGAGAGAGAGAGAGAGAGAGAGAGAGAGGTCACTCTTTAGTGTCCCCTGGTGTCCAGCTGTGTGCGTCACTCTTTAGTGTCCCCTGGTCTCCAGCTGTGTGCGTCACTCGTTAGTGTCCCCTGGTCTCCCAGCTGTGTGCGTCACTCTTTAGTGTCCCCTGGTCTCCAGCTGTGTGCGTCACTCTTTAGTGTCCCCTGGTGTCCAGCTGTGTGCGTCACTCTTTAGTGTCCCCTGGTGTCCAGCTGTGTGCGTCACTCTTTAGTGTCCCCTGGTCTCCCAGCTGTGCGTCACTCTTTAGTGTCCCCTGGTCTCCAGCTGTGTGCGTCACTCTTTAGTGTCCCCTGGTCTCCCAGCTGTGTGCGTCACTCTTTAGTGTCTCCTGGTCTCCAGCTGTGTGCGTCACTCTTTAGTGTCTCCTAGTCTCCAGCTGTGTGCGTCATTCTTTACTGTCCCCTGGTCTCCAGCTGTGTGCGTCACTCTTTACTGTCCCATGGTCTCCCAGCTGTGTGCGTCACTCTTTAGTGTCCCCTGGTGTCCAGCTGTGTGCGTCACTCTTTAGTGTCCCCTGGTGTCCAGCTGTGTGCGTCACTCTTTAGTGTCCCCTGGTCTCCAGCTGTGTGCGTCACTCTTTAGTGTCCCATGGTCTCCAGCTGTGTGCGTCACTCTTTAGTGTCCCCTGGTCTCCAGCTGTGTGCGTCACTCTTTAGTGTCCCCTGGTCTCCCAGCTGTGCGTCACTCTTTAGTGTCCCCTGGTCTCCAGCTGTGTGCGTCACTCTTTAGTGTCCCCTGGTCTCCCAGCTGTGTGCGTCACTCTTTAGTGTCCCCTGGTCTCCAGCTGTGTGCGTCAAGCTTTAGTGTCCCCTGGTCTCCAGCTGTGTGCGTCACTCTTTAGTGTCCCCTGGTGTCCAGCTGTGTGCGTCACTCTTTAGTGTCCCCTGGTGTCCAGCTGTGTGCGTCACTCTTTAGTGTCCCCTGGTCTCCAGCTGTGTGCGTCACTCTTTAGTGTCCCCTGGTGTCCAGCTGTGTGCGTCACTCTTTAGTGTCCCCTGGTCTCCAGCTGTGTGCGTCACTCTTTAGTGTCCCCTGGTCTCCAGCTGTGTGCGTCACTCTTTAGTGTCCCCTGGTCTCCCAGCTGTGCGTCACTCTTTAGTGTCCCCTGGTCTCCAGCTGTGTGCGTCACTCTTTAGTGTCCCCTGGTGTCCAGCTGTGTGCGTCACTCTTTAGTGTCCCCTGGTCTCCAGCTGTGTGCGTCACTCTTTAGTGTCCCCTGGTGTCCAGCTGTGTGCGTCTCTCTTTAGTGTCCCCTGGTGTCCAGCTGTGTGCGTCACTCTTTAGTGTCCCCTGGTGTCCAGCTGTGTGTGTCACTCTTTAGTGTCCCCTGGTCTCCAGCTGTGTGCGTCACTCTTTAGTGTCCCCTGGTCTCCCAGCTGTGTGCGTCACTCTTTAGTGTCCCCTGGTCTCCAGCTGTGTGCGTCACTCTTTAGTGTCCCCTGGTGTCCAGCTGTGTGCGTCACTCTTTAGTGTCCCCTGGTGTCCAGCTGTGTGCGTCACTCTTTAGTGTCCCCTGGTCTCCCAGCTGTGCGTCACTCTTTAGTGTCCCCTGGTCTCCAGCTGTGTGCGTCACTCTTTAGTGTCCCCTGGTCTCCCAGCTGTGTGCGTCACTCTTTAGTGTCCCCTGGTCTCCAGCTGTGTGCGTCACTCTTTAGTGTCTCCTAGTCTCCAGCTGTGTGCGTCATTCTTTACTGTCCCCTGGTCTCCAGCTGTGTGCGTCACTCTTTAGTGTCCCCTGGTCTCCAGCTGTGTGCGTCACTCTTTAGTGTCTCCTAGTCTCCAGCTGTGTGCGTCACTCTTTAGTGTCCCCTGGTCTCCCAGCTGTGTGCGTCACTCTTTAGTGTCCCCTGGTGTCCAGCTGTGTGCGTCACTCTTTAGTGTCCCCTGGTGTCCAGCTGTGTGCGTCACTCTTTAGTGTCCCCTGGTGTCCAGCTGTGTGCGTCACTCTTTAGTGTCCCCTGGTCTCCAGCTGTGTGCGTCACTCTTTAGTGTCCCCTGGTCTCCAGCTGTGTGGGTCACTCTTTAGTGTCCCCTGGTCTCCCAGCTGTGTGCGTCACTCTTTAGTGTCCCCTGGTCTCCAGCTGTGTGCGTCAAGCTTTAGTGTCCCCTGGTCTCCAGCTGTGTGCGTCACTCTTTAGTGTCCCCTGGTGTCCAGCTGTGTGCGTCACTCTTTAGTGTCCCCTGGTGTCCAGCTGTGTGCGTCACTCTTTAGTGTCCCCTGGTCTCCAGCTGTGTGCGTCACTCTTTAGTGTCCCCTGGTGTCCAGCTGTGTGCGTCTCTCTTTAGTGTCCCCTGGTCTCCCAGCTGTGCGTCACACACACACAATCACACACACACACAATCACACACACACACACACACACACAATCACACACACACACACAATCACACACACACACACACACACACACACACAATCACACACACACACACACACACAATCACACACACACAATCACACACACACACACACACACACACACACACACACACACACACACACACACACACACACACACTCTGCAGGACCGTTTGATCAGGCCTGGTCTGGTCAGAAGGCTTCTGGCCACACGTCGTCCTACATGTCTCTCTCACCTCCTCCAGCTGAGTGAACTCCAGAAGCTGCAGCATGATATTTCCTCAGGGACGCTGGAACTCCTCCAAGGAAGTGAAACGTCTGACAGGAAGCCACAGACCTTCTGAAGAGTCCTCAGAAGAGTCCTCAGAAGAGTCCTCAGAAGGAATCAAGGACCTGAAGACCGTTTGACTCAGACTGAAGGCTTTGCATTGTTACATCGATCATTCTCTCATCGTACGCCGCGCCCTGCTGTAAAGTCACCAAGGGTTACTCTTTAACGCATCGGTGTGAGCAAGCTCTCTGATTGGCCAATAGGCGTGTTTGATTCCACGATCAAACGACGATCAAAGAGAACGTGCCTGATCACGAAGTATCCAGTGGCCTACACACGCCACCAGCCAACGGAACCACTTCCATGAGCCTACGTCGTGTGGTTTCCATAGCGACACACAGCCGTTACACCGTTATACATTGTCTCTCGTTGGAAATCGGGAGCTACAAAATGTCAGGTTTTAAAGTTGACTTTGATTTGCCTCAGTATGGATGAATGGTTGGACGTGGACACCGACAGAAGGGTGTGGAGCGACGGTCCGGGAAACGCCATGAAACGCCACTGGAGGAAAGCTCTCCCGATAACGCAGTCCTGCCCGTGAACACCGCGGCGCCACGGCAACAAAGCCTGGCGTGGAGTTCAAGAATGGCAGCATGAACACCCACCTTCGTTCTGACGCCAACATGTGTCCGCGCCGTGGGCCGCCTGGCTTGTTCCGCTCACCCCCGCGCAGCGATTACTCAGATATCTAAATACCCGAATTCAAGAATTGTTTTCAATACATTGGTTAATAATATATTATTTACTGTAATTACATCAATAACTGTAAGCGGGGTAGCGGGAGTGTTCGATTGATCGGCTATCGTTACCATGGGAACTACTTTCGAGGAACTACTTTCTGACGGAGATGAACTCGAGCAGAAAGCGTAGGTTTGGGAGCAAATTAGCAACATTATGAAAGTATTTTACGATATTGTTGATTACACTGATAGTTTGTGTTCTACAATCGCAATCATACACGTGAGGCCGTTCTCGAACGTCATCATAGGTACGACAGTACAGGCGTACGGACAATCATCATAAAACATATCATATATATTATTCTGAATGGACCAATCTGCACAACGAATACTTTCTACTTTCACTTGAGGGACATTTTGAATACTTTTACTGTAACGGAGTATTCCTACACTCTGGTACTTCTACTTTACTCAAGAACAAGATCTGAGTACTTCTACTTTTACTCAAGTACAAGGTCTGAGTACTTCTACTTTTATTCCAGTACAAGACCTGAGTACTTCTACTTTTACTCAAGTACAAGATCTGAGTACTTCTACTTTTACTCAAGTACAAGATCTGAGTACTTCTACTTTTATTCAGTACAAGATCGGAGTACTTCTACTTTTACTCAAGTACAAGATCTGAGTACTTCTACTTTTACTCCAGTACAAGATCTGAGTACTTCTACTTTTACTCAAGTACAAGATCTGAGTACTTCTACTTTTACTCAAGCACAAGATCTGAGTACTTCTACTTTTACTCAAGTACAAGATCGGAGTACTTCTACTTTTACTCAAGTACAAGATCTGAGTACTTCTACTTTTATTCCAGTACAAGACCTGAGTACTTCTACTTTTACTCAAGTACACGATCTGAGTACTTCTACTCTAACTAAAGTACAAGATCTGAGTACTTCTACTTTTATTCCAGTACAAGACCTGAGTACTTCTACTTTTACTCAAGAACAAGATCGGAGTACTTCTACTTTTACTCAAGCACAATATCTGAGTACTTCTACTTTTACTCAAGTACAAGATCTGAGTACTTTTACTCTTACTCAAGTACAAGATCTGAGTACTTCTACTTTTACTCAAGTACAATATCTGAGTACTTCTACTCTTTACTCAAGTACAAGATCTGAGTACTTCTACTTTTACTCAAGTACAATATCTGAGTACTTCTACTTTTACTCAAGTACAAGACCTGAGTACTTCTACTTTTACTCAAGTACACGATCTGAGTACTTCTACTTTTACTCAAGTACAAGATCTGAGTACTTCTACTTTTATTCCAGTACAAGATCTGAGTACTTCTACTTTTACTCAAGTACAAGACCTGAGTACTTCTACTCTAACTAAAGTACAAGATCTGAGTACTTCTACTTTTACTCAAGTACAAGATCTGAGTACTTCTACTTTTACTCAAGTACACGATCTGAGTACTTCTACTTTTACTCCAGTACAAGACCTGAGTACTTGAGTACTGACTATTTGTCTTTCTTCTGCTCTTTCCTGTTGGACCTGGAGAACATGTGATCCAATGGTGTAACTATTGACGGTGCAGCCGGTGCACAGGGGCCCAGAGCCGGCCAGGGGCCCACAGCCGGCCAGGGGCCCAGAGCCGGCCAGGGGCCCACAGCCGGCCAGGGGCCCAGAGCCGGCCAGGGGCCCACAGCCGGCCAGGGGCCCAGAGCCGGCCAGGGGCCCAGAGCCGGCCAGGGGCCCACAGCCGGCCAGGGGCCCAGAGCCGGCCAGGGGCCCAGAGCCGGCCAGGGGCCCACAGTCGGCCAGGGGCCCAGAGCCGGCCAGGGGCCCACAGCCGGCCAGGGGCCCAGAGCCGCCAGGGGCCCACAGCCGGCCAGGGGCCCAGAGCCGGCCAGGGGCCCAGAGCCGGCCAGGGGCCCACAGCCGGCCAGGGGCCCAGAGCCGGCCAGGGGCCCAGAGCCGGCCAGGGGCCCACAGTCGGCCAGGGGCCCAGAGCCGGCCAGGGGCCCACAGCCGGCCAGGGGCCCAGAGCCGGCCAGGGGCCCACAGTCGGCCAGGGGCCCACAGCCGGCCAGGGGCCCACAGCCGGCCAGGGGCCCAGAGCCGGCCAGGGGCCCACAGCCGGCCAGGGGCCCACAGCCGGCTCTGGGGCCCACAGTCGGCCAGGGGCCCACAGCCGGCCAGGGGCCCAGAGCCGGCCAGGGGCCCACAGCCTGCCAGGGGCCCAGAGCCGGCCAGGGGCCCACAGCCGGCCAGGGGCCCACAGCCGGCCAGGGGCCCAGAGCCGGCCAGGAGCCCACAGCCGGCCAGGGTTCCACAGCCGGCCAGGGGCCCAGAGCCGGCCAGGGGCCCAGAGCCGGCCAGGGGCCCACAGCCGGCCAGGGGCCCCCAGCCGGCCAGGGGCCCACAGCCGGCTCTGGGGCCCACAGTCGGCCAGGGGCCCACAGCCGGCCAGGGCCCAGAGCCGGCCAGGGGCCCACAGCCTGCCAGGGGCCCAGAGCCGGCCAGGGGCCCACAGCCGGCCAGGGGCCCACAGCCGGCCAGGGGCCCAGAGTCGGCCAGGGGCCCAGAGCCGGCCAGGGGCCCCAGAGCCGGCTCTGGGGCCCACAGCCGGCCAGGGGCCCACAGCCGGCCAGGGTTCCACAGCCGGCCAGGGGCCCAGAGCCGGCTCTGGGGCCCACAGCCGGCCAGGGGCCCACAGCCGGCCAGGGTTCCACAGCCGGCCAGGGGCCCAGAGCCGGCCAGGGGCCCAGAGCCGGCCAGGGGCCCAGAGCCGGCCAGGGGCCCACAGCCGGCCAGGGTTCCACAGCCGGCCAGGGGCCCAGAGCCGGCTCTGGGGCCCACAGCCGGCCAGGGGCCCACAGCCGGCCAGGGTTCCACAGCCGGCCAGGGGCCCAGAGCCGGCCAGGGGCCCAGAGCCGGCCAGGGGCCCAGAGCCGGCCAGGGGCCCAGAGCCGGCCAGGGGCCCAGAGCAGCAGCAAGTTCGGCAGCATTATAAAAATGTAATAGCTTGCATTGATGGGGGGGGGGCCTAAAACAATATTTGCACCGAGGCCGATCACAACCTTGTTACGCCACTGGTGTGATCTCTGGATGTCTGTGTGTTGTACAAAGAGAGAGAGAGAGAGACCATGAAGAAGAGAGAGAGAGAGAGACCATGAAGAAGAGAGAGAGAGAGAGACCATGAAGAAGAGAGAGAGAGAGAGACCATGAAGAAGAGAGAGAGAGAGAGAGAGACCATGAAGAAGAGAGAGAGAGAGAGAGACCATGAAGAAGAGAGAGAGAGAGAGACCATGAAGAAGAGAGAGAGAGAGAGAGACCATGAAGAAGAGAGAGAGAGAGAGACCATGAAGAAGAGAGAGAGAGAGAGACCATGAAGAAGAGAGAGAGAGAGAGAGAGACCATGAAGAAGAGAGAGAGAGAGAGAGACCATGAAGAAGAGAGAGAGAGAGAGAGACCATGAAGAAGAGAGAGAGAGAGAGAGAGACCATGAAGAAGAGACAAAGAGAGAGACCATGAAGAAGAGAGAGAGAGAGAGACCATGAAGAAGAGACAAAGAGAGAGACCATGAAGAAGAGAGAGAGAGAGAGAGACCATGAAGAAGAGAGAGAGAGAGAGAGACCATGAAGAAGAGAGAGAGAGAGAGAGACCATGAAGAAGAGACAAAGAGAGAGACCATGAAGAAGAGAGAGAGAGAGAGACCATGAAGAAGAGAGAGAGAGAGAGAGACCATGAAGAAGAGAGAGAGAGAGAGAGACCATGAAGAAGAGAGAGAGAGAGAGACCATGAAGAAGAGAGAGAGAGAGAGACCATGAAGAAGAGACAATGTGAGCAATGTGAGTTTGAGCCAACAGAGGGCGCTGCAGTCCTCTCGGAGTCCGGACCAGACTGCGGGACAGCCGGCTTCAAATCCCCGCTTCTCCCCCGTTTCTCCCCCATATCTCCCCCGCTTCTCCCCCGTATCCCCCCCGTTTCTCCCGCATTTCTCCCCCATATCTCCCCCATATCTCCCCCGCTTCTCCCCCATATCTCCCCCATATCTCCCCATGGCTCGCAGTCTGCGGGCGGCAGATTAAGAGTCACGAGCCTGAAGAGGCGCGTGCAGCAGACACACGAAGTCAAACCTGATTAAATATCATTCTAAGTGGAGTCCATAGGCGCGTGAAGTCTTTCACTGGGGTCGTTTCTCACTGACGCCCTGCGCGGTCACAGCGCAGACACGCGCGCAAAGTGCGCGTAACACCAGAGTTTAGGAGTCCGACACGAACCAGATATATTCAGACTGCGCCTCATGAATGTGGCGCATCACGGACCTCCAGGTTCCGGTTCTACCTTCAGCTTTGCTTCAGAGAGGTGAGGGCGCGAGGCGAGATGCGCGCGTCCGCGGGAGAGGCTGCACGACGTCTCTGCGAGTGCGCGTGCGTGCGTGCATGTGTGAGAGTGAGTGTGTGTGCATGTTTGTGCGTGCGTGTGTGAGATAGATTGTGTGTGTGAGCGTGTGTGTGTGTGAGCGAGTGCATCTGAGTGTGTGTGTGTGCGTGAGTGTGTGCGTCTGAGTGTGTGTGTGTGTGTGAGCGAGTGCATCTGAGTGTGTGTGTGTGCGTGAGTGTG
>CM070479.1:1053270-1068270 GCA_036324585.1 Champsocephalus esox
GATCTGACCTGACCTGATCTGATCTGGTCTGATCTGATCTGGTCTGATCTGGTCTGATCTGGTCTGATCTGACCTGACCTGACCTGATCTGATCTGGTCTGATCTGATCTGGTCTGATCTGATCTGATCTGGTCTGATCTGGTCTGATCTGATCTGGTCTGGTCTGACCTGATCTGATCTGGTCTGATCTGATCTGGTCTGACCTGATCTGATCTGGTCTAATCTGGTCTGATCTGGTCTGACCTGATCTGATCTGGTCTGACCTGATCTGGTCTGATCTGATCTGGTCTGATCTGATCTGGCCTGATCTGATCTGATCTGGTCTGACCTGATCTGATCTGGTCTGATCTGGTCTGATCTGGTCTGACCTGATCTGGTCTGATCTGATCTGGTCTGACCTGATCTGATCTGGTCTGATCTGGTCTGATCTGGTCTGACCTGATCTGATCTGGTCTGATCTGGTCTGATCTGATCTGGTCTGATCTGATCTGGTCTGATCTGGTCTGATCTGGTCTGATCTGGTCTGATCTGGTCTGATCTGGTCTGACCTGGTCTGATCTGATCTGATCTGGTCAGACCAGATCAGGTCTGACCTGATTTGATCTGGTCTGATCTGATCTGATCTGATCTGGTCTGATCTGATCTGGTCTGGTCTGACCTGATCTGATCTGGTCTGATCTGATCTGGTCTGACCTGATCTGATCTGGTCTAATCTGGTCTGATCTGGTCTGACCTGATCTGACCTGATCTGGTCTGACCTGATCTGATCTAGACTGATCTGATCTGATCTGGTCTGGTCTGACCTGATCTGATCTGGTCTGATCTGATCTGGTCTGACCTGATCTGATCTGGTCTAATCTGGTCTGATCTGGTCTGACCTGATCTGATCTGATCTGGTCTGGTCTGATCTGGTCTGATCTGGTCTGATCTGGTCTGACCTGATCTGATCTGGTCTGATCTGATCTGATCTGGTCTGATCTGGTCTGACCTGATCTGATCTGGTCTGAACTGGTCTGATCTGGTCTGATCTGGTCTGATCTGGTCTGACCTGATCTGATCTGGTCTGATCTGGTCTGATCTGATCTGGTCTGATCTGATCTGGTCTGATCTGACCTGAATCTGACCTGAATCTGATCTGATCTGGTCTGATCTGGTCTGACCTGGTCTGATCTGATCTGATCTGGTCTGATCTGATCTGGTCTGGTCTGACCTGATCTGATCTGGTCTGATCTGATCTGGTCTGACCTGATCTGATCTGGTCTAATCTGGTCTGATCTGGTCTGACCTGATCTGACCTGATCTGGTCTGATCTGGTCTGATCTGGTCTGATCTGATCTGGTCTGATCTGATCTGGTCTGACCTGATCTGATCTGATCTGGTCTGATCTGACCTGAATCTGACCTGAATCTGATCTGATCTGATCTGATCTGGTCTGACCTGATCTGACCTGATCTTATCTGGTCTGATCTGATCTGGTCTGATCTGATCTGGTCAGACCAGATCAGGTCTGACCTGATCTGATCTGATCTGGTCTGATCTGGTCTGATCTGATCTGGTCTGATCTGATCTGGTCTGACCTGATCTGATCTGATCTGATCTGGTCTGATCCGACCTGAATCTGATCTGATCTGGTCTGATCTGGTCTGACCTGGTCTGATCTGATCTGATCTGGTCTGATCTGGTCTGATCTGATCTGATCTGATCTGGTCTGATCTGATCTGGTCTGACCTGATCTGACCTGATCTTATCTGGTCTGATCTGATCTGGTCTGATCTGATCTGGTCTGACCTGATCTGACCTGATCTGATCTGACCTGATCTGACCTGATTTGATCTGACCTGACCTGGTCTGACCTGACCTGGTCTGATCTGGTCTGATCTGATCTGATCTGGTCTGATCTGATCTGATCTGGTCTGATCTGATCTGGTCTGGTCTGACCTGATCTGATCTGGTCTGATCTGATCTGGTCTGACCTGATCTGATCTGGTCTAATCTGGTCTGATCTGGTCTGATCTGGTCTGACCTGATCTGATCTGGTCTGATCTGATCTGATCTGGTCTGGTCTGACCTGATCTGACCTGATCTGGTCTGATCTGATCTGGTCTGACCTGATCTGATCTGGTCTGATCTGGTCTGATCTGATCTGGTCTGATCTGATCTGGTCTGACCTGATCTGATCTGATCTGATCTGGTCTGATCTGACCTGAATCTGACCTGAATCTGATCTGATCTGGTCTGATCTGATCTGGTCTGATCTGATCTGGTCTGATCTGGTCTGATCTGGTCTGACCTGGTCTGATCTGATCTGGTCAGACCAGATCAGGTCTGACCTGATCTGATCTGATCTGGTCTGATCTGGTCTGATCTGATCTGGTCTGATCTGATCTGGTCTGACCTGATCTGATCTGATCTGATCTGGTCTGATCCGACCTGAATCTGATCTGATCTGGTCTGATCTGGTCTGACCTGGTCTGATCTGATCTGATCTGGTCTGATCTGGTCTGATCTGATCTGATCTGATCTGGTCTGATCTGATCTGGTCTGACCTGATCTGACCTGATCTTATCTGGTCTGATCTGATCTGGTCTGATCTGATCTGGTCTGACCTGATCTGACCTGATCTGATCTGACCTGATCTGACCTGATTTGATCTGACCTGACCTGGTCTGACCTGACCTGATCTGATCTGGTCTGATCCGACCTGAATCTGATCTGATCTGGTCTGATCTGGTCTGACCTGACCTGGTCTGATCTGATCTGGTCTGATCTGGTCTGATCTGATCTGGTCTGATCTGATCTGGTCTGACCTGATCTGATCTGATCTGATCTGGTCTGATCTGACCTGAATCTGATCTGATCTGGTCTGATCTGGTCTGACCTGGTCTGATCTGATCTGGTCTGATCTGGTCTGATCTGATCTGATCTGGTCTGATCTGATCTGGTCTGATCTGATCTGGTCTGACCTGATCTGATCTGATCTGGTCTGACCTGGTCTGATCTGATCTGGTCTGATCTGGTCTGATCTGATCTGATCTGGTCTGATCTGGTCTGATCTGACCTGATCTGATCTGACCTGACCTGATCTGATCTGACCTGATCTGATCTGACCTGACCTGATCTGATCTGACCTGATCTGGTCTGATCTGATCAGGTCAGATCAGACCAGATCAGATCAGATCAGACCAGATCAGATCAGATCAGACCAGATCAGATGTGCCAAACGAATGAATATCAAGACATTATTAGGTACGTTGGGGTTGATCGTGGAGCTCGAGGGCTCTGGATCCGATGGATGGGACAGATTGCTTATTAGAACACAAGTGTTCACAGTAGAGACAGTGAAGTGCTTCATAGTGTGCTCTCTGTTCACAGTCCGTCCACAGAGTTCAGACCCGACCTCGTTCTGCTTCACACTGACTTCTCTGATCCTGAATACGTCAGAACTGGATTCAGCGTCCTCAATAGACCCCGAACTCTCCACCACCACATCTGACGAGACAGCTGTGAGCTTTCCTAATGCTAACTATGGCAACTAATACTTGCCATGTCTGCGATCAGGTGAGGTCCACGTCCTGGGCTCACTGCCTGACACAGACTGGGGGAACAGCAGTTGGACCCCCCCCTCTCAGGGTGATGAAGACGAAGATGCGTTCACATGCTAAATGTTCACAGCCGCAGACTTCACGTGATATTACAGAAACATCTGGAAGTCGTCTTCACATCAACCTGCTGCTTCTGCCAAATCATACGGTTTGATTCTCTGCTGTTTCCCACGGTCCCCGAACACACCTCCACCCCGGCAGCTGTGCTGCGGCCTCTGCTGAAGAGCGGCGTGTGTTCAGGCGGTGAAGACGGGCGAGTTCATCTGGAAAGAGTCGGCCAAAACATAGTTGATGAAATAAAACAGAATTTGAACTCAATGTTTCATTTATTTCAATTTGTTCCCAAATATTTATAATTGTTTTAATTGTTTGATCCGGCGGTCCTGGCGTCTCTCCGTGTGTGTGTGTGTGTGTTTGTGTGTGTGATTGTGTGTGTGTGTGATTGTGTGTGTGTGTGTGTGTGATTGTGTGTGTGTGTGTGTGATTGTGTGTGTGTGTGTGTGATTGTGTGTGTGTGTGATTGTGTGTGTGTGTGTGTGTGTGTGTGATTGTGTGTGTGTGTGTGATTGTGTGTGTGTGTGTGTGTGTGATTGTGTGTGTAATTGTGTGTGCGTGTGTGTGTGATTGTGTGTGTGTGTGTGTGCGCGTGCGTGTGTGTGATTGTGTGTGTGTGTATGTGTGTGTGTGTGTGTATTGTAACACACTCTGCTTAGCTGTTGGCCGGACCCTCTTCCTGCAGATGGAAAGCATTAGCCTGTTAGCCTGTTAGCCTGTTAGCCTGTTAGCCTGTTAGCCTGTTAGCCTGTTAGCCTGTTAGCCTGTTAGCATCTGGAACGTCTTTCCTCTCTGTTTTATGTCCATGTTGTGTTCGGGGACCCTTCCCTGGCCAGACTTCAGTGTGAACGATGCTCTCACAGGACCCTAAAGGCCTCGTGGTGCCTTCAGGGTCCTGTGAATGATGCTCTCACAGGACCCTAAAGGCCTCGTGGTGCCTTCAGGGTCCTGTGAACGATGCTCTCAGATTGCCCTGAAGGCCTCGTGGTGCCTTCAGGGCCTCATGTTGGACAGGCTTCAGAAGCTTCCCCTGCACAGGCAGGCTGTTGGAGTCAGAGCTCTCACTCTCATTATCCCCCAGAACCAGAACCTTTCTTCTGGTCCAGACAACGAGGGTCCGGCTCAGGGTTTACAGCAGATCAATCTGAGGGGGGGGTCAGAAACATATTTCTGCTATGAGACACGTTTTATCAGATATTCCAAGCTGTTCAGAGAGTTGGAGCGGATCGAGGAGGATGAAGGTCAGCTGCGTGAAGTGGGAGTTATTCTCGAAACAACTCTGATCCGAACCCGCAGAACTTCTGTGAGCGTCTGTCCAGCCCCGCCTTGTTTATGACCCAACATAAATCCCTCTATGGCCATTGGTCAGCCTGACTTTGGCCCACATGTGGTCCCTCCTTGGCCATTGGTCAGTCTGACTTTGGCCCACATGTGGTCCCTCCTTGGCCATTGGTCAGCCTGACTTTGGCCCACATGTGGTCCCTCCTTGGCCATTGGTCAGTCTGACTTTGGCCCACATGTGGTCCCTCCTTGACCCTCGGACGTCGGTCCTTCTATAGCACGAGGTCACGAGGCGGGACTCCTCGTCGACTGACGGCACGGAGGTCCCGATCGATCGAAACGTGCTCTCTGACTCCTGCTGGAGGACATGTGCTTATTTCCAGCTCCTCAGTGTTTGCAGTCTCAAAGTGCTTCATGACGTGTGTGTGTGTGTGTGTGTGTGTGTGTGTGTGTCTGTGAGAGTGTGTGTGAGAGTGTGTGTGTGTATCTGCTTGGATACCCACTCTGCGTGTTTGACCTGGGTTAAAGATTAACCCAGGTCAAACTCTCCCGGCCGACGGTCCGCTGAGCAGAGCCTCAACCTGTAGATGTGTGTCCTCTGGAGACCTGTAGATGTGTGTCCTCTGGAGACCTGTAGATGTGTGTCCTCTGGAGACCTGTAGATGTGTGTCCTCTGACCTGTAGATGTGTGTCCTCTGACCTGTAGATGTGTGTCCTCTGGAGACCTGTAGATGTGTGTCCACTGACCTGTAGATGTGTGTCCTCTGACCTGTAGATGTGTGTCCTCTGGAGACCTGTGGATGTGTGTCCTCTGACCTGTAGATGTGTGTCCTCTGGAGACCTGTAGATGTGTGTCCACTGACCTGTAGATGTGTGTCCTCTGACCTGTATATGTGTGTCCACTGACCTGTAGATGTGTGTCCTCTGACCTGTAGATGTGTGTCCTCTGGAGACCTGTAGATGTGTGTCCTCTGGAGACCTGTAGATGTGTGTCCTCTGACCTGTAGATGTGTGTCCTCTGGAAACCTGTAGAGGTGTGTCCTCTGGAGACCTGTAGATGTGTGTCCTCTGACCTGTAGATGTGTGTCCTCTGGAGACCTGTAGATGTGTGTCCTCTGACCTGTAGATGTGTGTCCTCTGGAGATCTGTAGATGTGTGTCCTCTGGAGACCTGTAGATGTGTGTCCTCTGGAGACCTGTGGATGTGTGTCCTCTGACCTGTAGATGTGTGTCCTCTGGAGACCTGTAGATGTGTGTCCTCTGACCTGTAGATGTGTGTCCTCTGGAGACCTGTAGATGTGTGTCCTCTGAACTGTAGATGTGTGTCCTCTGACCTGTAGATGTGTGTCCTCTGGAGACCTGTGGATGTGTGTCCTCTGGAGACCTGTAGATGTGTGTCCTCTGGAGACCTGTAGATGTGTGTCCTCTGACCTGTAGATGTGTGTCCTCTGACCTGTAGATGTGTGTCCTCTGGAGACCTGTAGATGTGTGTCCTCTGACCTGTAGATGTGTGTCCTCTGGAGACCTGTGGATGTGTGTCCTCTGACCTGTAGATGTGTGTCCTCTGACCTGTAGATGTGTGTCCTCTGACCTGTAGATGTGTGTCCTCTGGAGACCTGTAGATGTGTGTCCTCTGGAGACCTGTAGATGTATGTCCTCTGACCTGTAGATGTGTGTCCTGATTGGTTGAGTGATTGGTTGGTTGATTGATTGACATGTCATGACAATCCCCACAGGAGCACTTTGGGGTGAAGGGTCTCAGGGACACAACGACATGCTGACTGCAGTGGGGTTTGAACCTGTGACCCCCTGAACCCAACACCAATGCACTATGCACTGAGCCACAGCTTGGTTCCTCAAATAACAGCTTTTACAGTTTCACTTTAAACACAAACACCGCCTCAGTTTTTAAAAACCACATTTAATTTGGTCTAAATGACCAAGCGTGGGGAGGACCTCAGGCAGAAGGGTTAGGAGGACCTCAGGCAGAAGGGTTAGGAGGACCTCAGGCAGAAGGGTTAGGAGGACCTCAGGCAGAAGGGTTAGGAGGACCTCAGGCAGAAGCGTGGGAGGACCTCAGATAGAAGGGTTAGGAGAACCTCAGGCAGAAGCGTTGGGAGGACCTCAGCAGAAGAGCTGGGAGGACCTCAGGCAGAAGGGTTAGGAGGACCTCAGGCAGAAGCGTGGGAGGACCTCAGATAGAAGGGTTGGGAGGACCTGAGCAGAAGAGCTGGGAGGACCTCAGGCAGAAGGGTTGGGAGGACCTCAGTAGAAGAGCTGGGAGGACCTCAGGCAGAAGGGTTAGGAGGACCTCAGGCAGAAGCGTTGGGAGGACCTCAGGCAGAAGCGCTGCCATGGGTTAGGGTTAGGATGCCGCTGAGCATCTGATGATGACACCTTTGAATCTGAATCTCTGAATTAGCCGCGTTCACACCGCGTACTTTGCAGCACTTAGTGCCCCGGTATTTATTACCCCAGGGCACTAAGAGCCAATCGCGTTCACACCGGAGTACTTTTCCCTGAGGAGAGGTTACGCATATGAGCCGCTGATGTCACTTCTTCTTCTTCTGCTTTGGGTTTACTGGCAGGCCTCTAACCACTGCACGGCGTACGCTGCCACCCGGAGTCCCCGGAGTTGGGGAAGGCTTCAGTCGAAGCTGCTGGTGGTCAGTCCGGAGAGATACACTCAGGGTTGGGTTGCGCCGAATACATGTGACGGCGTTACGTAATCAGAATACAAAAAGCAAGTGTATTCAGCTGGCGTTACATTTGAAAAACGAGTAATCTGATTACAGTTACTTTCGTAAACCTGAAGTGAAGACATTTTGGAATACTTATTGGAATTATTGGTGGAAAAGTTTCCTCACAAAATGTAATATTCATTACCGGCAGAACCGTGTGCACTCTGCACAGCGCTGCAGCGTGTCTGTGAGCGAGAGAGGTGCAGCGTGTCTGTGAGCGAGAGAGATGCAGCGTGTCTGTGAGAGAGAGAGATGCAGCGTGTCTGTGAGCGAGAGAGAGATGCAGCGTGTCTGTGAGCGAGAGAGAGATGCAGCGTGTCTGTGAGAGAGAGAGAGATGCAGCGTGTCTGTGAGCGAGAGAGATGCAGCGTGTCTGTGAGCGAGAGAGAGATGCAGCGTGTCTGTGAGCGAGAGAGAGATGCAGCGTGTCTGTGAGCGAGAGAGAGATGCAGCGTGTCTGTGAGAGAGAGAGAGATGCAGCGTGTCTGTGAGCGAGAGAGGTGCAGCGTGTCTGTGAGCGAGAGAGATGGAGCGTGTCTGTGAGCGAGAGAGAGATGCAGCGTGTCTGTGAGAGAGAGAGAGATGCAGCGTGTCTGTGAGCGAGAGAGATGCAGCGTGTCTGTGAGCGAGAGAGAGATGCAGCGTGTCTGTGAGCGAGAGATATGCAGCGTGTCTGTGAGCGAGAGAGCTGCAGCGTGTCTGTGAGCGAGAGAGATGCAGCGTGTCTGTGAGCGAGAGAGATGCAGCGTGTCTGTGAGCGAGAGAGGTGCAGCGTGTCTGTGAGCGAGAGAGGTGCAGCGTGTCTGTGAGCGAGAGAGATGCAGCGTGTCTGTGAGCGAGAGAGAGATGCAGCGTGTCTGTGAGCGAGAGAGAGATGCAGCGTGTCTGTGAGCGAGAGATATGCAGCGTGTCTGTGAGCGAGAGAGCTGCAGCGTGTCTGTGAGCGAGAGAGATGCAGCGTGTCTGTGAGCGAGAGAAATGCAGCGTGTCTGTGAGCGAGAGAGGTGCAGCGTGTCTGTGAGCGAGAGAGGTGCAGCGTGTCTGTGAGCGAGAGAGATGCAGCGTGTCTGTGAGCGAGAGAGAGATGCAGCGTGTCTGTGAGCGAGAGAGATGCAGCGTGTCTGTGAGAGAGAGAGAGATGCAGCGTGTCTGTGAGCGAGAGAGATGCAGCGTGTCTGTGAGCGAGAGAGCTGCAGCGTGTCTGTGAGCGAGAGAGATGCAGCGTGTCTGTGAGCGAGAGAGAGATGCAGCGTGTCTGTGAGCGAGAGAGATGCAGCGTGTCTGTGAGCGAGAGAGAGATGCAGCGTGTCTGTGAGCGAGAGAGCTGCAGCGTGTCTGTGAGCGAGAGAGATGCAGCGTATCTGTGAGCGAGAGAGAGATGCAGCGTGTCTGTGAGCGAGAGAGAGATGCAGCGTGTCTGTGAGCGAAAGAGAGATGCAGCGTGACTGTGAGAGAGAGAGAGATGCAGCGTGTCTGTGAGCGAGAGAGATGCAGCGTGTCTGTGAGAGAGAGAGAGATGCAGCGTGTCTGTGAGCGAGAGAGAGATGCAGCGTGTCTGTGAGCGAGAGAGATGCAGCGTGTCTGTGAGCGAGAGACAGATGCAGCGTGTCTGTGAGCGAGAGAGAGATGCAGCGTGTCTGTGAGCGAGAGAGAGATGCAGCGTGTCTGTGAGCGAGAGAGAGATGCAGCGTGTCTGTGAGAGAGAGAGAGATGCAGCGTGTCTGTGAGCGTGAGAGAGATGCAGCGTGTCTGTGAGAGAGATGCAGCGTGTCTGTGAGCGAGAGAGATGCAGCGTGTCTGTGAGCGAGAGAGAGATGCAGCGTGTCTGTGAGCGAGAGAGATGCAGCGTGTCTGTGAGCGAGAGAGAGATGCAGCGTGTCTGTGAGCGAGAGAGATGCAGCGTGTCTGTGAGCGAGAGAGATGCAGCTTGTCTGTGAGCGAGAGAGAGATGCAGCGTGTCTGTGAGCGAGAGAGATGCGCGTGTCTGTGAGCGAGAGAGATGCAGCGTGTCTGTGAGCGAGAGAGAGATGCAGCGTGTCTGTGAGCGAGAGAGCTGCAGCGTGTCTGTGAGCGAGAGAGATGCAGCGTGTCTGTGAGCGAGAGAGAGATGCAGCGTGTCTGTGAGCGAGAGAGATGCAGCGTGTCTGTGAGCGAGAGAGAGATGCAGCGTGTCTGTGAGCGAGAGAGCTGCAGCGTGTCTGTGAGCGAGGGAGATGCAGCGTGTCTGTGAGCGAGAGAGAGATGCAGCGTGTCTGTGAGCGAGAGAGAGATGCAGCGTGTCTGTGAGCGAAAGAGAGATGCAGCGTGTCTGTGAGAGAGAGAGAGATGTAGTGTGCCTTTGAGCGAGAGAGATGCAGCGTGTCTGTGAGCGAGAGAGAGATGCAGCGTGTCTGTGAGCGAGAGAGATGCAGCGTGTCTGTGAGCGAGAGAGCTGCAGCGTGTCTGTGAGCGAGAGAGATGCAGCGTGTCTGTGAGCGAGAGAGAGATGCAGCGTGTCTGTGAGCGAGAGAGAGATGCAGCGTGTCTGTGAGCGAAAGAGAGATGCAGCGTGTCTGTGAGAGAGAGAGAGATGCAGCGTGTCTGTGAGCGAGAGAGATGCAGCGTGTCTTTGAGAGAGAGAGAGAGATGCAGCTTGTCTGTGAGCGAGAGAGAGATGCAGCGTGTCTGTGAGCGAGAGAGATGCAGCGTGTCTGTGAGAGAGAGAGATGCAGCGTGTCTGTGAGCGAGAGAGGTGCAGCGTGTCTGTGAGCGAGAGAGATGGAGCGTGTCTGTGAGCGAGAGAGAGATGCAGCGTGTCTGTGAGAGAGAGAGAGATGCAGCGTGTCTGTGAGCGAGAGAGATGCAGCGTGTCTGTGAGCGAGAGAGAGATGCAGCGTGTCTGTGAGCGAGAGATATGCAGCGTGTCTGTGAGCGAGAGAGCTGCAGCGTGTCTGTGAGCGAGAGAGATGCAGCGTGTCTGTGAGCGAGAGAGATGCAGCGTGTCTGTGAGCGAGAGAGGTGCAGCGTGTCTGTGAGCGAGAGAGGTGCAGCGTGTCTGTGAGCGAGAGAGATGCAGCGTGTCTGTGAGCGAGAGAGAGATGCAGCGTGTCTGTGAGCGAGAGAGAGATGCAGCGTGTCTGTGAGCGAGAGATATGCAGCGTGTCTGTGAGCGAGAGAGCTGCAGCGTGTCTGTGAGCGAGAGAGATGCAGCGTGTCTGTGAGCGAGAGAAATGCAGCGTGTCTGTGAGCGAGAGAGGTGCAGCGTGTCTGTGAGCGAGAGAGGTGCAGCGTGTCTGTGAGCGAGAGAGATGCAGCGTGTCTGTGAGCGAGAGAGAGATGCAGCGTGTCTGTGAGCGAGAGAGATGCAGCGTGTCTGTGAGAGAGAGAGAGATGCAGCGTGTCTGTGAGCGAGAGAGATGCAGCGTGTCTGTGAGCGAGAGAGCTGCAGCGTGTCTGTGAGCGAGAGAGATGCAGCGTGTCTGTGAGCGAGAGAGAGATGCAGCGTGTCTGTGAGCGAGAGAGATGCAGCGTGTCTGTGAGCGAGAGAGATGCAGCTTGTCTGTGAGCGAGAGAGAGATGCAGCGTGTCTGTGAGCGAGAGAGCTGCAGCGTGTCTGTGAGCGAGAGAGATGCAGCCTGTCTGTGAGCGAGAGAGAGATGCAGCGTGTCTGTGAGCGAGAGAGATGCAGCGTGTCTGTGAGCGAGAGAGAGATGCAGCGTGTCTGTGAGCGAGAGAGAGATGCAGCGTGTCTGTGAGAGAGAGAGAGATGCAGCGTGTCTGTGAGTGAGAGAGATGCAGCGTGTCTGTGAGCGAGAGAGAGATGCAGCGTGTCTGTGAGCGAGAGAGATGCAGCGTGTCTGTGAGCGAGAGAGATGCAGCGTGTCTGTGAGCGAGAGAGAGATGCAGCGTGTCTGTGAGCGAGAGAGATGCAGCGTGTCTGTGAGCGAGAGAGATGCAGCGTGTCTGTGAGCGAGGGAGATGCAGCTTGTCTGTGAGCGAGAGAGAGATGCAGCGTGTCTGTGAGCGAGAGAGATGCAGCGTGTCTGTGAGCGAGAGAGATGCAGCGTGTCTGTGAGCGAGAGAGATGCAGCGTGTCTGTGAGAGAGAGAGATGCAGCGTGTCTGTGAGCGAGAGAGATGCAGCGTGTCTGTGAGCGAGAGAGAGATGCAGCGTGTCTGTGAGCGAGAGAGAGATGCAGCGTGTCTGTGAGCGAGAGAGAGATGCAGCGTGTCTGTGAGCGAGAGAGAGATGCAGCGTGTCTGTGAGCGAGAGAGAGATGCAGCGTGTCTGTGAGCGAGAGAGATGCAGCGTGTCTGTGAGCGAGAGAGAGATGCAGTGTGTCTGTGAGCGAGAGAGATGCAGCGTGTCTGTGAGCGAGAGAGAGATGCAGCGTGTCTGTGAGCGAGAGAGAGATGCAGCGTGTCTGTGAGCGAGAGAGAGATGCAGCGTGTCTGTGAGCGAGAGAGATGCAGCGTGTCTGTGAGCGAGAGAGATGCAGCGTGTCTGTGAGCGAGAGAGAGATGCAGCGTGTCTGTGAGCGAGAGAGAGATGCAGCGTGTCTGTGAGCGAGAGAGAGATGCAGCGTGTCTGTGAGCGAGAGAGATGCAGCGTGTCTGTGAGCGAGAGAGAGATGCAGCGTGTCTGTGAGCGAGAGAGAGATGCAGCGTGTCTGTGAGCGAGAGAGAGATGCAGCGTGTCTGTGAGCGAGAGAGAGATGCAGCGTGTCTGTGAGAGAGAGAGAGATGCAGCGTGTCTGTGAGCGAGAGAGATGCAGCGTGTCTGTGAGCGAGAGAGAGATGCAGCGTGTCTGTGAGCGAGAGAGATGCAGCGTGTCTGTGAGCGAGAGAGATGCAGCGTGTCTGTGAGCGAGAGAGAGATGCAGCGTGTCTGTGAGCGAGAGAGATGCAGCGTGTCTGTGAGCGAGAGAGATGCAGCCTGTCTGTGAGCGAGAGAGAGATGCAGCGTGTCTGTGAGCGAGAGAGATGCAGCGTGTCTGTGAGCGAGAGAGAGATGCAGCGTGTCTGTGAGCGAGAGAGAGATGCAGCGTGTCTGTGAGCGAGAGAGAGATGCAGCGTGTCTTTGAGAGAGAGAGAGATGCAGCGTGTCTGTGAGTGAGAGAGATGCAGCGTGTCTGTGAGCGAGAGAGAGATGCAGCGTGTCTGTGAGCGAGAGAGATGCAGCGTGTCTGTGAGCGAGAGAGATGCAGCGTGTCTGTGAGCGAGAGAGAGATGCAGCGTGTCTGTGAGCGAGAGAGAGATGCAGCGTGTCTGTGAGCGAGAGAGATGCAGCGTGTCTGTGAGCGAGAGAGATGCAGCGTGTCTGTGAGCGAGGGAGATGCAGCTTGTCTGTGAGCGAGAGAGAGATGCAGCGTGTCTGTGAGCAAGAGAGATGCAGCGTGTCTGTGAGCAGAGAGAGATGCAGCGTGTCTGTGAGCGAGAGAGATGCAGCGTGTCTGTGAGCGAGAGAGATGCAGCGTGTCTGTGAGCGAGAGAGATGCAGCGTGTCTGTGAGCGAGAGAGAGATGCAGCGTGTCTGTGAGCGAGAGAGAGATGCAGCGTGTCTGTGAGCGAGAGAGATGCAGCGTGTCTGTGAGCGAGAGAGAGATGCAGCGTGTCTGTGAGCGAGAGAGATGCAGCGTGTCTGTGAGAGAGAGAGATGCAGTGTGTCTGTGAGCGAGAGAGATGCAGCGTGTCTGTGAGCGAGAGAGAGATGCAGCGTGTCTGTGAGGCCCCGCCCCCGCACGCAGTGAGAGAGAGATCTCTTTTTAAATATATTGAAAGTTAGAAACGGAGATGGTTTGAGGATAAAAGGTGGAAGATAACGTTTATGTAGCATTTCTTTATTGTCTAAATGACGACATTTATAATGGGATGAAATCAAAGTGAATGGCCTGCTGCTGCTGAAGGCATGGGGCAAGTGACTGGAAACGTTTTAAAAGTTATTACATCGTTTCAGATAATAAATAATAATGATGATTCATTCTATTTAGGGGCGCCCTTCAAAGCACCAAGGACACCTCACAGCGCATAACATATTCTAAGGAAAGGTTTTAAGACGGGACACAGAGTGCAGTCCGGTGATGTTTGCATGTGGGTGCAGAGGAGAGAGCTGTCAGAAGGACACCCAGATGTCGTGTTTGAGTTCTTGATGAGCCATGAGAACAGTAAACACGTGTCTGCTGTTCCCCAACACATTCCATCTGTTATGGAAACGAAAGGATTCTAAAAGTAATCTGCCACCGGTACCGGCGGGGGTTGTTGTTAGCTCCTGATGCCAGAAGAAAAATCTGGCCCACCCTATTCTCTACAGGCCCACCCTAAAGTACATTTCTGCCTACGCTACTGAGGGGGAGCCGGTTGGTCAATCCCCGAGCCGCACGGCGCAGACAGAGATCCAGCAGAAGTGAAAGTCTGCTGCTCATTGTTCTGCTCGACCGACATAGAGTCAAAGAGTGAGAGAGAGAGAGTTCATTAACATATTTGGCAGTTTGGAGTGAGTCTGTAGATGTGTGTGTGTGTGTGTGTGTGTGTGTGTTTTATTTATCGTACGATAAGTCAATGAATAGCTTATCGCGACAGGCACACGATAAAACAGTGTTTGACTTTCATTAGTGAATGAAACGTTGTGCCCTTTATAGTCTGTGTGTATATATTGTGTATTTGTATATATTGTATATATATCCTGTATATATGCTAAGGTCCCGCTACTGACACGATAGCAGTCATTTCGTGCATATGTGTGTAATTAAACCCATGATATCAAAATCTCACTCCAGCCAGGTACTCAAAGTTGGCAACCCTGAGCTAACGTTAAAAGCTAGCATTGGCAGCTAACGCTAACATCTTACGTTTACATGATGTGTTCACAGCTAACATTAACCACTAATATCGGCAGATAAAGATCAAAGTTAACATTGGTAGCTAACGTTAATAGCTCACGCTTACAGCTAAGGGTTGCCGCTAACGTTAGCTAGCTCTCCTGCCAATCTCCACTCAGATGTTTTTAAGGTCCCAGCATCCGGGGGAAATGGCCGCATCGATATTGAGCCCAGATGTGATATCTTGTATGGAGAAGCCGCCTGAACCCTGATGTAGGAACATAGACATGCTAACAGTATTTTAGCGGTGCCAACGTTCTGTTCCTCAGCACAGACACGACCCTGAGCGTCCTGAGCGCGTGTCTCCACACACTGAAGGGAGACACGGCATGTTTCATCAGAACAATACAAGTCATGGTGACGTCAACACTTCCCTCAGAGGCAGAGACACTCGAACCTCTCCCTGTTTACGGAGACTTTCCCGCGATACGAAGACGTGCCGAAAGTAAACAGCATCTGCAGCGTCT
>CM070479.1:1070770-1078270 GCA_036324585.1 Champsocephalus esox
GTACGTTTGAGCAACCGGCTCGAGATCGCTAGAATTTGAAAATACACAACCGGAGAAAATCTGCCACTTCCTCACAGAGCCCCGCCTCCAACACCTCACAGAGCCCCTCCCCCAACACCGCACAGAGCCCCGCCTCCAACACCTCACAGAGCCCCTCCTCCAACACCTCACAGAGCCCCGCCTCCAACACCTCACAGAGCCCCTCCCCCAACACCGCACAGAGCCCCGCCTCCAACACCTCACAAAGCCCCTCCTCCAACACCTCACAGAGCCCCGCCTCCAACACCTCACAGAGCCCCTCCCCCAACACCGCACAGAGCCCCGCCTCCAACACCTCACAGAGCCCCTCCCCCAACACCGCACAGAGCCCCGCCTCCAACACCTCACAGAGCCCCTCCCCCAACACCGCACAGAGCCCCGCCTCCAACACCTCACAGAGCCCCTCCTCCAACACCTCACAGAGCCCCTCCTCCAACACCTCACATAGCCCCTCCTCCAACACCTCACAGAGCCCCTCCTCCAACACCTCACAGAGCCCCTCCCCCAACACCTCACAGAGCCCCGCCTCCAACACCTCACAGAGCCCCTCCCCCAACACCGCACAGAGCCCCGCCTCCAACACCTCACAGAGCCCCTCCCCCAACACCGCACAGAGCCCCGCCTCCAACACCTCACAGAGCCCCTCCTCCAACACCTCACATAGCCCCTCCCCCAACACCTCACAGAGCCCCTCCTCCAACACCTCACAGAGCCCCTCCTCCAACACCTCACATAGCCCCTCCCCCAACACCGCACAGAGCCCCGCCTCCAACACCTCACAGAGCCCCTCCTCCAACACCTCACATAGCCCCTCCCCCAACACCTCACAGAGCCCCTCCTCCAACACCTCACAGAGCCCCTCCTCCAACACCTCACATAGCCCCTCCCCCAACACCTCACAGAGCCCCTCCTCCAACACCTCACAGAGCCCCTCCTCCAACACCTCACAGAGCCCCTCCTCCAACACCTCACAGAGCCCCTCCTCCAACACCTCACAGAGCCCCTCCTCCAACACCTCACAGAGCCCCTCCTCCAACACCTCACAGAGCCCCTCCTCCAACACCGCACAGAGCCCCTCCCCCAACACCTCACAGAGCCCCTCCTCCAACACCTCACAGAGCCCCTCCTCCAACACCTCACATAGCCCCTCCCCCAACACCTCACAGAGCCCCTCCTCCAACACCTCACAGAGCCCCTCCTCCAACACCTCACAGAGCCCCTCCTCCAACACCGCACAGAGCCCCTCCCCCAACACCTCACAGAGCCCCTCCTCCAACACCTCACAGAGCCCCTCCTCCAACACCGCACAGAGCCCCTCCCCCAACACCTCACAGAGCCCCTCCCCCAACACCTCACAGAGCCCCTCCTCCAACACCTCACAGAGCCCCTCCCCCAACACACACGAACGCGCACATGGCCAATGAGGGCACGAGAGAAGTGTGTGCCCCGATGGGAGGCTGACAGGCAGGCAGGCCTGTACTCTTTACAGTATCACGGCTTCTTCTACGGATGACTTTTTGTGATGGTGTGTCGTCAGAGCTCTTCAGATGTTCACTGCTGTCGGGCGTTCAGAGCATTCCATGGAGTATAACATCAAGTGATCTGGAACTCACCTGCCCCACCTTTAAGTACAAGTACTCAGATCTTGTACTTGAGTAAAGGTAGAAGTACTCAGAGCTTGTACTTAGATCTTGTACTTGAGTAAAAGGAGAAGTACTCAGATCTTGTACTTGAGTAAAAGTAGAAGTACTCAGATCTTGTGCTTGAGTAAAAGTAGAAGTACTCAAACCTTGTACTTGAGTAAAAGTAGAAGTACTCAGATCTTGTACTTGAGTAAAGGTAGAAGTACTCAGATATTGTACTTAGATCTTGTACTTGAGTAAAAGTAGAAGTACTCAGATCTTGTACTTGAGTAAAAGTAGAAGTACTCAGATCTTGTGCTTGAGTAAAAGTAGAAGTACTCAAACCTTGTACTTGAGTAAAAGTAGAAGTACTCAGATCTTGTACTTGAGTAAAGGTAGAAGTACTCAGATATTGTACTTAGATCTTGTACTTGAGTAAAAGTAGAAGTACTCAGATCTTGTACTTGAGTAAAAGTAGAAGTACTCAGATCTTGTGCTTGAGTAAAAGTAGAAGTACTCAAACCTTGTACTTGAGTAAAAGTAGAAGTACTCAGATCTTGTACTTGAGTAAAAGTAGAAGTACTCAGATCTTGTGCTTGAGTAAAAGTAGAAGTACTCAAACCTTGTACTTGAGTAAAAGTAGAAGTACTCAGATCTTGTACTTAGATCTTGTACTTGAGTAAAAGTAGAAGTACTCAGATCTTGTACTTGAGTAAAAGTAGAAGTACTCAGATCTTGTGCTTGAGTAAAAGTAGAAGTACTCAGATCTTGTGCTTGAGTAAAAGTAGAAGTACTCAAACCTTGTACTTGAGTAAAAGTAGAAGTACTCAGATCTTGTACTTGAGTAAAAGTAGAAGTACTCAGATCTTGTGCTTGAGTAAAAGTAGAAGTACTCAAACCTTGTACTTGAGTAAAAGTAGAAGTACTCAGATCTTGTACTTGAGTAAAAGTAGAAGTACTCAGAGCTTGTACTTGTAGAAGTACTCAGAGCTTGTACTTGAGAAAAAGTAGAAGTACTCAGAGCTTGTACTTGAGTAAAAGTAGAAGTACTCAGATCTTGTACTTGAGTAAAAGTAGAAGTACTCAGATCTTGTACTTGAGTAAAAGTAGAAGTACTCAGACCTTGTGGTAAAAGTAGAAGTACTCAGACCTTGTGGTAAAAGGAGAAGTACTCAGAGCTTGTACTTGAGTAAAAGTAGAAGTACTCAGATATTGTACTTAGTAAAAGTAGAAGTACTCAGACCTTGTACTTGAGTAAAAGTAGAAGTACTCAGAGCTTGTACTTGAGTAAAAGTAGAAGTACTCAGAGCTTGTACTTGTAGAAGTACTCAGAGCTTGTACTTGAGAAAAAGTAGAAGTACTCAGATCTTGTACTTGAGTAAAAGTAGAAGTACTCAGATATTGTACTTAGATCTTGTACTTGAGAAAAAGTAGAAGTACTCAAACCTTGTACTTGAGTAAAAGTAGAAGTACTCAGATATTGTACTTAGATCTTGTACTTGAGTAAAAGTAGAAGTACTCAGATCTTGTACTTGAGTAAAAGTAGAAGTACTCAGATCTTGTGCTTGAGTAAAAGTAGAAGTACTCAGATCTTGTACTTGAGTAAAAGTAGAAGTACTCAGATCTTGTACTTGAGTAAAAGTAGAAGTACTCAGATCTTGTACTTGAGTAAAAGTAGAAGTACTCAGATCTTGTGCTTGAGTAAAAGTAGAAGTACTCAAACCTTGTACTTGAGTAAAAGTAGAAGTACTCAGATCTTGTACTTGAGTAAAAGTAGAAGTACTCAGAGCTTGTACTTGTAGAAGTACTCAGAGCTTGTACTTGAGAAAAAGTAGAAGTACTCAGAGCTTGTACTTGAGTAAAAGTAGAAGTACTCAGATCTTGTACTTGAGTAAAAGTAGAAGTACTCAGATCTTGTACTTGAGTAAAAGTAGAAGTACTCAGACCTTGTGGTAAAAGTAGAAGTACTCAGACCTTGTGGTAAAAGGAGAAGTACTCAGAGCTTGTACTTGAGTAAAAGTAGAAGTACTCAGATATTGTACTTAGTAAAAGTAGAAGTACTCAGACCTTGTACTTGAGTAAAAGTAGAAGTACTCAGAGCTTGTACTTGAGTAAAAGTAGAAGTACTCAGAGCTTGTACTTGTAGAAGTACTCAGAGCTTGTACTTGAGAAAAAGTAGAAGTACTCAGATCTTGTACTTGAGTAAAAGTAGAAGTACTCAGATCTTGTACTTGAGTAAAAGTAGAAGTACTCAGACCTTGTGGTAAAAGTAGAAGTACTCAGACCTTGTGGTAAAAGTAGAAGTACTCAGAGCTTGTACTTGAGTAAAAGTAGAAGTACTCAGATATTGTACTTAGTAAAAGTAGAAGTACTCAGAGCTTGTACTTGAGTAAAAGTAGAAGTACTCAGATCTTGTACTTGAGTAAAAGTAGAAGTACTCAGATCTTGTACTTGAGTAAAAGTAGAAGTACTCAGACCTTGTGGTAAAAGTAGAAGTACTCAGACCTTGTGGTAAAAGTAGAAGTACTCAGAGCTTGTACTTGAATAAAAGTAGAAGTACTCAGATATTGTACTTAGTAAAAGTAGAAGTACTCAGAGCTTGTACTTGAGTAAAAGTAGAAGTACTCAGATATTGTACTTAGTAAAAGTAGAAGTACTCAGACCTTGTACTTGAGTAAAAGTAGAAGTACTCAGATATTGTACTTAGTAAAAGTAGAAGTACTCAGACCTTGTACTTGAGTAAAAGTAGAAGTACTCAGACCTTGTGGTAAAAGTAGAAGTACTCAGAGCTTGTACTTGAGTAAAAGTAGAAGTACTCAGACCTTGTGGTAAAAGTAGAAGTACTCAGAGCTTGTACTTGAGTCAAAGTAGAAGTACTCAGACCTTGTACTTGAGTAAAAGTAGAAGTACTCAGATATTGTACTTAGTAAAAGTAGAAGTACTCAGACCTTGTACTTGAGTAAAAGTAGAAGTACTCAGACCTTGTGGTAAAAGTAGAAGTACTCAGAGCTTGTACTTGAGTAAAAGTAGAAGTACTCAGACCTTGTGGTAAAAGTAGAAGTACTCAGATATTGTACTTGAGTCAAAGTAGAAGTACTCAGACCTTGTACTTGAGTAAAAGTAGAAGTACTCAGATATTGTACTTAGTAAAAGTAGAAGTACTCAGACCTTGTACTTGAGTAAAAGTAGAAGTACTCAGACCTTGTGGTAAAAGTAGAAGTACTCAGAGCTTGTACTTGAGTAAAAGTAGAAGTACTCAGACCTTGTGGTAAAAGTAGAAGTACTCAGAGCTTGTACTTGAGTAAAAGTAGAAGTACTCTGAGCTTGTACTTGAGTAAAAGTAGAAGTACTCAGACCTTGTGGTAAAAGTAGAAGTACTCAGAGCTTGTACTTGAGTAAAAGTAGAAGTACTCAGACCTTGTGGTAAAAGTAGAAGTACTCAGAGCTTGTACTTGAGTAAAAGTAGAAGTACTCAGATCTTGTACTTGAGTAAAAGTAGAAGTACTCAGACCTTGTGGTAAAAGTAGAAGTACTCAGACCTTGTACTTGAGTCAAAGTAGAAGTACTCAGACCTTGTACTTGAGTCAAAGTAGAAGTACTCAGACCTTGTACTTGAGTCAAAGTAGAAGTACTCAGACCTTGTCAGGTGTTAAATAAAGCGAATCTTCTGGGGTCAGGAGCTGTTTTACAGAACAGTAATTCTCAGACGGCTTCATGACGAGGCGACTTTTCTCCAGAAAGAGGAAGTTTGGAGGTTTCCCAGCATGCATTGGGGCTGCGGTGCATCGGCCATGAGTCAGCAGTTTGTAAACAACAGACTTTCTTCTTCTGCAGTTTGAGATGTGAGTGCAGATTATTCAGGTCAGATGTGTGAGGAACTTTAAAGAGCTGAAGGAACTGTTGTGTAACGTTTGAGTCTCGGAGGATCCTTCATGTCAGATACGGCCCCAACAGAAGGACTCTCAACGCGCATCTCGAACACGCTGCATGCACGCGCTCAGACTATCATTCTTCTGTTAGCATTTGATTCTCATGTTGTCGTGCTTTGCAGTCAAGTTTCCAACGGGCAGAACATATTCAAATACTTCCAGTAATCTCTCGCGGCGTCTTCACTTGAGTCTGCTTCAAAGTCACTTTAGTTTGTATTTGAATCAGAGCGTTTAGCACGAGGCCTCTCTCCGTGCATCGCCCTGTGAACGATGTGCAGGAGATGATTGACTAACTTACAGACACGTTTCCCAGCATGCATCTCACTCTCAGGCCTGTTTGCACGCGTCAGATCAGTTGTTCCTTGATTCAAGAGCAGGACATGTTTTCTCATGTCTTCTGACTCTAAAGGACATTCACTTTAAAACGTTGCAGTGTTGCACGTCTCCCACATCGTGTCCCTGAGCTCGGGTCCAGGTGAGTCGTCTCTTTGAATGTTCTGCACGCCTGTGGTCACAAAGCAAACAAACCAACAACAACAAGTCCACGACATTTCTTCCATATTTTGAGGAGTTCCTGCAGAAACAGGAAGTCGTGCGGTGGCATGCAAATACTTTACGTGTTCTTAGATATTACCACTCACTCAAAACCACACGCCGAGTGTAATATTATCATAACATAGGCCATCCTGCCATTCAGGAAGCGAGAGGATGTTCAAACACCAACGCTTTCTGTTGCAGGGTTTTCATTGACATGTTAGCCTTTAGCTTAGCGTTAGCACCTTCTATTAGCTTAGCGTTAGCACTTTCTATTAGCTTAGCGTTAGCTCCTTCTATTAGCTTAGCGTTAGCTCCTTCTATTAGCTTAGCGTTAGCACCTTCTATTAGCTTAGCGTTAGCTCCTTCTATTAGCTTAGCGTTAGCACCTTCTATTAGCTTAGCGTTAGCTCCTTCTATTAGCTTAGCATTAGCACCTTCTATTAGCTTAGCGTTAGCTCCTTCTATTAGCTTAGCGTTAGCACCTTCTATTAGCTTAGCGTTAGCTCCTTCGGGCTGTAATGCTGACGGTGCCGTGTTGAAGCCTGCGCCCTGCATGCATCTGAGGATCTATCTGAATAACCAGCTCGTCCGACACGTGGACCAGGGACTCAGGACTTCACTTCAGGTTCTCCTCGCTCTCGTTCCGTTGCTCAGAAACCTTTATTATATAAACTGAAATCATGTCGGATCTTCACTTTGTTTCCAAAGAATGTGTTTCTTATCCGTCACTAAGGGATGTATGTCGGTGAAATGCACCCTGGGAGTCGTAGTTGTCGACAGGCTTTGTGTAGTATTGAGTTTTTTCCAAGGAACATCGTTTTCCTTTCTGAGATCACGGAGACGATGAAGCCACGTGACTCCGGCTGGAAGCTAGCTCGCTAACGTAGCTCGCCTTTTTCTTGTTAACAAGTTTTTTAGTCAACTTTTATTTTTAGTCCATTTTTCAAGTCTCCTTTTTTGTAAACTTCTTTTTGTCGTGAACTTTCTTTTCCTTTTATCCCCGATGTTTATCTTTTCTTTGGTCAACTTTTTGATTCGCTCATTTTGTTTTTTGTCGCCAACAATTCCTTTTTTCACGACTTTCCTTTATTGTCATCAGCTGGTACTCCCTTTTCTCCTTTTGTCACCGAATGTTCCTTTGTTGTCCAGGACAAGTTGTTGGGCCCGTCATCAACAACTTGACCAATGACCAATGACCAATGACCAATGACCAACGACCAACGACCAATGACCAACGACCAACGACCAACGACCAACGACCAACGACCAACGACCAACGACCAACGACCAACGACCAACGACCAACAACCAACGACCAACGACCAACGACCAATAACCAATAACCAATGACCAATGACCAACGACCAACGACC
>CM070479.1:1090770-1093270 GCA_036324585.1 Champsocephalus esox
AGGGTTAGGGGGCTAGGGTTAGGGTGTTAGGGTGTTAAGGGGCTAGGGTTAGAGGGCTAGGGTTAGAGGGCTAGGGTTAGGGTGTTAGGGTTAGGGGGCTAGGGTTAGGGGGCTAGGGTTAGGGTGTTAGGGTGTTAAGGGGCTAGGGTTAGAGGGCTAGGGTTAGAGGGCTAGGGTTAGAGGGCTAGGGTTAGGGGGCTAGGGTTAGAGGGCTAGGGTTAGGGGGCTAGGGTTAGAGGGCTAGGGTTAGGGGGCTAGGGTTAGGGGGCTAGGGTTAGAGGGCTAGGGTTAGGGGGCTAGGGTTAGAGGGCTAGGGTTAGAGGGCTAGGGTTAGGGGGCTAGGGTTAGAGGGCTAGGGTTAGAGGGCTAGGGTTAGAGGGCTAGGGTTAGGGGGCTAGGGTTAGAGGGCTAGGGTTAGAGGGCTAGGGTTAGGGGGCTAGGGTTAGGGTGTTAGGGTGTTAGGGGGCTAGGGTTAGAGGGCTAGGGTTAGAGGGCTAGGGTTAGGGGGCTAGGGTTAGAGGGCTAGGGTTAGAGGGCTAGGGTTAGGGGGCTAGGGTTAGGGTGTTAGGGTGTTAAGGGGCTAGGGTTAGAGGGCTAGGGTTAGAGGTCTAGGGTTAGAGGGCTAGGGTTAGAGGGCTAGGGGGCTAGGGTGTTAGGGGGCTAGGGTTAGGGTGTTAGGTGGCTAGGGTTAGGGTTAGAGGGCTAGGGTGTTAAGGGTTAGGGTTAGAGGGCTAGGGTTAGGGTGTTAGGGTTAGAGGGCTAGGGTGTTAGGGGGCTAGGGTTAGGGTGTTAGGTGGCTAGGGTTAGGGTTAGAGGGCTAGGATTAGGGTGTTAGGGTTAGAGGGCTAGGGTGTTAAGGGGTTAGGGTTAGTTCTTTTTTAAGTAGAACAGAACAAGTTCTAATTATTTGTTTCATTGAAGAACGAAAACAGAAATGTTGAGTTAAATGTTACTCATCCCCCCAACCCCACTCTTTCAGAAATGAACACAAATGCAGCCCATCCACAAAGTCCCACCAAACCCGTTCATCTCCCTTCAAGCGACCCTCTGCAGTGCTGCTCAGGCCTTTCAGCCAATGGGCTCCTCCTCTTCCTCTGCAACACCACACTCCTCCTCCTCCTCGTCAACACCACACTTCCTCCTCCTCGTCAACACCACACACTTCCTCCTCCTCGTCAACACCACACTCTTCCTCCTCCTCGTCAACACCACACTCTTCCTCCTCCTCGTCAACACCACACTCTTCCTCCTCCTCGTCAACACCACACTCTTCCTCCTCCTCGTCAGTGTCACTGTCCGGCCTGGTGGAGGACGCTCTGTGTCCGGCTGTGTTTCCACTCTCACATGTGAGCCTGTTGCGACCCTTTCGACGGCCATGCAGCGAGCGGCGAGCGGCGAGCGGCGAGCGGCGAGCAGCGGGCGGCGAGCGGCGAGCGGTGTGCTGTGGCGTGGATTTCCGAGGGAATGGCATCTGTTTGTTTTAGTCCGGATGATATATAACATATACTTTGTTTAAGTTTGTTTTGAACTATGTTTAAGTTCCCGACGAAGAGCCAACCTTCAATTTGGAAATTCAGTTTATTCCCGTGGAAAGTTTCCATCTCTTAAAATGAGGTTCGAGGAACTCAAGGACGATGTTATGGTGTATAATTCAAGAAAAGGAAAGTCGATATAGTTGGAGAGAAAGAAATACAGTATTTAAAAAAGAAAGACATTTTAATATTTCAATAAAAACTCGACACGCTCTCCAACATTCCTCTGAGTTCATCAGATCTTATCTCTGTGATTTACTGCAGCCGGAGAGGCCCTGAACGCCTCGCTTCTCCTCACGAAGACACAACGCTTCAGAGAGTGTGTGTGTGTGTGTGTGTGTGTGTGTGTGTGTGTGTGTGTAACAGCCTGTCATTAGCATCACGGTCAGTTTAAAACGTCCCTCCTGCAGGCTGGCGATCTCCCAGAATGCATTGCTTCTGCAGCGCCGGTCGGTCCGGACGGGCGGCTAAAAATATTCAGAAACTCAGAGACAGTTTCTGTGAAACCAGAGTGTGAGCGTGTGTGTGTGTTTGTGTGTGTGTAAGTGTGTGTGTGTGTGTGTGACTGTGTGTGTGTTTGTGTATGTGTGTGTGTGTGTGACTGTGTGTGTGCGTGTGTGTGTGCGTGTGTGTGTGAGTGACTGTGTGTGACTGTGTGTGTGTGTGACTGTGTATGTGTGTGAGTGTGTGTGACTATGTGTGTGCGTGTCTCTGTGTGTGTGTGTAATGTCCCCTGAAGTGATGTATACATGGTATGTGTGTGTGTGTGTGTGTGTGTGTGTGTGTGTGTGTGTGTGGCTGCATGTACAAACGTGTGTTAGGTAATTATATGTACGTGTGAATAATGACATGTGACTGTGCATTCATAAAAGTCAGTGTGTGAGCAAAGTCAGCTTTATTGTCAAGGATTCTACATCCATACATCTCGTTTCTCGAGGTCAACAACAAAACAAAGGGCCGATTACCGC
>CM070479.1:1103270-1118270 GCA_036324585.1 Champsocephalus esox
TCCTTCCACCAGACCCCCCTTCCACCAGACCCTCCTCCTCCCACCAGACCCTCTTCCCACCAGACCCTCTTTCCACCAGACCCCCCTTCCACCAGACCCTCCTTCCACCAGACCCCCCTTCCACCAGACCCTCCCTCCTCCCACCAGACCCTCTTCCCACCAGACCCTCCTTCCACCAGACCCCCCTTCCACCAGACCCCCCTTCCACCAGACCCTCCCTCCTCCCACCAGACCCTCCTCCCACCAGACCCTCCTTCCACCAGACCCTCCGTCCACCAGACCCTCCTTCCACCAGACCCTCCGTCCACCAGACCCTCCTTCCACCAGACCCTCCGTCCACCAGACCCTCCTTCCACCAGACCCTCCTTCCACCAGACCCCCCTTCCACCAGACCCTCCCTCCACCAGACCCTCCGTCCACCAGACCCTCCTTCCTCCAGACCCTCCGTCCACCAGACCCTCCTTCCTCCAGACCCTCCTCCCTCCAGACCCTCTTCCCACCAGACTCTCTTCCCACCAGACCCTCCTCCCACCAGACCCTCCTCCCACCAGACCCTCTTCCCACCAGACTCTCACCACAGGTTGAGAACCAC
The DNA here is from genome assembly GCA_036324585.1 of Champsocephalus esox. Classification (NCBI taxonomy): domain Eukaryota; kingdom Metazoa; phylum Chordata; class Actinopteri; order Perciformes; family Channichthyidae; genus Champsocephalus; species Champsocephalus esox. Next base: position 1,103,863 of record CM070479.1, read on the forward strand.
AGGTTGAGGACCACAGGTTGAGGACCACTGGTTGAGGACCACAGGTTGAGGACCACAGGTTGAGGACCACTGGTTGAGGACCACAGGTTGAGGACCACTGGTTGAGGACCACAGGTTGAGGACCACAGGTTAAGGACCACTGGTTTGAGGACCACAGGTTGGGGACCACAGGTTGAGGACCACTGGTTGAGGACCACAGGTTGAAGACCACAGGTTGAGGACCACTGGTTGAGGACCACAGGTTGAGGACCAGTGGTTAAGGACCACAGGTTGGGGACCACAGGTTGAGGACCACTGGTTGAGGACCACAGGTTGAGGACCACAGGTTAAGGACCACTGGTTAAGGACCACAGGTTGGGGACCACAGGTTGAGGACCACTGGTTGAGGACCACAGGTTGAGGACCACAGGTTGAGGACCACAGGTTAGGACCACAGGTTAAGGACCACTGGTTGAGGACCACTGGTTGAGGACCACAGGTTGAGGACCACAGGTTGAGGACCACTGGTTGAGGACCACAGGTTGAGGACCACAGGTTAAGGACCACTGGTTAAGGACCACAGGTTGGGGACCACAGGTTGAGGACCACAGGTTGAGGACCACTGGTTGAGGACCACAGGTTGAGGACCACAGGTTGAGGACCACTGGTTGAGGACCACAGGTTGAGGACCAGTGGTTAAGGACCACAGGTTGGGGACCACAGGTTGAGGACCACTGGTTGAGGACCACAGGTTGAGGACCACAGGTTAAGGACCACTGGTTGAGGACCACAGGTTAAGGATCACAGGTTAAGGACCACTGGTTGAGGACCACTGGTTAAGGACCACTGGTTAAGGACCACAGGTTAAGGACCACAGTCAATCAATCAATGTTTATTTATAGCCCAATATCACAAATGTTACATTTGTCTCAGTGTCTTCACAGTGTGTACAGAATATCAGTATGACAATACGACACCCTCTGTCCTTAGACCCTCTGTCCTCAGACCCTCTGTCCTCAGACCCTCTGTCCTTAGACCCTCTGTCCTCAGACCCTCTGTCCTTAGACCCTCTGTCCTCAGACCCTCTGTCCTCAGACCCTCTGTCCTCAGACCCTCTGTCCTTAGACCCTCTGTCCTCAGACCCTCACATCGTACAAGGAAAAACTTCCAAAGAAAACCCACAGTGTAAGGGAACATGGAGAACCCTCAGGAGAGCAGCAGAGGAGGATCCTCTCCAGGACGGACAGACTGCAATAGATGCCGTGTGTAAATTGAAAAGATGATACATTTGCAACATAGGTAGACCAAATGTTTGGAAATGCATGTGTGTATAACAGGAAGATGAATCCACGAGGATATCCATCCAGGACCGATGATCCAGGACCACAGCCACGACTCAAGATCCAGCGCTCACGATCCAGGACACAAGACCGCAGGATCATCCATGACTCTGGATCCCAGCGTATAGAGACACCAAAAAGAAAGACATTTGGGGAAGCTGGGTTAATCGGAACATGAGAGGACACAGGGACAGACAGAGAGAAGGAAGAAGTGAGATGTCCCCATGAGAGGACACAGGGACAGACAGAGAGAAGGAAGAAGTGAGATGTCCCCATGAGAGGACACAGGTACAGACAGAGAGAAGGAAGAAGTGAGATGTCCCCATGAGAGGACACAGGGACAGACAGAGAGAAGGAAGAAGTGAGATGTCCCCATGAGAGGACACAGGTATAGACAGAGAGAAGGAAGAAGTGAGATGTCCCCATGAGAGGACACAGGTACAGACAGAGAGAAGGAAGAAGTGAGATGTCCCCATGAGAGGACACAGGGACAGACAGAGAGAAGGAAGAAGTGAGATGTCCCCCGACAGACTAAGCCTATATCAGCAAAACTAGGGGCTGAATCTAATCAGCCCTAACTATAAGCTTTATCAAAAAGGAAGGTCTTCAGCGCACTCTGAGAAACGGATAGGGTGTCTGCCGCCCGAACACAAACTGGAAGCTGATTCCACAAATGTGGAGCTTGATAAGAAAAGGCTCTGGCTCCCATTGTACTTTTAGAGACTCTAGGAACAACCAACAACCCTGCACTCTTGGAACGCAATGCCCGAGTAGGCCAGCAGGGTGTAATGAGTTCTTTAAGGTGAGATGGCGCCTGCCCATTAAGGGCTTTGTAGGCGAGAAGAAGAATTTTAAATTCTATGCTGTGTTCTATAGGGAGCCAGTGTAAGGCAGCCAGAACAGGAGTCATGTGGTCCCTTTTCCTAACTCTGGTTAGTACACGAGCCGCAGCATTTTGAATCAGCTGAAGCGACTTGATTGACTTCTTGGTACTCCCTGATAGTAAAGAGTTACAATAATCCAGCCTAGAAGTAACAAATGCATGGACTAGTTTCTCTGCATCGTTTTGAGGCAAGATATGCCTGATCTCTGCAATGTTACGTAGATGGAAGTAGGCGGTCCTTGAAATTGATTTTATGTGGGCGTTAAAGGATAAATCCTGATCAAATATAACACCCAGATTCCTTACAGTCTCACTGGAGGCCAAAGTAATGCCATCCATAGTTAGTATATCTTTAGATCATTTGTTTCGTAGATTCTTCGGGCCAAGTACAATAACTTCAGGTGAATGGTCCTCACAGGTTGAGGACCACAGGTTGGGGACCACAGGTTGAGGACCACAGGTTGAGGACCACAGGTTGAGGACCACTGGTTGAGGACCACAGGTTGAGGACCACTGGTTGAGGACCACTGGTTGAGGACCACTGGTTGAGGACCACAGGTTGAGGACCACTGGTTGAGGACCACAGGTTGAGGACCACTGGTTGAGGACCACAGGTTGAGGACCACTGGTTGAGGACCACAGGTTGAGGACCACAGGTTGGGGACCACAGGTTGAGGACCACTGGTTGAGGACCACTGGTTGAGGACCACAGGTTGAGAACCACAGGTTGAGGACCATGGTTGAGAACCACAGGTTGAGGACCACAGGTTGAGGACCACAGGTTGAGACCACTGGTTGAGGACCACAGGTTGAGGACCACAGGTTGAGACCACTGGTTGAGGACCACAGGTTGAGGACCACTGGTTGAGGACCACAGGTTGAGGACCACAGGTTGAGGACCACTGGTTGAGGACCACAGGTTGAGGACCACTGGTTGAGGACCACTGGTTGAGGACCACAGGTTGAGGACCACTGGTTGAGGACCACAGGTTGAGGACCACTGGTTGAGGACCACAGGTTGAGGACCACTGGTTGAGGACCACAGGTTGAGGACCACAGGTTGGGGACCACAGGTTGAGGACCACTGGTTGAGGACCACTGGTTGAGGACCACAGGTTGAGGACCACAGGTTGAGGACCATTGGTTGAGAACCACAGGTTGAGGACCACAGGTTGAGGACCACAGGTTGAGAACCACTGGTTGAGGACCACAGGTTGAGGACCACAGGTTGAGAACCACTGGTTGAGGACCACAGGTTGAGGACCACTGGTTGAGGACCACAGGTTGAGGACCACAGGTTGAGGACCACTGGTTGAGGACCACTGGTTGAGGACCACAGGTTGAGGACCACAGGTTGAGGACCACTGGTTGAGGACCACAGGTTGAGGACCACAGGTTGAGGACCACTGGTTGAGGACCACAGGTTGAGGACCACTGGTTGAGGACCACAGGTTGAGGACCACTGGTTGAGGACCACAGGTTGAGGACCACAGGTTGGGGACCACAGGTTGAGGACCACTGGTTGAGGACCACTGGTTGAGGACCACAGGTTGAGAACCACAGGTTGAGGACCATTGGTTGAGAACCACAGGTTGAGGACCACAGGTTGAGGACCACAGGTTGAGACCACTGGTTGAGGACCACAGGTTGAGGACCACAGGTTGAGAACCACTGGTTGAGGACCACAGGTTGAGGACCACTGGTTGAGGACCACAGGTTGAGGACCACAGGTTGAGGACCACTGGTTGAGGACCACAGGTTGAGGACCACTGGTTGAGGACCACAGGTTGAGGACCACTGGTTGAGGACCACAGGTTGAGGACCACTGGTTGAGGACCACAGGTTGAGGACCACAGGTTGGGGACCACAGGTTGAGGACCACTGGTTGAGGACCACTGGTTGAGGACCACAGGTTGAGAACCACAGGTTGAGGACCATTGGTTGAGAACCACAGGTTGAGGACCACAGGTTGAGGACCACAGGTTGAGAACCACTGGTTGAGGACCACAGGTTGAGGACCACAGGTTGAGACCACTGGTTGAGGACCACAGGTTGAGGACCACTGGTTGAGGACCACAGGTTGAGGACCACAGGTTGAGGACCACTGGTTGAGGACCACAGGTTGAGGACCACTGGTTGAGGACCACTGGTTGAGGACCACAGGTTGAGGACCACTGGTTGAGGACCACAGGTTGAGGACCACTGGTTGAGGACCACAGGTTGAGGACCACTGGTTGAGGACCACAGGTTGAGGACCACAGGTTGGGGACCACAGGTTGAGGACCACTGGTTGAGGACCACTGGTTGAGGACCACAGGTTGAGAACCACAGGTTGAGGACCATTGGTTGAGAACCACAGGTTGAGGACCACAGGTTGAGGACCACAGGTTGAGAACCACTGGTTGAGGACCACAGGTTGAGGACCACAGGTTGAGAACCACTGGTTGAGGACCACAGGTTGAGGACCACTGGTTGAGGACCACAGGTTGAGGACCACAGGTTGAGGACCACTGGTTGAGGACCACTGGTTGAGGACCACAGGTTGAGGACCACAGGTTGAGGACCACAGGTTGAGGACCACAGGTTGGGGACCACAGGTTGAGGACCACTGGTTGAGGACCACTGGTTGAGGACCACAGGTTGAGAACCACAGGTTGAGGACCACTGGTTGAGACCACTGGTTGAGGACCACAGGTTGAGGACCACAGGTTGAGAACCACTGGTTGAGGACCACAGGTTGAGGACCACAGGTTGAGAACCACTGGTTGAGGACCACAGGTTGAGGACCACAGGTTGAGGACCACTGGTTGAGGACCACAGGTTGAGGACCACAGGTTGAGGACCACTGGTTGAGGACCACTGGTTGAGGACCACAGGTTGAGGACCACTGGTTGAGGACCACTGGTTGAGGACCACTGGTTAAGGACCACTGGTTAAGGACCACTGGTTAAGGACCACAGGTTGGGGACCACAGGTTGAGGACCACAGGTTGAGGACCACTGGTTGAGGACCACTGGTTGAGGACCACTGGTTAAGGACCACTGGTTAAGGACCACTGGTTGAGGACCACAGGTTGAGGACCACTGGTTGAGGACCACTGGTTGAGGACCACTGGTTGAGGACCACTGGTTGAGGACCACTGGTTGAGGACCACTGGTTAAGGACCACTGGTTAAGGACCACTGGTTGAGGACCACTGGTTGAGGACCACAGGTTGAGGACCACTGGTTGAGGACCACTGGTTAAGGACCACTGGTTAAGGACCACTGGTTAAGGACCACTGGTTGAGGACCACTGGTTGAGGACCACTGGTTGAGGACCACTGGTTAAGGACCACTGGTTATATATAATAATAAAGGTTAATAATCTCTATAATCTCATTTACCTTTTAATCTAAGCGCTCGGGCGAGAACAGGATGTCCCTGTGTGTCCGTTGGTCCTGTTCTGCTGCCGGCGGCACGGAGACAACACAGAGAACGCTTTCCTGATGCTGTCTGTCAGACATATACATATGAACGTGCACGCTCTGCACACGGCGGCCAATCAGCTGCTCCCTTTCTCTCCACTTCGTGCTGCTCTATTCATCAGACTTTATAAAACCAGAGCAGTGAGCGGATTATCAGAGACTTCAGACTCAGAGACGGATCGGCCTGAAGCTGGACCACGAGGACCACGAGGACCACGAGGACCACGAGGACCACGAGGACCACGAGGACCACGAGGACCACGAGGACCACGAGGACCACGCGCAGTTAAAGGGGACCTCTCAAGCTAGATCTGTCTCTCCTACATCAACATGTGTCCCCTCTTCTTCATGTCTCTTCTACATCAACACGTGTCCCCTCTTCTTCATGTCTCTTCTACATCAACACGTGTCCCCTCTTCTTCATGTCTCTTCTACATCAACACGTGTCCCCTCTTCTCCATGTCTCTTCTACATCAACACGTGTCCCCTCTTCTCCATGTCTCTTCTACATCAACACGTGTCCCCTCTTCTTCATGTCTCTTCTACATCAACACGTGTCCCCTCTTCTCCATGTCTCTTCTACATCAACACGTGTCCCCTCTTCTCCATGTCTCTTCTACATCAACACGTGTCCCCTCTTCTTCATGTCTCTTCTACATCAACACGTGTCCCCTCTTCTCCATGTCTCTTCTACATCAACATGTGTCCCCTCTTCTCCATGTCTCTTCTACATCAACATGTGTCCCCTCTTCTTCATGTCTCTTCTACATCAACATGTGTCCCCTCTTCTTCATGTCTCTTCTACATCAACATGTGTCCCCTCTTCTCCATGTCTCTTCTACATCAACATGTGTCCCCTCTTCTCCATATCTCTTCTACATCAACATGTGTCCCCTCTTCTCCATGTCTCTTCTACATCAACATGTGTCCCCTCTTCTCCATGTCTCTTCTACATCAACATGTGTCCCCTCTTCTCCATGTCTCTTCTACATCAACATGTGTTCCCTCTTCCTCATGTCTCTTCTACATCAACATGTGTCCCCTCTTCTTCATGTCTCTTCTACATCAACATGTGTCCCCTCTTCTCCATGTCTCTTCTACATCAACATGTGTCCCCTCTTCTCCATGTCTCTTCTACATCAACATGTGTCCCCTCTTCTTCATGTCTCTTCTACATCAACACGTGTCCCCTCTTCTCCATGTCTCTTCCACATCAACACGTGTCCCCTCTTCTCCATGTCTCTTCTACATCAACATGTGTCCCCTCTTCTCCATGTCTCTTCTACATCAACATGTGTCCCCTCTTCTCCATGTCTCTTCTACATCAACATGTGTTCCCTCTTCCTCATGTCTCTTCTACATCAACATGTGTCCCCTCTTCTCCATGTCTCTTCTACATTAACATGTGTCCCCTCTTCCTCATGTCTCTTCTAAATGAAAACAGAGGGGATTATGGGTAATGCTAATGATCTGTTTGGTTTCAGCCAATCAGAGACAGGGTCTTTATATATCTGAGAACTGTGATATATGTAGCGTCTCGCGTCAGGAACACAGGGAGTTTATTGCAGATCACAGGTTACTGTTGGCCAAAACAATCCACTAACCTGTCATATTCTCACCCTCTGTCACGTCTCCCGCTAGCTCTCTCCTAGCTTCTCTGTAAAATGCAAACAAACTCTGAACAGCAAACACATCAAACATCAACATTATAACCAGTCCGTTACAATATTGATGAAGAAGAGCATAAGAGGGGACCTTTAATAACGTCACAAATAGACGCAGAGAGCACAGTTGAGTTTTCCCGTAAGCCCCGCCTCCTGACAATAAGCCCCGCCTCCCGTCATTAAGCATCCTCCTGCTCTCGGCTCAGTAGAACGAATGGAGAGAGAAAGCTTTTAGCGCATTTTACAACTTTAAGGGGGGCTTGATGTATGCCTGCAGCACCACGCTAACACGCTAACACGCTAACGCACTGTGACCTCTGACCTCCATCAGGACCACACACTAACGCCTTGCAAACGGCTAACAGACATGCTAACTACTGAAGCAATACTAAAACTCACCACGAAAAAATACTAATGCAAAGTATGCTAAGCTCAAAGACTGCTAACAGCTTAAATATGCTAAGATCGCATAAACAGCTACTTATAAAGAACTGCTGACTGCTGAGGAGGTTTTCTATATAAAACGGTAACACCTTATCTTGAGGTACACAAATACACCATCAACTAGTTCATTAACATGCATATTAGCAGTATATTGGCTCTTTGTTAGTCATTATCAAACACTCATTAATGCCTTATTCTACATGACCGTATTCTACAAGTAATAACCCATTAGTTGAGAGTTTTTCCTCAATAACCCTCTAATTAGTGCTGATTTGTTGCAAGGAAGGAAGTTGTTGAACATGAGTTCTGGTCTCAAAATGCGCTGCTCAATACGGGCCTACTAAGGCAGCAGAACCACAAGAATAGGAATTCTCCCTTAATAACACTTAGCAAATATGATCTATTCTTATGTAACAACATATGCAACTATAAGTGTAAATTGTGTCTAAATAACTCCAAATTAGGTATTTCTATCTAAGAATATGTTTCCTATTGTAAAGTGAAGTCTTGTTCATAACCAATAAGCTAGTAGTTTGACTCTCATTGACCTGAACACGTTCCCTATTCTAAAGTTGCCTCCTCGTCACACTTTGTAAATACATGACAGCACACACCTACTGACATTAACTCAACAGTCCATGAACAAAGTAGGCTCACGTTGAAATATCTGTTTTATTAATGAACCACTGAAGAGAGGTTCAGACACATCCCAACACATGTCAAGTTTCTCCAAGGCTGAGAACACATAGTGCAGCCTGTACGTTTGAATACAACTGATTTCCTTTAACAGAGTTTGTGTGTTCGTGATCATACTCTGTGATGCAACAGGTGTACTGTTCTCTCTCTGTGTTGTCCTGTCTCAGTGTGAACGTAGATTAAACAGCCAGCCAAACTCTTTTGAGAGCCAGGGAATGAGCAGCCATGCATGTGTACAGGCTAGAATGGCTAACACTAGCATGTATGCTAACGCTACCGTATATGCTAACGCTAGCGCGAATGCTAACGCATTTTCTCCTTGTGTTTACACATCTCCAAATGTCATGACATAAACACAATACAAGTTACTAATCCTTACAGTGTAAGGCTTACACTTACAGTCAGTGCTTTCTGATGGGTTTTACCCTTTTACTCTTCAGGTTGCAAAGGGGAAATTAAATTAGTAGCATGGATGTCTATGCCATGCTATTCAGTTCACTTTCTCCTACTTCCTGTACCCGGTTTCCTGTCTAACCTTCAGTACACATTTTACAAATATATAAATGTGCACATATGAAACATACAGGTCAATATCACCTTGCTTTTGGCAGCTGAACTGTCAATACCCCAAATGTCTTAGATATAAATACCTACGTTTTTGTTATTTACACTTATAGTTTCATGTGTTGTTACATAAGAAGAGATCATATTTGTTAAGTGTTATTAAGGGAGAATTCCTATTCTTGTGGTTCAACTGCCTTAGTAGGCCCGTATTGAGCAGCGCATATTGAGACCAGAACTCATGTAGGCCTACAACAACTTCCTTCCTTGCAACAAATCAGCACTAATTTGAGGGTAATTGAGGAAAAACTCTCAACCAATGGGTTATTACTTGTAGAATATGGTCATGCAGAATAAGGCATTAATGAGTGTTTAATAATGACTAATAAAGAGCTAATATGCATGTTAATAACTAGTTGATGGTTAATTTGTGTACCTTAATATAAAGTGTTACCAAAACACACTGTAGAAAATAAGAACTACAAGCTACTGATAGCTACTGCTAACTCATACAAAACCAGTGCTAACAACAAAACGTGTGAACTTCAAACAATATGCAATAGAAAACTCCTGTTAAATACCAACAACATCACCAATGACTGCTTCTTAATCCCAACATATGCTCATCATGAAACTGTCTGCAAACAACTGATAACTAAAGCTGCTGCTAACTACAAAACTAATGCTAATTACAAAAACACTGCTAACTTCAAGCCTGTGCTGACAACAAAACTGAGACAACATGCTACTGCGGGGGGGCGCTAGTGGTTAAAAACTAGTTTCCTATCTATCTACCCTATTTAGATAGCGAACATTGCTATCTAACAGCTAGCATCAAATCGGTGGCTCTCACAATAAATTATAATTATTATTTATAAAACCCTATGTTTTTTTTATTGGAGGCTAAAGCTGCAAACATGTTTAAATAAAAAAGAAAGCTACTATTCAAAGTGAGTGTAGTTATGCCAGCGATAACAGACCCTCATATAGTTTCCATATCTCTCAGTAATGAGTACACGACCCGACAGTCAACTCTATACGAGACGCAAGTTAACCTGCAGGTCAAAACCATCACCAATGGACTTTACACACACACACACACACACACACACACACACACACACACACACACACACACACACACACACACACATCCGACCTGGAAAACTTTGCAGCCAGTCTTATTTGTTACAGTGTATCGTGCACCAGGTCCTTATTCAGAACTCTTATCAGAATTCTCTGAGTTTTTATCAACTTTGGTTCTTAAAAACAGACAAAGTAATTATCGTAGGTGACTTTAATATTCATGTTGACGATGATAAAAATAGCCTTACTGTTGCATTTAACTCTATATTAGATTCTGTTGGTTTCTGTCAGAGTGTAAATAAACCAACCCACTATTATAATCACACTCTCGACCTTGTTCTGACTTATGGTATTGAAATTGAGCAACTATTAGTCGAATCGCATAATCCTGCTTTATCCGACCATTTCTTAGTAACTTTTGAAGTACTGTTACGAGACTACAAAGCATTAGTCAAAAGCTCTTGCAGCGGAAACCTATCCGTTAGTGCTATAGCCACATTTAAGGAAGAGATTCCACCAATACTTAACTCGATAGCATGTCTGCATGTAAGGGAGGAAACTTATACAAAATGTACACCACCCCAAATTGATCATGTTGTTGATAGTGCTATAGATGCGCTGCGAATAAAATTAGACTCTGTTGCTCCTTTGAAAAAGAAGAAAATAAAGCAACATAGATTAGCTCCATGGCATAATGCCGAAACCCGCAAAATAAAGCAAAAGTCTAGACAACTTGAAAGGATATGGCGTTCCACCAAACTTGAAGAATCTCGTTTAATTTGGCATATTACTCTCAATGAATATAAGAAAGCACTGCGTAAAGCGAGAGCAGCCTACTACTCTTCATTAATAGATGAGAATAAGAATAATGCAAGATGTCTCTTCAGCACTGTAGCCAGGCTGACAGAGAGCCACAGCTCCATTGAGCCTTCTGTTCCCATAGCACTCAGTAGCAATGATTTTATGTGCTTTTTAACGATAAACATTGTTACTCTTAGAAACAAAATGAATGACCTCTTGCCTTCGACCAGTATAGTGTTATCAACAGCTCCCGGAATCGTAAGTTCTAATATTACACGAGATAGTAAACTAGAATGCTTTTCAGCCATTAACCTTGAACAATTACATTCAATGATTCTCTCTTCTAAACCATCAACGTGCGTTAGACCCAATTCCAACTAAGCTGTTGAAGGAAGTGTTTCCATTAATTAGCACTTCTTTATTAAACATTATGAATATGTCTTTATTATCAGGCTATGTTCCACAATCATTCAAAGTAGCAGTGATAAAACCGCTTCTTAAAAAGCACAACCTCGATCCAGAGGTTTTAGCCAACTATAGACCTATTTCTAATCTTCAATCTTCAATCTTCAGTCTGGCTTTAGAACACATCATAGCACAGAGACAGCTCTGGTTAAAGTCACACAGGACATTCTAATAGCCTCAGACAAGGGACTTGTCTCTATCCTTGTTTTGCTCGATCTCAGTGCTGCATTTGATACTATCGACCATGATATCCTATTGCAAAGACTAGAGCACTTGGTTGGCATACAGGAACTGCTTTAGGCTGGTTCAGGTCCTATCTATCTGAACGCTCTCAGTTTGTACGTGTCAACGATGAATCTTCCACGCAAACCAAAGTTAGCCATGGAGTGCCACAGGGCTCAGTGCTCGGACCTATTTTGTTCACATTATATATGCTTCCGTTAGGCAATATTATAAGGAATCATTCTGTAAACTTTCATTGTTATGCGGATGATACTCAACTATATTTATCAATCAAGCCTGATGAAATTAATCATCTAAATAAAATTCAAGACTGCCTTAAGGACTTAAAAACGTGGATGACCTTAAACTTTTTGATGTTAAACACGACCAAAACTGAAGTTATTGTACTTGGCCCGAAGAATCTACGAAACAAATTATCTAAAGATATACTAACTATGGATGGCATTAATTTGGCCTCCAAATCTTAACTCTTATCTTACCCCTTATATTACCCCTTATCTTATCTCTTATCTTACCTCTTATCTTACCCCTTATCTTATCTCTTATCTTACCTCTTATCTTATCCCTTATCTTACCTCTTATCTTATCTCTAATCTTACCCTTATCTTACCCTTATCTTACCCTTATCTTAACAGTTAAGTGTCACAGCAGCACAGAGAGAGGACGTGTACCCGTGTGTTTCTGCAGCCTCTCATTCAATAATTAACAGTGTTCACACAAACACTCTGAACCAACACTGTGTGTGTGTGTGTGTGTGTGTGTGTGTGTGTGTGTGTGTGTGTGTGTGAAAGGCAGCAGTTTGAATCAGCCAATCAGAGGTCAGAGGTCACGCAACGCTCAGAGGACTCAGAACGTGAAGGGTTTGTTTGTTTTCCAGAAAGCAACGAGGGGATTCAGAACGCCCAGACTCCAGATCAGATGCTACGCCCTCTGCCAGCGCTAATGACCCACTTTGGCTCTGACAAACACACACACACACACACACACACACACACACACACACACACACACACACAGGAACACACACACACAGACAGGAACACACACACACAGGAGAACACACACACACACACGCAGGAACACACACGCAGAAACACACACGCAAACACACACACACACGCACACACACACACACGCAGGAACACACACACACAGGAACACACACACACACACACACACACACACACCGCTGACAGATCATTAACCCTACAAAGTCATTCACAATAAGACTCACACATATTAGCACACTACCTGTTTCTGTGTGAGTGTGTGTGTGTGTGAGAGTGTGTGTGTGTGTGTGTGTGTGTGTTTATGTGGAAGTGTATTGTGTGAGTCTGAAACCCAAACTGTCCGCTCAGAGTTTCCTCCTGAGTTACAGCACCTGTATTTGATGGAGGTGTTATCAGAGTCTGCAGACAGCCAGCAGGAAACCACAGGACACACACACACACGCACACACACACGCACACACACACGCACACACACGCACACACACACGCACTCACACGCACACACACGCACACACACACACACACACGCACACACACACACACGCACACACGCACACACACACGCACACACGCACACACACGCACACACACACGCACACACGCACACACACACACGCACACACACACGTACACACACGCACACACACACACTCACGCACACACACACGCACACACACACACGCACACACACGCACACACACGCACACACACACGCACACACACGCACACACACACGCACACACACACGCACACACACACACGCACACACACGCACACACACACACGTACACACACACACACGCACACACACTCACGCACACACACACGCACACACACACACACACACACGCACACACGCACACACACACGCACTTTAACTGAAGGATGTTCTGACGTAGCTGCTATCTGCCTTACATAAGGAACTATTACCTCAACACACACACACACACACACACGCACTCACACACACACGCACTCACACACCCGCACTCACACACACACTCGCGCAGACGCCAGAGTTCCCGTTAGAATATTTTTCTCCGGTCAACATGTCCGTTAACGTTAAATCTTCCGGACACAATTTGAAAAGTGCCGGTCAAAGGTCTTCTTAGTTATTTTTTGAGCTTTAAAACAGATTGATGATTCAAACAAAATATGAAACAAACTAATTATAGCAGATTAACTACATTATTCAAAAGCGTTCAGTAACTACAACAACACGCTCTCCCTCTCCTGACAGCCCGTCAGTCTCAGCAGCTCGCGGGTCAGTAATGAGTGACCCGAAAGTCGAACAAAACATATCTATAACTAGTTACGGTAGTTTGAGAGGTCATTAAAATAGCTACGTGTGATATTCTAACCTGAAGTGTGTTTTGTCCGCTCACCGCAGCAGCTGATCTCTCTCCCGTCAGATCAGACTTCACTCGCGTTTATGTCCATATCGATCAGATGCAGCTAGTTCTAGCTAATGATAGACTACCTGCTTATTAAAAGACACCTGAACAATAAGTGTCGCTAAGCAACCGGGTGAGGCCGCAAAGTATAGCGCAGCATTATGCATTTGTTTACATGCCCACCGGAACCCCGAGGCATTACCAACAGATCAACGCACAATCAACCCATCCAGGACATCTCTTTCTCCACATTACGTGTTAGACATTAGGGTTGACTATTCTGGTCTGTCACATATGTGGCGCAACTGATGCGGTGTTGCGCTAAGGGGAAATATATTTTGACCGGACGCTTTGACCGGAGAGATTTAGATTTGCCG
>CM070479.1:1125770-1134220 GCA_036324585.1 Champsocephalus esox
ATAAAGGAACTACAGCACGGTCACATGACTTCACGTCACCACCGCTAAGCTAAAGGAGGCTAATGTTGGGCTATAAAGGAACTACAGCACGGTCACATGACTTCACGTCACCACCGCTAAGCTAAAGGTGGCTAATGTTGGGCTATAAAGGAACTACAGCACGGTCACATGACTTCACGTCACCACCGCTAAGCTAAAGGAGGCTAATGTTGGGCTATAAAGGAACTACAGCACGGTCACATGACTTCACGTCACCACCGCTAAGCTAAAGGAGGCTAATGTTGGGCTATAAAGGAACTACAGCACGGTCACATGACTTCACGTCACCACCGCTAAGCTAAAGGAGGCTAATGTTGGGCTATAAAGGAACTACAGCACGGTCACATGACTTCACGTCACCACCGCTAAGCTAAAGTAGGCTAATGTTGGGCTATAAAGGAACTACAGCACGGTCACATGACTTCACGTCACCACCGCTAAGCTAAAGGAGGCTAATGTTGGGCTATAAAGGAACTACAGCACGGTCACATGACTTCACGTCACCACCGCTAAGCTAAAGGAGGCTAATGTTGGGCTATAAAGGAACTACAGCACGGTCACATGACTTCACGTCACCACCGCTAAGCTAAAGGTGGCTAATGTTGGGCTATAAAGGAACTACAGCACGGTCACATGACTTCACGTCACCACCGCTAAGCTAAAGGAGGCTAATGTTGGGCTATAAAGGAACTACAGCACGGTCACATGACTTCACGTCACCACCGCTAAGCTAAAGGTGGCTAATGTTGGGCTATAAAGGAACTACAGCACGGTCACATGACTTCACGTCACCACCGCTAAGCTAAAGGGGCTAATGTTGGGCTATAAAGGAACTACAGCACGGTCACATGACTTCACGTCACCACCGCTAAGCTAAAGGAGGCTAATGTTGGGCTATAAAGGAACTACAGCACGGTCACATGACTTCACGTCACCACCGCTAAGCTAAAGGAGGCTAATGTTGGGCTATAAAGGAACTACAGCACGGTCACATGACTTCACGTCACCACCGCTAAGCTAAAGGAGGCTAATGTTGGGCTATAAAGGAACTACAGCACGGTCACATGACTTCACGTCACCACCGCTAAGCTAAAGGAGGCTAATGTTGGGCTATAAAGGAACTACAGCACGGTCACATGACTTCACGTCACCACCGCTAAGCTAAAGGAGGCTAATGTTGGGCTATAAAGGAACTACAGCACGGTCACATGACTTCACGTCACCACCGCTAAGCTAAAGGAGGCTAATGTTGGGCTATAAAGGAACTACAGCACGGTCACATGACTTCACGTCACCACCGCTAAGCTAAAGGTGGCTAATGTTGGGCTATAAAGGAACTACAGCACGGTCACATGACTTCACGTCACCACCGCTAAGCTAAAGGAGGCTAATGTTGGGCTATAAAGGAACTACAGCACGGTCACATGACTTCACGTCACCACCGCTAAGCTAAAGGAGGCTAATGTTGGGCTATAAAGGAACTACAGCACGGTCACATGACTTCACGTCACCACCGCTAAGCTAAAGGAGGCTAATGTTGGGCTATAAAGGAACTACAGCACGGTCACATGACTTCACGTCACCACCGCTAAGCTAAAGGAGGCTAATGTTGGGCTATAAAGGAACTACAGCACGGTCACATGACTTCACGTCACCACCGCTAAGCTAAAGGAGGCTAATGTTGGGCTATAAAGGAACTACAGCACGGTCACATGACTTCACGTCACCACCGCTAAGCTAAAGGTGGCTAATGTTGGGCTATAAAGGAACTACAGCACGGTCACATGACTTCACGTCACCACCGCTAAGCTAAAGGAGGCTAATGTTGGGCTATAAAGGAACTACAGCACGGTCACATGACTTCACGTCACCACGCTAAGCTAAAGGAGGCTAATGTTGGGCTATAAAGGAACTACAGCACGGTCACATGACTTCACGTCACCACCGCTAAGCTAAAGGAGGCTAATGTTGGGCTATAAAGGAACTACAGCACGGTCACATGACTTCACGTCACCACCGCTAAGCTAAAGGAGGCTAATGTTGGGCTATAAAGGAACTACAGCACGGTCACATGACTTCACGTCACCACCGCTAAGCTAAAGGAGGCTAATGTTGGGCTATAAAGGAACTACAGCACGGTCACATGACTTCACGTCACCACCGCTAAGCTAAAGGAGGCTAATGTTGGGCTATAAAGGAACTACAGCACGGTCACATGACTTCACGTCACCACCGCTAAGCTAAAGGGGCTAATGTTGGGCTATAAAGGAACTACAGCACGGTCACATGACTTCACGTCCCACCGCTAAGCTAAAGGGGCTAATGTTGGGCTATAAGGAACTACAGCACGGTCACATGACTTCACGTCACCACCGCTAAGCTAAAGGAGGCTAATGTTGGGCTATAAAGGAACTACAGCACGGTCACATGACTTCACGTCACCACCGCTAAGCTAAAGGAGGCTAATGTTGGGCTATAAAGGAACTACAGCACGGTCACATGACTTCACGTCACCACCGCTAAGCTAAAGGAGGCTAATGTTGGGCTATAAAGGAACTACAGCACGGTCACATGACTTCACGTCACCACCGCTAAGCTAAAGGAGGCTAATGTTGGGCTATAAAGGAACTACAGCACGGTCACATGACTTCACGTCACCACCGCTAAGCTAAAGGAGGCTAATGTTGGGCTATAAAGGAACTACAGCACGGTCACATGACTTCACGTCACCACCGCTAAGCTAAAGGTGGCTAATGTTGGGCTATAAAGGAACTACAGCACGGTCACATGACTTCACGTCACCACCGCTAAGCTAAAGGAGGCTAATGTTGGGCTATAAAGGAACTACAGCACGGTCACATGACTTCACGTCACCACCGCTAAGCTAAAGGAGGCTAATGTTGGGCTATAAAGGAACTACAGCACGGTCACATGACTTCACGTCACCACCGCTAAGCTAAAGGAGGCTAATGTTGGGCTATAAAGGAACTACAGCACGGTCACATGACTTCACGTCACCACCGCTAAGCTAAAGGAGGCTAATGTTGGGCTATAAAGGAACTACAGCACGGTCACATGACTTCACGTCACCACCGCTAAGCTAAAGGAGGCTAATGTTGGGCTATAAAGGAACTACAGCACGGTCACATGACTTCACGTCACCACCGCTAAGCTAAAGGAGGCTAATGTTGGGCTATAAAGGAACTACAGCACGGTCACATGACTTCACGTCACCACCGCTAAGCTAAAGGAGGCTAATGTTGGGCTATAAAGGAACTACAGCACGGTCACATGACTTCACGTCACCACCGCTAAGCTAAAGGAGGCTAATGTTGGGCTATAAAGGAACTACAGCACGGTCACATGACTTCACGTCACCACCGCTAAGCTAAAGGAGGCTAATGTTGGGCTATAAAGGAACTACAGCACGGTCACATGACTTCACGTCACCACCGCTAAGCTAAAGGAGGCTAATGTTGGGCTATAAAGGAACTACAGCACGGTCACATGACTTCACGTCACCACCGCTAAGCTAAAGGAGGCTAATGTTGGGCTATAAAGGAACTACAGCACGGTCACATGACTTCACGTCACCACCGCTAAGCTAAAGGAGGCTAATGTTGGGCTATAAAGGAACTACAGCACGGTCACATGACTTCACGTCACCACCGCTAAGCTAAAGGAGGCTAATGTTGGGCTATAAAGGAACTACAGCACGGTCACATGACTTCACGTCACCACCGCTAAGCTAAAGGTGGCTAATGTTGGGCTATAAAGGAACTACAGCACGGTCACATGACTTCACGTCACCACCGCTAAGCTAAAGGAGGCTAATGTTGGGCTATAAAGGAACTACAGCACGGTCACATGACTTCACGTCACCACCGCTAAGCTAAAGGAGGCTAATGTTGGGCTATAAAGGAACTACAGCACGGTCACATGACTTCACGTCACCACCGCTAAGCTAAAGGAGGCTAATGTTGGGCTATAAAGGAACTACAGCACGGTCACATGACTTCACGTCACCACCGCTAAGCTAAAGGAGGCTAATGTTGGGCTATAAAGGAACTACAGCACGGTCACATGACTTCACGTCACCACCGCTAAGCTAAAGGAGGCTAATGTTGGGCTATAAAGGAACTACAGCACGGTCACATGACTTCACGTCACCACCGCTAAGCTAAAGGAGGCTAATGTTGGGCTATAAAGGAACTACAGCACGGTCACATGACTTCACGTCACCACCGCTAAGCTAAAGGTGGCTAATGTTGGGCTATAAAGGAACTACAGCACGGTCACATGACTTCACGTCACCACCGCTAAGCTAAAGGAGGCTAATGTTGGGCTATAAAGGAACTACAGCACGGTCACATGACTTCACGTCACCACCGCTAAGCTAAAGGAGGCTAATGTTGGGCTATAAAGGAACTACAGCACGGTCACATGACTTCACGTCACCACCGCTAAGCTAAAGGAGGCTAATGTTGGGCTATAAGGAACTACAGCACGGTCACATGACTTCACGTCACCACCGCTAAGCTAAAGGTGGCTAATGTTGGGCTATAAAGGAACTACAGCACGGTCACATGACTTCACGTCACCACCGCTAAGCTAAAGGAGGCTAATGTTGGGCTATAAAGGAACTACAGCACGGTCACATGACTTCACGTCACCACCGCTAAGCTGAAGGAGGCTAATGTTGGGCTATAAAGGAACTACAGCACGGTCACATGACTTCACGTCACCACCGCTAAGCTAAAGGAGGCTAATGTTGGGCTATAAAGGAACTACAGCACGGTCACATGACTTCACGTCACCACCGCTAAGCTAAAGGAGGCTAATGTTGGGCTATAAAGGAACTACAGCACGGTCACATGACTTCACGTCACCACCGCTAAGCTAAAGGTGGCTAATGTTGGGCTATAAAGGAACTACAGCACGGTCACATGACTTCACGTCACCACCGCTAAGCTAAAGGAGGCTAATGTTGGGCTATAAAGGAACTACAGCACGGTCACATGACTTCACGTCACCACCGCTAAGCTAAAGGAGGCTAATGTTGGGCTATAGAGGAACTACAGCACGGTCACATGACTTCAGTCACCACCGCTAAGCTAAAGGAGGCTAATGTTGGGCTATACAGGAACTACAGCACGGTCACATGACTTCACGTCACCACCGCTAAGCTAAAGGTGGCTAATGTTGGGCTATAAAGGAACTACAGCACGGTCACATGACTTCACGTCACCACCGCTAAGCTAAAGGAGGCTAATGTTGGGCTATAAAGGAACTACAGCACGGCCACATGACTTCACGTCACCACCGCTAAGCTAAAGGAGGCTAATGTTGGGCTATAAAGGAACTACAGCACGGTCACATGACTTCACGTCACCACCGCTAAGCTAAAGGAGGCTAATGTTGGGCTATAAAGGAACTACAGCACGGTCACATGACTTCACGTCACCACCGCTAAGCTAAAGGAGGCTAATGTTGGGCTATAAAGGAACTACAGCACGGTCACATGACTTCACGTCACCACCGCTAAGCTAAAGGCGGCTAATGTTGGGCTATAAAGGAACTACAGCACGGTCACATGACTTCACGTCACCACCGCTAAGCTAAAGGAGGCTAACGTTGGGCTATAAAGGAACTACAGCACGGTCACATGACTTCACGTCACCACCGCTAAGCTAAAGGAGGCTAACGTTGGGCTATAAAGGAACTGCAGCACGGTCACATGACTTCACCACCGCTAAGCTAAAGGAGGCTAATGTTGGGCTATAAAGGAACTACAGCACGGTCACATGACTTCACGTATGAGGTTTAGTCGTCTCATGTTGGCTCTTGTTAGCATCCTGTTATTAAACTCTCCAGTGGGGTATTTACTGCCGTGTTTGCTGTGTGAGAACAAAGCCATCAGGTCTCTGCAGCTGGTCTTAACCACAGAGCTGATTCCAGTCTTGTAGTTTCAGTGAAAGTGAAGACGAGCACAGATCCTGTGTGTTGTGTTCCCCCTGTCCCCATCCGCTGCATTCCTGTTTTATATTCAAATAAGAGTGAGTGTGATTTAGAGCTTCTTCAGGCTCACGTTCCTCTCCCGCTGCTTTCACACGCTGATGTATTTCTGCTCTCTGGAGAAGCCTGAAAACACTTTAACAATCTGAGAAATTATTCTGCACTTCTGTTTTGTTAGTGTTGAGAAGGAGCTGATCAATCATTGACTTAATGTCCCACCCGGGGGAGCGCAGGGAAACAAATCAAGCGCACCACCATGTCAACTCCTCTTACACAAATTAAACACACTCCGATGTTGACTGCCCATATTCAAACCCTTCTGTATGCAGCCCCTCTGTTAGCATGCTGCTAATGCTAACAGAGGGGCTGCAGCGTCCTCTGTTAGCATGCTGCTAATGCTAACATAGAACGCTGCAGCCCCTCTGTTAGCATGCTGCTAATGCTAACATAGAACGCTGCAGCCCCTCTGTTAGCATACTGCTAATGCTAACAGAGGGGCTGCAGCGTCCTCTGTTAGCATTAGCAGCATGCTAACAGAGGGGCTGCAGCGTTCTATGTTAGCATTAGCAGCATGCTAACAGAGGGGCTGCAGCGTTCTATGTTAGCATTAGCAGCATGCTAACAGAGGGGCTGCAGCGTTCTATGTTAGCATTAGCAGCATGCTAACAGAGGGGCTGCAGCGTCCTCTGTTAGCATTAGCAGCATGCTAACAGAGGACGTTTTGGACAGAAGGTCCAAAGTAAATAAACGTTACTCTGCTGTCTTTCAGAGAAATGTAAGAGGGAGGGGGGTGGAGGAGGGAGGGGGGGAGGGAGGGAGGGGGAGGGGGGGAGGGAGGGGGAGGAGGGGGGAGGAGGGGGGGGAGGGAGGGGGAGGGGGGAGGGGGGGAGACTTTAATGGACTTCATTCCTGTGTTTTCTATATGAAGAAGTTTCCCACACTCTTTTAGCAGAAACGCTCTTTAACTCCTCTGTCCTCCCTTTTCCAGAGTTTACACACACACAGACACACACAGAGACACACACACACAGAGACACACACAGAGACACACACCACAGACACACACAGAGACACACACAGAGACACACACAGAGACACACACAGAGACACACACAGAGACACACAGAGACACACACAGAGACACACACAGAGACACACACAGAGACACACACAGAGACACACACAGAGACACACAGACACACACACAGAGACACACACACAGACACACACACAGAGACACACACACACACACACAGAGACACACACAGAGACACACACAGAGACACACACAGAGACACACACAGAGACACACACAGAGACACACACAGAGACACCACACAGAGACACACAGACACACACACAGAGACACACACACACACAGACACACACACAGAGACACACACAGAGACACACACAGAGACACACACAGAGACACACACAGAGACACACACAGAGACACACACACACAGAGACACACACAGAGACACACACACACAGACACACACAGAGACACACACAGAGACACACACAGAGACACACACAGAGACACACACAGAGACACACAGAGACACACACAGAGACACACACACGAGACACACACAGAGACACACACAGAGACACACACAGAGACACACAGACACACACACAGAGACACACACACACAGACACACACACAGAGACACACACACACACACACAGAGACACACACAGAGACACACACAGAGACACACACAGAGACACACACAGAGACACACACAGAGACACACACAGAGACACACACACAGAGACACACAGACACACACACAGAGACACACACACACACAGACACACACACAGAGACACACACAGAGACACACACAGAGACACACACAGAGACACACACAGAGACACACACAGAGACACACACAGAGACACACACACACACAGAGACACACACACAGAGACACACACACAGAGACACACACAGACACACACAGAGACACACACAGACACACAAAAACACAGACACAAAACAGAAAACACACACAAAAAAGACAAACACACACAACCGAAAACAAAAACAAAAGACAACACACAAAAACACAAACACACACACACCACACACAGAAAAACAAAACAAGACACACCACACACAAAAAAACAAAGGAGACAAAAACAAAAAAACAAAAAAACCCCAGAAAACAACACACAAACCAAACAGACAATCACACACAGAAAACACACAAAAAACCCCAAAACTAAAATAACAAGAGAAGCAAAAAAGACAAATAATAAAAAACAAACAAAACCAAATACATAGACACCCACAAAAAAAACATACACAAACATAAACAAAACACAAAATAAAAAAAAACAAACAAAACAAAACAAAACAAAACAAAACACAAAACAAAACA
>CM070479.1:1134720-1147220 GCA_036324585.1 Champsocephalus esox
GGGCTCTGAGGCTCATAGCCCACTGTAGCCCCCTCACCCCACTGCACTCTGTCTACCATGGGGCTCTGAGGCTCATAGCCCACTGTAGCCCCCTCACCCCACTGCACTCTGTCTACCATGGGGCTCTGAGGCTCATAGCCCACTGTAACCCCCTCACCCCACTGCACTCTGTCTACCATGGGGCTCTGAGGCTCATAGCCCACTGTAGCCCCCTCACCCCACTGCACGCTGTCTACCATGGGGCTCTGAGGCTCATAGCCCACTGTAGCCCCCTCACCCCACTGCACGCTGTCTACCATGGGGCTCTGAGGCTCATAGCCCACTGTAGCCCCCTCACCCCACTGCACTCTGTCTACCATGGGGCTCTGAGGCTCATAGCCCACTGTAGCCCCCTCACCCCACTGCACGCTGTCTACCATGGGGCTCTGAGGCTCATAGCCCACTGTAGCCCCCTCACCCCACTGCACTCTGTCTACCATGGGGCTCTGAGGCTCATAGCCCACTGTAGCCCCCTCACCCCACTGCACGCTGTCTACCATGGGGCTCTGAGGCTCATAGCCCACTGTAGCCCCCTCACCCCACTGCACTCTGTCTACCATGGGGCTCTGAGGCTCATAGCCCACTGTAGCCCCCTCACCCCACTGCACTCTGTCTACCATGGGGCTCTGAGGCTCATAGCCCACTGTAACCCCCTCACCCCACTGCACTCTGTCTACCATGGGGCTCTGAGGCTCATAGCCCACTGTAGCCCCCTCACCCCACTGCACTCTGTCTACCATGGGGCTCTGAGGCTCATAGCCCACTGTAGCCCCCTCACCCCACTGCACTCTGTCTACCATGGGGCTCTGAGGCTCATAGCCCACTGTAACCCCCTCACCCCACTGCACTCTGTCTACCATGGGGCTCTGAGGCTCATAGCCCACTGTAGCCCCCTCACCCCACTGCACTCTGTCTACCATGGGGCTCTGAGGCTCATAGCCCACTGTAGCCCCCTCACCCCACTGCACTCTGTCTACCATGGGGCTCTGAGGCTCATAGCCCACTGTAGCCCCCTCACCCCACTGCACTCTGTCTACCATGGGGCTCTGAGGCTCACATAGGCTCAGATCCTCACAGACACCTTAAGACCCTGCCTTCAGTCCAAAGGGAGACGCTGATCTCCCCCGTCACAACAATCTGATGACCCAATCGGTGATGAGTAAGGAGGAAGGAAGCTAGATATTTACAGATGAATACTCCAGAGCCAAGATCAGTATTGTTATTGTTGTTGTTATTTGTTTGTTTCATTAATGTATTAATAAACAGCATATATGAACGTGGTAGTTCCAGTGTTTCACCACCAGGTGTCGCACTACCTCATCCTGACTGAAACCCTTCGCGTTTCCGGTGAACTTTGTCCGCCCGCGGCCCCGGTAGTGATAGTAAAACATGGCGTCTGACGGTGAGGAGGACTTCGTGAGTTACGGGGTTCCTCTGGAGCCTCTGGAAGAAGGTAAAGAAGCCCTGAGTGTCTTTATTAAACCTTTCTTTAACCTGTACCGCCATGCCCGTGTTTACATCTGGAGAGAGAGGACAGCGCGCGCGTTAACGGCCACTTCAGAGCATGCTAAGCTAGCGAGCTAACAACAAGGAGCCTCCACTCAAATCTGAGTTTTAAATGAAACACATCTAAATATCCGAGTGTTCGTGTGATTACATATGTTGTGTGTGTGTCTCTTGAGCCGGCCACCTGGGCCTGTGCTCTGGCAGTGACACATACAAGTACACACATGAGCTCACAGAGCTACACACATGAGCTCACAGAGCTACACACATGAGCTCACAGAGCTACACACATGAGCTCACAGAGCTACACATGGCAGTGGGCGTTCAAGAATCACAAGCACTCTTTAAGAACAGAGCTACACACACTGTGCACTCAGAGCCACACACACACACACACACACACACACACACACACACACACAGTGTACTCACAGAGCCACACACCAGAACCCCTGCCCCCCTGGTTGGGAACCCCTGCCCCCCCCCCTGGTTGGGAACCCCTGCCCCCCCCAGGTTGGGAACCCCTGCCCCCCCCCCTGGTTGGGAACCCCTGCCCCCCCCCTGGTTGGGAACCCCTGCGTTAGAGCACCAACTCAAGTACAAGATGAAGTATTCTCTGACTGCATAATGTGTGTTCCAGACGAGGCGAGGAAGCGGCCGGTTCCTCTTCACGAGCAGACGGTGAAAGATGAGAAGGGAAGGTTCCAGAGGTTTCACGGGGCGTTCACTGGAGGCTTTTCCGCAGGATATTTCAACACCGTGGGCACGAAGGAAGGTCAGTGCTGCTCCCTCACGAGGATTCACACTTCCCCGTATCAGTGGGATCCGGAGTACCATCCCTGTGTTGCCTAGGGTTACCAATAAACAACCTGAACTGTGTGTTGTCCTGATCCTGTTGTTGTTGACGTGTTGTCCTGATCCTGTTGTTGTTGACGTGTTGTCCTGATCCTGTTGTTGTTGACGTGTTGTCCTGATCCTGTTGTTGTTTTAAGGCTGGGCCCCGTCAACATTTGTGTCGTCGCGGCAACAGAAATCTGAGAAACAAAATGCCCGACCGGAAGATTTCATGGACGAGGAGGTAACGAGGAAAGCAATCGGTGTTTAATTTACACCCAGGTGTAGAAAAGAAAGCAGAGTCAGTGAGAGTGTTGTTGTTGATCTTGCTTTTGATCTTGTTGTTGTTGTTGTCAGGACTTTGGGGAGCACGGCATCGCCCCGAGTCAGATCAAAACGTCTCAGGAGTTCACGTCGAGCCGCACAGACAAAACCAGAGAAACAGCGAGAGCCGTGAACGCTCAAAACTCAGTTATTACAGGAGACACAAAACTGGAGGAACTCATCGCTCCAGCACGGTACCTGAATGCACCACGAGTCCCTGAACGCACCACCACACACTGAACCAGTCCCTGAACGCACCACCACACACTGAACGCACCACTACACACTGAACCAGTCCCTGAACGCACCACAACACACTGAACCAGTCCCTGAACGCACCACCACACACTGAACGCACCAGTACACACTGAACTAGTCCCTGAACGCACCACCACACACTGAACGCACCACTACACACTGAACCAGTCCCTGAACGCACCACAACACACTGAACCAGTCCCTGAACGCACCACCACACACTGAACCAGTCCCTGAACGCACCACCACACACTGAACCAGTCCCTGAACGCACCACCAGTCCCTGAACGCACCACCACACATTGAACCAGTCCCTGAACGCACCACCACACACTGAACTAGTCCCTGAACGCACCAACACGCACTGAACCAGTCCCTGAACGCACCACCACACACTGAACCAGTCCCTGAACGCACCAACACGCACTGAACCAGTCCCTGAACGCACCACCACACACTGAACCAGTCCCTGAACGCACCACAACACACTGAACCAGTCCCTGAACGCACCACCACACACTGAACCAGTCCCTGAACGCACCACCAGTCCCTGAACGCACCACCACACATTGAACCAGTCCCTGAACGCACCACCACACACTGAACCAGTCCCTGAACGCACCACCACACACTGAACGCACCACCACACACTGAACCAGTCCCTGAACGCACCACCACACACTGAACCAGTCCCTGAACGCACCAACACGCACTGAACCAGTCCCTGAACGCACCACCACACACTGAACCAGTCCCTGAACGCACCAACACGCACTGAACCAGTCCCTGAACGCACCACCACACACTGAACCAGTCCCTGAATGCACCACCACACACTGAACCAGTCCCTGAATGCACCACCACACACTGAACCAGTCCCTGAACGCACCACCACACACTGAATAACTCTCCCTTCACCTTTATATATTAATGTAAAGGGGGAGTTATGAAATACTAATAAATGAAAGCCTGAGGTCCAGCAGGAGTCTGAGGTGCGTTTGTTTCGCCCCGCAGGTCGTCCGTGGGGGTGGAGATTCTGCGCAGGATGGGCTGGAGGCAGGGGCAGGGCGTCGGGCCGCGAGTGAAGAGGAAACCCCGGAGGCAGCACCCGGGTGCGTTTGATTGGCTCACACTCAGTCTCTCTCAGCAGCTGCAGAGGACAGGTGGAGACGAGGCGCTGAAGCAGAGCAGCATGGACATACAGACGGGACAGAGAGCTGATCACACAGAACCGTGCACGAGGACGTTTTGAGATGTGCACGTGAATACAGATAGAGTAGGGAGAGTCTAAAGCTCTGAGGAGGGTCCTAGGGAGGACATGAAATCAAGACATGTGGGTTTCTCTTTGTATTAACAGTGTGTTCTTCTTTGTGTGCCGCTCACAGGCGGCTCTCTGCTGCCCCCTGCTGGATCAGAGGACTCTGAGGTGAGGCTCATATATAACTAAAATAATACATATCTCTTTTTGAAATACAAAGAACAGAAAGGCATTTTAATAATAAAGACCGTGAACAGGCAGGACTACGCTCCAGGTTTCAGTGCATCCTTATTAGTTCCTCGTACATATAAGTACATATAAGTACATATAAGTACACCATGAAATAGTTCTCACTGAATTATTTGACACTCCATTTATAGATAACAACAACAATCACTCGCATAGCGCCTAAGTAGAAACTCTCCACACACACGCGGTGAGGAGAAACCAAAGAGATGGTCGAGCCGGAAGACGAGGACAGGTCAACGGGGACATTCACAGTAACATGTCCGCTCTGCTGCAGGAGGAGGACGAGTTCGCCCCGGAGGACGTGACCTTTGCCCCTAAAGACGTGACCCCGGTGGACTTCACGCCGCGGGGGGGCCTTCGGGGTCTGGGGTACCGGGGGCTGGACCCGGGCCGCGCTCTGATGGGCCACGCGGCGCCAGAGCACATCGATCTGTTCAGGCCTCAGTCCGAGGCGAGGAGTCGGCTGTTCGGAGGGAGAGAGAGAGGCGCGAGGAGAGGGGGCGTCGCCGGAACCGTGAGTGCAGATCCTTTATTACACGCCGGCTTCTGATTGGTCGGCTCAGAACACGTGACGCGTGGTTCGTCCAGCAGTACAGACCGCTGTCAAGGACTTGAGCGTTGCTAAGGACGCTCACATCTACAGAGAAAGTCAAGAAAGAGGGACAAGGAAACAGAAGTGAGACAAGAAGGACAAGGAAACAGATAAGTGAGACAAGAGGGACAAGGAAACAGAGAAGTGGGACAAGAAGAGAGACAAGAGGGACAAGGAAACAGAGAAGTGAGACAAGAGGGACAAGGAAACAGAGGAGTGAGACAAGAGGGACAAGGAAACAGAAGTGAGACAAGAGGGACAAGGAAACAGAGAAGTGAGACAAGAGGGACAAGGAAACAGAAGTGAGACAAGAGGGACAAGGAAACAGAGAAGTGAGACAAGAGGGACAAGGAAACAGAGGAGTGAGACAAGAGGGACAAGGAAACAGAGAAGTGAGACAAGAGGGACAAGAAGAGAGACAAGAGGGACAAGGAAACAGAGAAGTGAGACAAGAGGGACAACAAGAGAGACAAGAGGGACAAGGAAACAGAGAAGTGAGACAAGAGGGACAAGAAGAGAGACAAGAGGGACAAGGAAACAGAGAAGTGAGACAAGAGGGACAAGGAGAGAGAGACAAGAGGGACAAGGAAGCAGCAGAGAAGTAGCGGTGTAGAAACCCTCAACGGGAGCTGCGGTCCTCTTTACGTCGCGGTCCAGACATCAAACGTGAAAACAGATTGAGCATTTGAATGTTATCTTCTAAAAGCTGCTGCTCCTTGTCCTGTAGGCGTTTGGCATCGGCGCTATGGAGGATGACGATGATGAAGAGGTTTACCATCGAGACTCCATGTCCCGGTACGATAAGGAGCTGGGGGGGGAGGAGCCTGGAGACGGACTGTACGGCTGGACGGCCCCGCAGCAGTACACCAAGAAGAGAGGTCAGTACTTATAGCTCGCTTCGGGCTTCAGGCCGAACCACGCCCCCTAGCTGTGATGAGCAAACGCCGCGGCCCGAAGTGAGCTGTTGCTTTTATAAAACGGTTACCACGCGTGGCAACAAGAAAGAAAATACACACTCTAATTTAAATAGTTTCTATGAGTAAATAATGATGTTCAAAATAAAACAGTCCCTCCGTTGCCTTCTGCACGAAACATAGTGCGAGGCGGTTGCTAGGCAACAACACTAACAGCAAGTGAACACATCAGAGCGTTGATCCATTATCTGGCTGTTTATTTACTTTAATGTGTTTGTTGCTATTTGCTGTGCAGCCGCTGAAACATGTGCAGCCTCAGCAGCATGCTCACGAGGTCACTTGGACAGGTTGGCTCACGAGGTCACTTGGACAGGTTGAGGTTGTTCTGGCTGCTGCTCGGCGTGGAGAGAGTATTGCTCCACTTTCTCCGGTCCCCATTTTGTTTGGGTTTTTCTCCAGTTGGCCTGCCTGCTCTTCACGTAGCTCTGCGTGTGGTCGTTTCTCTCTGGGGAGAGGCGCTGCTCGGTCCACTCCTCCACAGCGAGCCCCCGGGGGTCCGAGTTCACCTCGCATGTTTCCACCTCAAGCTTTGTCAGTCAGTTAGTTCCTAACGGACGTAACGGAGCAGCTGTAACGGTTTAGCTTTTCTCAGACGCGGAGGGATACTGACTTGTTGTGAAGAGTAACTACAATTCTACCCGTGATATACGCTCATTGGCTAAGAACCAATCAGATTAAAGGACTAAAAGTAGAAGTACTCAGATCTTTAGTAAAAGTAGAAGTACTCAGATCTTCAGTAAAAGTAGAAGTACTCAGATCTTCAGTAAAAGTAGAAGTACTCAGATCTTCAGTAAAAGTAGAAGTACTCAGATCTTTAGTAAAAGTAGAAGTACTCAGATCTTTAGTAAAAGTAGAAGTACTCAGATCTTCAGTAAAAGTAGAAGTACTCAGATCTTCAGTAAAAGTAGAAGTACTCAGATCTTCAGTAAAAGTAGAAGTACTCAGATCTTCAGTAAAAGTAGAAGTACTCAGATCTTCTGTAAAAGTAGAAGTACTCAGATCTATCTCTAATGCGTGTTATCTCTAACGTGTGTTATCTCTAAGGTGTGTTATCTCTAATGTGTGGTATCTCTAATGTGTGTAATCTCTAATGTGTGTTATCTCTAATGTGTGTTATCTCTAATGTGTGTTATCTCTAATGTGTGTTATCTCTAATGTGTGTGTTATCTCTAATGTGTGTTATCTCTAATGTGTGTTCTCTCTAATGTGTGTGTTATCTCTAATGTGTGTTGTTTCTAATGTGTGTGTAATCTCTAATGTGTGTTATCTCTAATGTGTGTGTTATCTCTAATGTGTGTTATCTCTAATGTGTGTTATCTCTAATGTGTGTCATCTCTAATGTGTGTTTTCAGTGTGTGATCTATATGTGTGTTATCTCTAATGTGTGTTTATCTCTAATGTGTGTTATCTCTAATGTGTGTCATCTCTAATGTGTGTTTCTAATGTGTGTGTAATCTATAATGTGTGTTATCTCTAATGTGTGTGTTATCTCTAATGTGTGTTATCTCTAATGTGTGTCATCTCTAATGTGTGGTATCTCTAATGTGTGTGTTATCTCTAATGTGTGTTATCTCTAATGTGTGTCATCTCTAATGTGTGGTATCTCTAATGTGTGTGTTATCTCTAATGTGTGTCATCTCTAATGTGTGGTATCTCTAATGTGTGTGTTATCTCTAATGTGTGTTATCTCTAATGTGTGTGTTATCTCTAATGTGTGTCATCGTGTATCTCTAATGTGTGGTATCTCTAATGTGTGTGTTATCTCTAATGTGTGTTATCTCTAATGTGTGTGTTATCTCTAATGTGTGTTATCTCTAATGTGTGTGTAATCTCTAATGTGTGTTATCTCTAATGTGTGTTATCTCTAATGTGTGTGTTATCTCTAATGTGTGTGTTATCTCTAATGTGTGTGTTATCTCTAATGTGTGTTATCTCTAATGTGTGTGTTATCTCTAATGTGTGTGTTATCTCTAATGTGTGTATGTGTTATCTCTAATGTGTGTTATCTCTAATGTGTGTTATCTCTAATGTGTGTGTTATCTCTAATGTGTGTTATCTCTAATGTGTGTTATCTCTAATGTGTGTGTTATCTCTAATGTGTGTGTTATCTCTAATGTGTGTGTTATCTCTAATGTGTGTGTTATCTCTAATGTGTGTGTTATCTCTAATGTGTGTGTTATCTCTAATGTGTGGTATCTCTTCAGGCAAAAGCAAAGACGCGTCGTACCTGGGGAAGATCCTGGAGGGTTTCACTCTGGCTCAGAAGACTCAGGAGCTGAAAACAGTGAGGCGCCTCAGACTCAAATACACTCCTTGTTGTTGTTGTTGTTGTTGTTGTTGTTGTTACTACTACTTGTTTGTTGTGTTTGTCTTTACCTCATGCAAAGCGGCCTTGGGTCCCTTGAAAGGCGCTATTTAAATGAAATCTATTATTATTTATTTTGGTATTGTTATATTATTATTGTTGATTAGTATATAACATAAACTGTGTTCAAAATAACGAGTCTTTGATTCTACAAAACTAAAGATATTAAAAAGAAAACACTAAAAGACAAAAGAATAAAGTCTTTAAACTAGGGGTGTAACGGCAGCCGTCACGGTTCGGACGTCACGGTTCGGACGTCACGGTTCGTCACGGTTCGGACGTCACGGTTCGGCCGTCACGGTTCGGACGTCACGGTTCGTCACGGTTCGGACGTCACGGTTCGGACGTCACGGTTCGGACGTCACGGTTCGGACGTCACGGTTCGGACGTCACGGTTCGTCACGGTTCGGACGTCACGTCACGGTTCGGACGTCACGGTTCGGCGCATGCAGTCACACGGCGAATATGCCTTTTTTTTTGCAAGTGGGAAAACAGTCTGTCCTTCAGGGCAGCATGCACTACACTATTTATATTCCAGGGGGCGGTATTGCGCCTAAAAGCTGATCGCCAGCCGCCCTTAAACAACAAATGAAAACAGAAGAAACAACAACAACAAAACGAACTAAATACCAGAAGAAGAAAAGTGAGTATGATCAGGAGAAACGGCCGTGACGCGGAGCCTTTAACAAATATACGATTAAAATCTGTATTTTAATCGTATATTATTATTAACCTAATCTTATTTTTCTTTCTTGATATAATACATATTAAAATAAACACCTTCATTATTATCATTTGAATGAACTGTGATCAATAATTGTATTCAAAGTTTTGAAGTGTCTCTCTTCAAATGAAAGTCCTCTGTCTTTACGTCTGGAATGATCATGATGACGGCGTCGACGCGATCGCCTTTTTGAAACCAAATGTTGTTTAGATAAAGAAAATGAAGATGGCACACATTCCACGTTGTGTTGCCGACCCGCCTCTGTACTGAACTGGTCTCCTGCCCCCTTCAGATCTTCCCTCCTCCCTCCCTGCCTCCAGACTTCCGTCCCATCCGTCGTGTCCGTGCCTCTCCGGATGTGTCTCACCTGTCGGGGGTGAGTCCGGCTCTGGCCGAGGCTCTGAGGCTCTCCAGGGGCCACATGGTGCCGGAGGAGTCCCAGCAGGGGGTCTCTCAGCAGGGGAGCCGACACCAGCTGGACTCCGGCCAGAGGAGAGCGCTGCTGGGGGAGGACGCCCTGCAGGGTAGGACACTTCAAAGCTCTCCTATCATGCAGAAGTCACTTTGTGATGTCTCCTCTACATCACCGTGTGTCCCCCGTGTGTTTGGGGTTTGGAGCAGGACACTTCAGAGACATGTCCTTAGTAACAGCTGGAAGAGAGGGGGGGGGCTACAAGGACCTGTTTGGGGTTTGGAGCAGGACACTTCAGAGACATGTCCTTAGTAACAGCTGGAAGAGAGGGGGGGGGCTACAAGGACCTGTTTGGGGTTTGGAGCAGGACACTTCAGAGACATGTCCTTAGTAACAGCTGGAAGAGAGAGGGGGGGGGCTACAAGGACCTGTTTGGGGTTTGGAGCAGGACACTTCAGAGTCATGTCCTTAGTAACAGCTGGAAGAGAGGGGGGGGGCTACAAGGACCTGTTTGGAGTTTGGAGCAGGACACTTCAGAGACATGTCCTTAGTAACAGCTGGAAGAGAGGGGGGGGGCTACAAGGATCTGTTTGGGGTTTGGAGCAGGACACTTCAGAGACATGTCCTTAGTAACAGCTGGAAGAGAGGGGGGGGGCTACAAGGACCTGTTTGGGGTTTGGAGCAGGACACTTCAGAGACATGTCCTTAGTAACAGCTGGAAGAGAGGGGGGGGCTACAAGGACCTGTTTGGGGTCTGGAGCAGGACACTTCAGAGACATGTCCTTAGTAACAGCTGGAAGAGAGGGGGGGGCTACAAGGACCTGTTTGGGGTCTGGAGCAGGACACTTCAGAGACATGTCCTTAGTAACAGCTGGAAGAGAGGGGGGGCTACAAGGACCTGTTAGGAGCAGGACACTTCAGAGTCATGTCCTTAGTAACAGCTGGAAGAGAGGGGGGGGGCTACAAGGACCTGTTTGGGGTTAGGAGCAGGACACTTCAGAGACATGTCCTTAGTAACAGCTGGAAGAGAGGGGGGGCTACAAGGACCTGTTTGGGGTCTGGAGCAGGACACTTCAGAGACATGTCCTTAGTAACAGCTGGAAGAGAGGGGGGGCTACAAGGACCTGTTTGGAGCAGGACACTTCAGAGACATGTCCTTAGTAACAGCTGGAAGAGAGGGGGGGCTACAAGGACCTGTTTGGAGCAGGACACTTCAGAGACATGTCCTTAGTAACAGCTGGAAGAGGGGGGGGGCTACAAGGACCTGTTTGGGGTTTGGAGCAGGACACTTCAGAGACATGTTTTTATATATTTGTATATATCTGAGACCCATAATATATGCCTGAAAGTAACGATGGGAGACCTTTAAGATAAGATGGACCTTTATGAATCAGCACAGATTCACACGGAGATTAATAAAATGAAAGATCAAATCAAAGATGCATAAAGTTAAGTAACTTTTAAAATAATAAATGAAATAAATGATTATTCATCTCTATGATCCCCCGCTCAGGTCCCAGCTCCGTCCTGGAGCTTCTGAAGCCTGAAGACAGGAAGCGACTGATGGACCTCCGAACCTCCACCCACAACTCCACCTCCCATGATGCACTGCGGCGTCCAGATGTGGGCGTCGGCCTGCAGCAGGAGGCGCTGACAGCGTGGAGGGGGGGTGCCGGCGTCCAATCAGGGCTTCCGACCGTTCGACGAGAACCCGAGCAAACAGGCGCGCTACGATCTGTACCTGAACCGCCTGAAGCAGGGTGACAGAGGTACTACAAGTCCCAGCATGCACTCTGATCCTCAGCAGACACATCAACATATTACGAATTAAAAATACTATATATACATATTACTAAATTAGAATACTCTCTAATATACGGGATATTGAAATCTGTCAGTTTCTCTAAAATGCATAGATACTAAAGTACTCGAGTAGAAGTACACACATCCTTTACTCAAGTAGAAGTACACACATCCTGTACTCGAGTAGAAGTACACACATCCTGTACTCAAGTAGAAGTACACACATCCTTTACTCGAGTAGAAGTACACACATCCTGTACTCAAGTAGAAGTACACACATCCTTTACTTGAGTAGAAGTACACACATCGTGTACTCGAGTGAGTAGAAGTACACACATCGTGTACTCGAGTGAGTAGAAGTACACACATCGTGTACTGAAGTAGAAGAACACACATCCTTTACTCAAGTAGAAGTACACACATTATTTACTCAAGTAGAAGTACACACATCCTGTGTACACACATCCTGTACTCGAGTAGAAGTACACACATCCTGTACTCGAGTAGAAGTACACACATCCTGTACTCGAGTGAGTAGAAGTGCGCACATCATGCTAACGCCGCGCCCTGCGCCCTCAGCCGGGCTGGAGCAGAGTCTGGACCCCGGCATGACGGAGTGGGAGCGCAGCAGAGAGAGAGACGAGTTCGTCCGGGCGTCCATCCTCTACAGACCGTCCTCCTCCTTCCTCTCCTCTCGCTTCACCCGAGCCAGGAGAGGGGAGGAGGAGCAGCCGGAGGAGGAGCAGCCGGGCAAGGAGCAGGAGGTACAGCAGGGCAGGGGGTACAGCAGGGGGTACAGCAGGAGGTACAGCAGGGGGTACAGCAGGGGGTACAGCAGGGGTACAGCAGGGGGTACAGCAGGGGGTACAGCAGGGGGTACAGCAGGGGTACAGCAGGGGGTACAGCAGGGGTACAGCGGGGGTACAGCAGGGGGTACAGCAGGAGGTACAGCAGGAGGTACAGCTGGGGGTACAGCAGGAGGTACAGCAGGGGGTACAGCTGGGGGTACAGCAGGAGGTACAGCAGGAGGTACAGCAGGGGGTACAGCAGGAGGTACAGCAGGGGGTACAGCAGGGGTACAGCAGGAGGTACAGCAGGGGGTACAGCAGGGGGTACAGCAGGGGGTACAGCAGGGGTACAGCTGGGGGTACAGCAGGGGTAC
>CM070479.1:1152220-1238329 GCA_036324585.1 Champsocephalus esox
ATTCTAGTAGACCTCAACAATGGAATCATGATCAGTAGAAAGGGCCATGACACCTTTAGGATTTGAAAATACACAGCCGGAAAAAATCTGCCACTTCCTCACAGAGCCCCTCCTCCAACACACACGAACGCGCACACGACCAACGAGATAAGTTTGTGCACAGATGGAAGGCTGACAGGCAGGTAGGCCATCCAGTTACTTTAGCCGGCTCAGATGATTGGTCGTGCTTTTTACAGCGCCACAGCTTCCACAGATGATATTTTATGTATTTTTTGTCAAAGCACTTCAGATATTCATTGCTATCGGGATGTTAAGAGCATTCCATGGGATATAACAAAAAGTGTATCTCGAGCCGGTTTTCTCGAACCGACCTACCCCACCTTTAAGCTCAGAATGGCTTATTTTTCAAAATAGAAAAAGTGAAGATTTGGTTTTGAGTGAGGACAGATCAATGCGTTATAATCCGTTTCCATCTTCTTCTGTATCCACTGCTCTCCTCTTCCTCAGCTGCTCCCAAACCTCCGGAGTCGGGAAGGAGGTCCAGGTGGGATCAGTCCCAGCAGAAAGAGGAGCAGAAGCAGAAGGAGGAGGAGGAGGAGAAGAAGAAGGAGGAGGAGGAGAAGAAGAAGGAAAAGGACCCATTGTCTGAGCTGCTCAGCGCTGCAAGAAACCAAACTGCAAACAGAGCTGAAGATCCAGAGGTAACGACTCACTAACCACTAACTAGTGTTCATTTCGTTGACTAAAACCCCGATGAAATATGTTCGTCAACGACCTTTTTTTCCATGACGAAAAACGAGACGATGACGAGACGGCACCGACGGCAGTAAACAATAACTGCAACGAAATCATCATGCAATATCGTTGACGAAAAGTGACGAGGCGAACATTTTGTTTACTAAATAAAAACTATGCAAACATCTCTCTTTACTTTCGTTGACGAAAAATGAGGAGACGAAATATTATCAAAGAAAATGTTACATCTCTGATAGTCAGTTTTTCTCCCAGCAGCTCCATTTCCTGTGCTGCGGCTGGGCAGCAGCTGTGAGTCCGTGCTGCGGCTGGGCAGCAGCTGTGTGTCCGTGCTGCGGCTGGGCAGCAGCTGTGTGTCCGTGCTGCGGCTGGGCAGCAGCTGTGTGTCCGTGCTGCGGCTGGGCAGCAGCTGTGTGTCCGTGCTGCGGCTGGGCAGCAGCTGTGTGTCCGTGCTGCGGCTGGGCAGCAGCTGTGAGTCCGTGCTGCGGCTGGGCAGCAGCTGTGTGTCCGTGCTGCGGCTGGGCAGCAGCTGTGTCTGTGCTGCGGCTGGGCAGCAGCTGTGTCTGTGCTGCGGCTGGGCAGCAGCTGTGTGTCCGTGCTGCGGCTGGGCAGCAGCTGTGTGTCCGTGCTGCGGCTGGGCAGCAGCTGTGTGTCCGTGCTGCGGCTGGGCAGCAGCTGTGTCCTGTGCTGCGGCTGGGCAGCAGCTGTGTGTCCGTGCTGCGGCTGGGCAGCAGCTGTGTGTCCGTGCTGCGGCTGGGCAGCAGCTGTGTGTCTGTGCTGCGGCTGGGCAGCAGCTGTGAGTCCGTGCTGCGGCTGGGCAGCAGCTGTGTGTCCGTGCTGCGGCTGGGCAGCAGCTGTGTCTGTGCTGCGGCTGGGCAGCAGCTGTGTCTGTGCTGCGGCTGGGCAGCAGCTGTGTGTCCGTGCTGCGGCTGGGCAGCAGCTGTGTGTCCGTGTTAACGGCTGGGCAGCAGCTGTGTCTGTGCTGCGGCTGGGCAGCAGCTGTGTGTCCGTGCTGCGGCTGGGCAGCAGCTGTGTGTCCGTGCTGCGGCTGGGCAGCAGCTGTGTGTCCGTGTTACGGCTGGGCAGCAGCTGTGTCTGTGCTGCGGCTGGGCAGCAGCTGTGTGTCCGTGCTGCGGCTGGGCAGCAGCTGTGTGTACCCGTGGTTGACGGCTGGGCAGCAGCTGTGTGTCTGTGCTGCGGCTGGGCAGCAGCTGTGTGTCGGTGCTGCGCGCGGTCGGTACATTTGAATTACACCGTGGCAGCGGCACACTGGGAACTGTCAGGAAGACTCGGGTCTAACTCGTGGTCTAACTCGTGGTCTGACTCGTGGTCTGACTCGTGGTCTGACTCGTGGTCTAACTCGTGGTCTAACCCGTGGTCTAACCCGTGGTCTAACCCGTGGTCTAACCCGTGGTCTAACCCGTGGTCTAACCCGTGGTCTAACCGTGGTCTAACTCGTGGTCTAACTCGTGGTCTAACTCGTGGTCTAACCCGTGTCTAACCCGTGGTCTAACCCGTGGTCTAACTCGTGGTCTAACTCGTGGTCTAACTCGTGGTCTAACCCGTGGTCTAACCCGTGGTCTAACCCGTGGTCTAACTCGTGGTCTAACTCGTGGTCTAACCCGTGGTCTAACTCATGGTCTAACAGAAAATGAAATGGCACCAACAGGGCTTGGGAGCAGTGGTCGCACTCGCGTTAACCGAATAACCCCCCGTCAGCGCGAGTGAGTGATAAATTGTGCACTCGACGGGTAATAATGGATTATGACGGAAATGTTACGATCCTGTCCGTCAAAATGACTGACAACGGAAAAGTCTAAAGCCACACGGCTTGGGAGAAAGAAACGATGTGATATTTGGGCCCATTTTCGCTCCAATGAGGCGGAGACAAAAAGCGAATGCATTGTTTCATCAGAAGGGAAGCGATGCGGCCGAAACACAGTTGGGACACACACCTGATACTCTCTGCAGAGCTCTCAATCATTCAGCCTGAGCTTCATCAGATAAGGACAAGATAATCTTATTTATTTATATACTAAAATGACAAATGATTGGTTTGACTAGTTTGACTGAAATGTTCTATATATTCTGATGACTAAAAAAGACTCAACCGTTTTTCTTTGACTAAAATAAGACTGAAATGCTCAGACTTTTAGTCGACTAAATATGACTAAAACTAAAAAGGAAATTTAACACAGGACTAAGAATAAAACTAAATAAAAAAATAGCTGACGAAATTAACACCACTAACTCACTAACCACTAACTCACTAACCACTAACTCACTAACCACTAACTCACTAACCACTAACTCACTAACCACTAACTCACTAACCACTAACTCTCTCTCTCGCGCCTCTCTCTCGCGCCTCTCTCTCTCTCTCTCGCTCTCTCCTCCTCTCTCTCTCGCTCTCTCTCCTCTCGCGCTCTCGCGCTCTCTCGCTCTCTCTCTCTCTCTCTCTCTCTCTCTCTCTCGCGTCTCTCGCTCTCTCTCTCTCTCTCTCTCTCTCTCTCTCTCTCTCTCTCTGTCTGTGTGTGTCTGTAACCTACAATGTTCTCTTCATACAGAGGAAGTCAAAGGACCCAGACGAGGAGGAAGAAGGAGAGGAGGAAGAGGAGAGTCGGCCTCCATTGGATCTGTTTAAAGCCATCTTCGCCAGCTCCTCTGACGAATCCTCCTCTTCATCAGAGGAAGAGGAGGAGGAAGTGGGAAGAGAGGAACAGGAAAGTGAAAGTAGAGACACAACTCTTCAACATCTCGTCCTCTTCCTCCTCCATCCCGTCCTCCATCCCCTCCTCCACTTCCAGCCAAGAGCAAGGTAAACAAAACACAACTTACTATTTCAATCAGTATGTAGTGTCTCTACTTTAAAGAGTCCTCTCCTGCTGATGTTCAGGTGTATATCAGTATGTAGTGTCTCTACTTTAAAGAGTCCTCTCCTGCTGATGTCAGGTGTATATCAGTATGTAGTGTCTCTACTTTAAAGAGTCCTCTCCTGCTGATGTTCAGGTGTATATCAGTATGTAGTGTCTCTACTTTAAAGAGTCCTCTCCTGCTGATGTTCAGGTGTATATCAGTATGTAGTGTCTCTACTTTAAAGAGTCCTCTCCTGCTGATGTTCAGGTGTATATCAGTATGTAGTGTCTCTACTTTAAAGAGTCCTCTCCTGCTGATGTTCAGGTGTATATCAGTATGTAGTGTCTCTACTTTAAAGAGTCCTCTCCTGCTGATGTTCAGGTGTATATCAGTATGTAGTGTCTCTACTTTAAAGAGTCCTCTCCTGCTGATGTTCAGGTGTATATCAGTATGTAGTGTCTCTACTTTAAAGAGTCCTCTCCTGCTGATGTTCAGGTGTATATCAGTGTGTAGTGTCTCTACTTTAAAGAGTCCTCTCCTGCTGATGTTCAGGTGTATATCAGTATGTAGTGTCTCTACTTTAAAGAGTCCTCTCCTGCTGATGTTCAGGTGTATATCAGTATGTAGTGTCTCTACTTTAAAGAGTCCTCTCCTGCTGATGTTCAGGTGTATATCAGTATGTAGTGTCTCTACTTTAAAGAGTCCTCTCCTGCTGATGTTCAGGTGTATATCAGTATGTAGTGTCTCTACTTTAAAGAGTCCTCTCCTGCTGATGTTCAGGTGTATATCAGTATGTAGTGTCTCTACTTTAAAGAGTCCTCTCCTGCTGATGTTCAGGTGTATATCAGTATGTAGTGTCTCTACTTTAAAGAGTCCTCTCCTGCTGATGTTCAGGTGCATATCAGTATGTAGTGTCTCTACTTTAAAGAGTCCTCTCCTGCTGATGTTCAGGTGTATATCAGTATGTAGTGTCTCTACTTTAAAGAGTCCTCTCCTGCTGATGTTCAGGTGTATATCAGTATGTAGTGTCTCTACTTTAAAGAGTCCTCTCCTGCTGATGTTCAGGTGTATATCAGTATGTAGTGTCTCTACTTTAAAGAGTCCTCTCCTGCTGATGTTCAGGTGTATATCAGTATGTAGTGTCTCTACTTTAAAGAGTCCTCTCCTGCTGATGTTCAGGTGTATATCAGTATGTAGTGTCTCTACTTTAAAGAGTCCTCTCCTGCTGATGTTCAGGTGTATATCAGTGTGTAGTGTACTTTAAAGAGTCCTCTGTGTGTTTTCTTTTCTTAAAGCGCTGCCTCAGAGTGTGAAACAGGAAGAGGAGGAGTTTGGTCCGAAGCTGCCGCCCGCTCTCCGTAAGTAAATAATACATTTAATAGAAAACAACGATATAATCTTAGATTGAAGTTTTCAAAGTAAGAATAAAAACTCCTCCAGGCGGAAGTGGGACATGAAGAGAAGGAAGTCATACGACTAATGAAATGGTATGAATGAGAGAAACTCAGGTATCCTTTGAGAGTAGACGTTTAAGATATATATATATACGTTGAACTGAAGTAAATCCCACTTATTAATGAGAAGTGAGACATGCTCTAATACGAAGAAACTCATCGATGAAATATATATTAACGATGGAAACGGAGATCAACGAGGGTGCGTCGCAGCTACAGGTACACGTATTACCGAGTATATTCAGCACTAACGATGTATAGAACTGTGTATATATATAGAACTGTGTATATATAAGCTGTGTATATATATAGAGCTGTGTATATATATAAACTGTGTATATATATATAGAGCTGTGTATATATATATATAGGAACTGTGTATATATATATAGAACTGTGGTATATATAAGCTGTGTGTATATATATAGAGCTGTGTATATATATATAGAGCTGTGTATATATATAGAGCTGTGTATATATATATAAACTGTGTATATATATAGAGCTGTGTATATATATATATATAGGAACTGTGTATATATATATAGAACTGTGTGTATATATATAGAGCTGTGTATATATATATATATAACTGTGTATATATATATAGAGCTGTGTATATATATATATATAGGAACTGTGTATATATATATAGAACTGTGTGTATATATATAGAACTGTGTGTATATATATAGAGCTGTGTATATATAGAGCTGTGTATATATAGAGCTGTGTATATATATATAAACTGTGTATATATATATAGAGCTGTGTATATATATATATATATAGGAACTGTGTATATATATATATAGAACTGTGTGTATATATATAGAGCTGTGTATATATATATATATATAGAACTGTGTATATATATATAGAACTGTGTATATATATATAGGAACTGTGTATATATATATAGAACTGTGTGTATATATATAGAGCTGTGTATATATATATAGAGCTGTGTATATATATAGAGCTGTGTATATATATATATATAGGAACTGTGTATATATATATAGAACTGTGTGTATATATATAGAGCTGTGTATATATATATATATAGAACTGTGTATATATATATAGAACTGTGTATATATATATAGGAACTGTGTATATATATATAGAACTGTGTGTATATATATAGAGCTGTGTGTATATATATATATATATATATATATATATATATATATATATATAGAACTGTTTATATATATATAGGAACTGTGTATATATATATAGAACTGTGTGTATATATATATAGAGCTGTGTATATATATAGAGCTGTGTATATATATATATATATAGGAACTGTGTATATATATATATAGAACTGTGTGTATATATATAGAGCTGTGTATATATATATATATAGAACTGTGTATATATATATAGAACTGTGTATATATATATAGGAACTGTGTATATATATATAGAACTGTGTGTATATATATAGAGCTGTGTGTGTATATATATATATATATATATATATATATATATAGAACTGTTTATATATATATAGAACTGTGTATATATATATAGAACTGTGTATATATATATAGAGCTGTGTATATATATATATAGAACTGTGTATATATAGAGCTGTGTATATATATATATATAGGAACTGTGTATATATATATATATATATAGAACTGTGTATATATATATATATATATATATAGAACTGTGTATATATATATATAGGAACTGTGTATATAGAACTGTGTATATATATATATAGAGCTGTGTATATATAGAGCTGTGTGTATATATAGAGCTGTGTGTATATGTATATATAGAGCTGTGTGTATATATAGAGCTGTGTGTATATATAGAACTGTGTATATATATATAAAACTGTGTATATATATATAGAACTGTGTATATATATAGAGCTGTGTATATATAGAGCTGTGTATATATATAGAGCTGTGTGTATATATAGAACTGTGTATATATAGAACTGTGTATATATAGAACTGTGTATATATATATATAGAGCTGTGTGTATATATATATATATAGGAACTGTGTATATATATATATATATATAGAACTGTGTATATATATATATATATATAGAACTGTGTATATATATATATAGGAACTGTGTATATAGAACTGTGTATATATATATATAGAGCTGTGTATATATAGAGCTGTGTGTATATATAGAGCTGTGTGTATATGTATATATAGAGCTGTGTGTATATATAGAGCTGTGTGTATATATAGAACTGTGTATATATATATATATATGGAGCTGTGTATATATATATATATATATATATAGGAACTGTGTATATATATATAGAACTGT
Source organism: Champsocephalus esox (assembly GCA_036324585.1). Taxonomy (NCBI): domain Eukaryota; kingdom Metazoa; phylum Chordata; class Actinopteri; order Perciformes; family Channichthyidae; genus Champsocephalus; species Champsocephalus esox. Next base: position 1,159,610 of record CM070479.1, read on the forward strand.
GTATATATATATATAGAACTGTGTCTATATATAACTGTGTATATATATAGAGCTGTGTGTGTATATATAGAGCTGTGTGTATATATAGAGCTGTGTGTATATATAGAGCTGTGTGTATATATAGAGCTGTGTGTATATATAGAGCTGTGTATATATATAGAACTGTGTATATATATATAAAACTGTGTATATATATATAGAACTGTGTATATATATAGAGCTGTGTATATATAGAGCTGTGTATATATATAGAGCTGTGTGTATATATAGAACTGTGTATATATAGAACTGTGTATATATAGAACTGTGTATATATATATATAGAGCTGTGTGTATATATATATATCTGCTGTGTGCCCTCCCGCAGCCGGAGGCGCCCCCCGCAGGAGCAAAGACAAGAAGCACAAAAGCAAGAAGCAGCACAGACACAAGAAGGAGAAGAAGGTAGGAACACAGAGACACTCACGTAACTGAGTCCTCACTGCCGCTCTCTAACCTGTTGCCGTGTCCACCACAGAAGAAGAAGGGCAAGAAGCAGGAACACAGAGACACACACGTAACTGAGTCCTCACTGCCGCTCTCTAACCTGACGCCGTGTCCACCACAGAAGAAGAAGGGCAAGAAGCAGGAACACAGAGACACACGTAACTGAGTCCTCACTGCCGCTCTCTAACCTGTGCCGTGTCCACCACAGAAGAAGAAGGGCAAGAAGCAGAAACACAGAGAGAAGAAGGAGGGGGAGGGGGACAGCGACGAGGACACGGTGTCCACTCAGGAGCTGCTCCGGAGGTGATGTTGTTGTTGTTGTTGAGGGGGTTGTGTTGTTTATTAAATAACAATCATATTTTTATTTCAGAACCAATTATTTTGAAATGTTTATTGATGTTTTATCTTGAATTTTGTATCATTTCATTAGAAACGATGTTTTCAAACCAATATGGTTTACTGTGAGTCCTCGTGTTAAACTGATCGATGAAGGTTCCTCTGCTTATTGGAGCTCCATCGTTGTTCATTTCGCAGACTGAAGAACGTGAAGTCCCGTGAGACCTGGTGAAGTCCCGTGAGACCTGGTGAAGTCCCGTGAGACCTGGTGAAGGAACGAAGCGTCCTCTGGGAGGACCTCCGGCCTCATTTTACACAACATCTTATGTTTGAATCAATAAAGAAGTTTGTCATGAAGTGGTTCGGGTTATTGTTCAGAGCCTCAGCCGGCCTGCAGTTTGAAGCCGAGAGGTCACCACCTTGAAATGGTTCTGAATAAACACACCTTCTCCCCCACATCCTTCTCCCCCCCTCACATCCTTCTCCCCCCCCCCACATCCTTCTCCCCCCGCCCCCCCACATCCTTCTCCCCCTCGTCCCCCCTCACATCCTTCTCCCCCTCGTCCCCCCTCACATCCTTCTCCCCCTCGTCCCCCCCACATCCTTCTCCCCCTCACATCCTTCTCCCCTCGTCCCCCTCACATCCTTTTAGGTTTCTATATCCTGTTGTTGAGCATACCTCACGCCTAGACTACTGCAACCCCAGCCCATCAGCAGAAACACGTGGGTTTGCTGTCCTGGCTCCAAGATGGTGGAATGAGCTCCCATTGACATCAGGACAGCAGAAAGCTCACACACCTTCCGACTGAACACTCATCTCTTTCAACTCCACTTCGAGCGATAGAATTACTAACAAAGCACTTATATACTAACAAAGCCAGTTGAGTAGCACTTGAAATGTTTGGCTCTATGAAACCTGATGTACTTTATGATTCTGTTTTCTTCAAGGTTGTGTCATCCTGGTCGAATGCACTTACTGTGAGTCGCTTTGGATAAAAGCCTCAGCTAAATGCAATGTAATAAAGACACTGGCGGAGAGGGAGCAAACTGAGAGGGGGGGTTCCCCTGGTATACTCTCTCCCGGTAAGCTCTGGCCCTCAAAGCTGGGTTGTTGCTCTCTGTAAGGTTCTCTCTAACGTGGTAACTATTGCTTAAATCTCTGTGTATTGAATGCTGAGGGTTTGGAGGAACGTTTTGAACGGGATTCTTAAACCTACAATTCTTTAAATGTGTCAGGATTTTAGAACTAATTAGAGAACCTTCGCCACGACGAGGAAATTCCTTTTGGATTTTGTCGGACGACTTTTATGGGTGAACTATGAATTAAGGTTTTAGATTAGAAAATAACCCCAGCATGACATGTTTATGATTATAATGTTGTAACGAGAGAAGGTAAAAACCCTGTATTAGTTTGGACCTATTTTTCTTCAAATAAACTGATCCCACCTTTTGGACTGGGACAACTTAAAAGACATCTGTGCTCTCCTCTCCTGCTTCAAAGGTAAGACTGCACCCTGCCACACACACACCTCATTTACTGATATCAAAATCCTTCGGGATTGCTTAAACAGATTTAAGAGAGTTGTCTGAATTGAAACAGCAGTTAATTGAACCTGGTTCTTCGGGGAGTTAATAGAGGTGAGATCTTGCTGACGTTGGTGGATCTGAGCCAGGCAGTAAACTTAAAAAGACTTCGGTCAGGTCAGTTAGTATAGGGGAATTTCCCGGAATAAATGATCAGCCCTCACCGACTCATACAGCTCCAAAACTTTATTTATAACAGCAAAAATATATATATATACACCGTTTGATAAAAGTGAATAGGCAAAATACACAAAATCAAAGTGACCAAATAGGGTTGTCTATCACTCATGGAGTAAACAGAAACACCCAACTCTGCTCATTGCCCAAAGAGTTTAAACCTAACAATAATCACTGTCATCAGTCTCAGGTTCAGAAGAGTCTCCAGGGTTGTCCTTAGTCTCTGGTTGTAAATGTCTCTCTGGATCTGAGTTCCTCTCACTGTAAAATATTTCACACAGATGAGGTGAATGATTTCCCTCATGTGTGAGCTCTAATGTGTGTAATTAAATTCCCAATATCTGCAAAAGATTTCTCACAAATTAAGCAGCTGAATGGTTTCTCTCGTGGGTGGATACTCATGTGGTGTTTTACATTTCTTCTCCGTCTAACTATTTTCTCACACAAAGAGCGGCCAAATGGTTTATCTCCTACTCTACATCTTGAATCACCGACAGTCTTGTTTATTTTTCTGAAAGTTTGAACCTGGTTCTCCGGTCTTCTTCCAATCAGCACTGTCTCCAGTCTCAGGTTCAGCAGAGTCTCCAGGGTTGTCCTCAGTCTCTGGTTGTGAACGTCTCTCTGGATCTGAGTTCCTGGCTGGTTCTGGTCCTCCACAGTCCTCTCCATCAGCTTCTGTTTCCAGGTGTTCAGCTGAGCTGCTGGCTAGAGGCTCTGCCTCTGTTCTCATCAGTCTGAGTTTGATGAAGCTCTGACGACTGTCGACCAACACACTTATGTATTTTGACCTGATGACTCCAGGTAAATCTTGTGTCACAAACACTGCAGCTGAATGGTTTCTCTCCTGTGTGGATTCTCATGTGGGCATTTAAATGTCCTCTCCGATCAAAAGATTGTTCACAGACTGAGCAACTGAATGGTTTCTCTCCTGCACTACGTCTTGAATCACTGACATGGTCTTGTTTATTTCTCTGAGAGTTTGAACCTGGTTCTCTGGTCTTCTTCCAATCAGCACTGTCTTCAGGCTCAGGTTCAGAAGAGTCTCCAGGGTTGTCCTCAGTCTCTGGTTGTAAATGGCTCTCTGGATCTGAGTTCCTGGCTGGTTCTGGTCCTCCACAGTCCTCTATCAGCTTCTGTTTCCATGTGTTCAGCTGAGCTGCTGGCTGGAGGCTCTGCCTCTCTGTTCTCCTCACTTTGAGTTTGATGAAGCTGTGAGGACTGACGACCAACACACTTATGTCTTTTGACTGCGTGTGAATCTTTTGTCACTATTATTGCAGCTGAATGGTTTCTCTCCTGTGTGGATTCTCATGTGTCTATTTAAATTTCCTTTCTGTGTAAAATATTTCTTACAGACTGAGCAGCCGAATGGTCTCTCTCCTGCACTACGTCTTGAATCACTGACAGGGTCTTGTTTATTTCTCTGAGAGTTTGAACCTGGTTCTCTGGTCTCCTTCCAATCAGCACTGTCTTCAGTGTCAGGTTCAGAAGAGTTTTCAGTATCAGGTTCAAAAGATCCTCCAGTGTTGTCTTCAGTCTCTGGTTGTAAATGTCTCTCTGGATCTGAGCTCCTGGCTGGTTCTGGTCCTCCACAGTCCACTCCATCAGCTTCTGTTTCCAGGTGTTCAGTTTGTCTTTGATGAAGCTGAGAGGACTGAGGTTTCTCTTCATCATCTTCACTCTTCACAGGGACAGGAGTGAATGTGGACTTGGTGATATCAGCCTCCTCCAGCTCTCCCTTCTGACTGCTCCAGAGTTCCTCCTGTTCCTCTTTAATGTGTGGGGGGGGGCTCTGAGTCCTCCTGGTTTGGCATATGCTGGTTTTGATTTCCACCTTCCGTAAACAATTCCTCTCCCTGGTGATTGCTGATGAATGTTTCACCACTGTGAAAAAATCTATGTTTCAAAAAGCTTACATCTGACAGGAGTTCATTGCTCTGTTTCCAAAAATCATCGTCTTCTCTGATTCCAGTCTCAGGTTCAGAAGAGTCTCCAGGGTTGTCCTCAGTCTCTGGTTGTAAATGTCTCTCTGGATCTGAGTTCCTGGCTGCTTCTGGTTCTCCACAGTTCTCTCCATCAGCTTCTGTTTCTATGTGTTCAGCTGAGCTGCTGGCCGGAGGCTCTGCGTCTCTGATCTCCTCACTTTGAGTTTGATGAAGCTGTGAGGACTGACGACCAACACACTTATGTCTTTTGACCTGATGACTCCAGGAGAATCTTTTGTCACAAATACTACAGCTGAATGGTTTCTCTCCAGTGTGGATTCTCATGTGGGCCTTTAAATGTCCTCTCCATTTAAAAGATTTCTTACACACTGAGCAGCCACATGTTTTCTCTCCTGCATTACGTCCTGAATCACTGACAGGGTCTTCTTTATTTTCCTGAGAGTTTGAACCTGGTTCTCTCGTCTTCTTCCAATCTGCCCTGTCTTCAGTGTCAGGTTCTGAAGAGTCTCCAGGGTTGTCCACAGTCTCTGGTTGTAAATGTCTCTCTGGATCTGAGCTCCTGGCTGGTTCTGGTCCTCCACAGTCCTCTCCACCAGCTTCTGTTTCCAGGTGTTCAGCTGAGCTGCTGGCTGGAGGCTCTGCCTCTCTGTTCTCCTCACTTTGAGTTTGATGAAGCTGTGAGGACTGACGACCAACACACTTATGTCTTTTGACCTGATGACTCTGTGTGAATCTTTTTTCACAGACAGTGCAGCTGAATGGTTTCTCTCCTGTGTGTATTCTAATGTGGCCCTTTAATGCTGAACTCTGTGCAAAAGATCTCTTACAGACTGAGCAGCCGAATGGTTTCTCTCCTGTGTGGATTCTCATGTGGGCCATTAAATCTCCTCTCTGTTTAAAAGATTTCTTACAGACTGAGCAGCCAAATGTTTTCGCTCCTGCACTACGTCCTGAATCACTGACAGGGTCTTCTTTATTTCTCTGAGAGTTTGAACCTGGTTCTCTGGTCTCCTTCCAATCTCCGCTGTCTTCAGTGTCAGGTTCTGAAGAGTCTTCAGTATCAGGTTCAGAAGAGTCTCCAGTGTTGTCTTCAGTCTCTGGTTGTAAATGTCTCTCTGGATCTGAGTTCCTGGCTGGTCCTGGTCCTCCACAGTCCTCTCCATCAGCTTCTGTTTCCAGGTGTTCAGTTTGTCTTTGATGAAGCTGAGAGGACTGAGGTTTCTCTTCATCATCTTCACTCTTCACAGGGTCAGGAGTGAATGTGGACTTGGTGATATCAGCCTCCTCCAGCCCTTGAAGCTGCTCTCCCTCCTGACTGCTCCAGAGTTTCTCCTGTTCCTCTTTAATGTGTGGGGGGGGCTCTGGGTCCTCTGGGTCCTCCTGGTCCAGACTGGAGCTCCACTCCTGCTGCTCAGGGGGAACCTCTTCTTTAACCACCACCAGCTGCTGGACGTCTGCAGGAAACAGGAAACACATATTCATCAGAATCGGTTATATTTACCCAGTAGGTTTACACATACGAGACATTTCCTTTAGTATATGTGGTGCATACAAAGACAAAGAAAGAAGCATCTTAGACAAACTAAATAAAATACAAATAGGATTGTTAGGACCGCTATTTAAAAAAAACTATTTTAAAACTACTTTGACCAATTAACAATATTTACATGTGACAAATACTACACACTTTATTCAAAGTGGAGAACTGTGCTGATTTAACAGAGGAAGTGTGCAGAACAGATGTGCAGGATTTACAATTATCAAAAGAACAAGGTGTATTGCGGCTGAGAAAAGATAAGGCTGGATGAGTGTGTGTGTGTGAGAGGATCAATCCGCGGAGCTGTTACGTCACTATACCCAATGCGTCAGTTACACAAGAAGAAGAAAATGGACGCTTTACAAAGAAGAACAGGGGGAAGACAAACAAAACAACAAATAGATTAGGGCCAAGGGCCTTAGCAAACAGACGGGTCTTGAGGGTCCTTTGAAGGCGCCAAGCATGGGGATGTTGCGGATCTCCGCAGGGAGAGCATTCCAGAGGGGGGGGGGCTGCCACACTGAAGGCTCTGTCTCCGAAGGTTGGCCGTTTGGTGCGGGGGGTGGCAAGCAGGCCGGAGTCTGAAGACCGCAGGTTCCGGGGTGGGGCATGTGGGCGAAGGATGTCCGATAGGTACTGGGGGGCATGGGCATGGGGGGACTTGTAGGTGAGGAGGACTTTGTATGTTATGCGGGACTTGACCGGCAGCCAGTGGAAGTGGATGAGGGTGGGAGTGATGTGCTGCTACGGCTTTGTATGTGAGAGTACCCAGCAGAACAGTTTGGAACATACTGGAACCTGTACTGCAAACAGGACACCGTTGTCAAGAAGAGTCTATATAAGTAAATAGAATATGATGTATAGATAAATAAAGGCCGGGCTTGCCACGGAGCCAGGCCAGGCACGGCCCGAAAAGGCAACATGGGCAACACCTCCGCTTCTCCGTCCCACCACCTACGGGAAACAGCGATGGGGTCGGGTGCGCTGCCAGAAGGGTGGCAGTGAAAGCAGAGGGTCTCGACGGACCAGACCCAGGCGGCAGAAGCTGGCTTTGGGGACGTGGACCGTCACCTCTCTGGGGGGAAGGAGCCGGAGCTTGTGCGGGAGGTGGAGCGGTACCAGCTGGATCTGGTTGGGCTCACCTCTACGCACAGCGTCGGCTCTGGAACCTTACTTCTGGATAGGGGTTGTGTGTGCTTATGCACCCAACAGCAGTTCAGAGTATTCTGCCTTCTTGGAGACCCTGGAAAGAGTCCTGTATGGGGCTCCTGAAGGGGACTCTTTAGTCTTGCTGGGAGACTTCAACGCACATGTGGGCAATGATGGAGACACTTGGAGGGGCGTGATTGGGAGGAACGGCCCCCCTGATCTGAACCGGAGTGGTGGTTTGTTACTGGACTTCTGTGCTAGTCATGGATTGGCCATAACAAACACCATGTTCGAACATAAGGATGCTCATAAGTGTACGTGGTACCAGAGCACCCTAGGCAGAAGGTCCATGATCGATTTCGTTATCGTATCATCGGACCTGAGGCCGTATGTTTTGGACACTCGGGTAAAGAGAGGGGCGGAGTTGTCAACTGATCACCATCTGGTGGTGAGTTGGGTCGAGTGGCGGGGGAAGCCTCTGGATAGACCTGGTAAGCCCAAACGTGTAGTTCGGGTGAACTGGGAACGTCTGGAGGAGGCCCAAGTTCAGGAAGCCTTCAACTCGCACCTCCGGCGGAGCTTTTCGGGCATTCCTGTGGAGGTTGGGGACATTGAACCAGAGTGGTCGGTGTTCAAAGCCTCTATTGCCGAAGCCGCGGCGGGGAGCTGTGGTCTCAAGGTCCTCGGTGCCTCAAGGGGCGGTAACCCTCGAACCTCCTGGTGGACACCGGTGGTCAGGGAAGCCGTCCGACTGAAGAAGGAGGCCTTCAGGGATTTGTTATCCCGGGGGACTCCCGAGGCAGTTGCAAGGTACCGACAGGCCCGAAGGGCAGCAGCCTCATCCGTGGCCGAGGCAAAGCAGCGGGTGTGGGAGAAGTTCGGAGAAGACATGGAGAAGGACTTTCGGGCGGCACCAAAGTTATTCTGGAAAACTGTCCTACACCTCAGGAGGGGGAAGCAGGGAACCATCCAAGCTAGGGCTGTGCAATTAATCGTATTTTAATCGCAATTACGATTATGGCTTGCGACGATTATGAAAACAGCATAATTGACAAAATCCGATTATTTTGCTGGGTGCGCGTTCGCCCCTCCCTAAAAGCCCACTCGGCCACGTGGGAGTGGCGTGTGTTGTGAGTGTTCAGACGTGGCTTCAGCTGACTGCTTTGCTACCACAGCAGACCTATGGTCTAGCCGAGGGGCGCCCAACCAGTCGATCGCGAGATGCGTCTAAAAATAGAACAACAATATTCTGTTGTATCGTTAATGTCCTGTAACATAATCTTCCTGTGCCAGAATAATGCACTTGACCGGGGCGTGGGCCGTGTCTGAGGGTCTTCAGTACAGGTGGCTTGTCACCTGCCTGCGCTCATCTCTGAAACCAGACCATGTCAACAGGCTGAGATGACATGAGCAGCCCTACCAGCATCTGCCATGGTGGCCTAAACATTTTTATTTGGTCTTAAATTGTAGTTCAACATTTATTTCCTGTTAGTTCTGGACCGTGACGGTGGGCCAGCCTTCAACGTTTAACTGAGTGGAATATGTTTCACCAACATGTTGGCTATATGTTGAGGAGTTGTCAGTCGGTTGTGACACTGCAACATATTTGATTTAATTTATTTTGGTCTAATTTATTTTTATTTATCATATTAATAATATATGTTTATGGTTTTGGAAGTGCGCTCCAACATATTTGTTGATCTTGTTTATTGGTAAAATATTATTTGTTTTAAAGTTCAATAAATGGTCAATGAATAATCGTCAAAATAATCGTGATATCAATTATTGACCCAAATAATCGTGATTATGATTTTTGCCATAATCGCACAGCACTAATCGAAGCTGTGTACAGTAAGGATGGGACATTATTAACCTCAACTGATGGAGTGTTGGGGCGTTGGAAGGAGCACTTTGAGGAACTCCTGAACCCGACAACTCCGCCCTCTATGTTAGAGGCAGAGCTGGAGTATGACGGGGGATCAACGCCAATCTCCCGGGGGGAGGTCACTGAGGTCGTCAAACAACTCCACAGTGGCAAAGCCCCGGGGGTGGATGAGATCCGCCCGGAAATGCTGAAGGCTCTGGGTGTTGAGGGACTGTCATGGTTGACACGTCTCATCAACGTTGCGTGGAAGTCGGAAACAGTACCGAAGGAGTGGCAGACCGGGGTGGTGGTTCCCCTTTTTAAAAAGGGGGATCAGAGGGTGTGTGCCAATTACAGAGGCATCACACTACTCAGCCTCCCCGGGAAAGTTTACTCCAAGGTACTCGAAAGGAGGGTCAGGCCGATTGTCGAACCTCAGATTGAGGAGGAACAATGCGGATTCCGTCCTGGCCGTGGAACGACGGATCAGCTTTTTACTCTCGCAAGGATCCTGGAGGGGGCCTGGGAGCACGCTGATCTGGTCTACATGTGTTTTGTAGACTTGGAGAAGGCGTATGACCGGGTTCCCCGGGAGTTACTGTGGGAGGTGCTGCGGGAGTATGGGGTGAGGGGGTCTCTACTCAGGGCCATCCAATCTCTGTACTCCCAAAGCGAGAGCTGTGTCCGGGTCCTCGGCAGGAAGTCGGACCCATTTCCGGTGAGGGTTGGCCTCCGCCAGGGCTGCGCTTTGTCACCAATCCTGTTTGTAATATACATGGATCGGATTTCGAGGCGTAGTCGTGGGGGGGGGGTCTGCAGTTCGGTGGACTAAGGATTGCACCACTGCTTTTTGCAGATGATGTGGTTCTGATGGCTTCATCGGTCTGCGACCTTCAGCACTCACTGGATCGGTTCGCAACCGAGTGTGAAGCGGCTGGGATGAGGATCAGCACCTCCAAATCTGAGGCCGTGGCTCTCAGCAGGAAACCGATGGACCGTCCACTCCAAGTAGGGAATGTGTCCTTACCCCAAGTGAAGGAGTTCAAGTATCTCGGGGTCTTGCTCTCGAGTGAGGGAACAATGGAGCGTGAGATGGGCCGGAGAATCGGAGCAGCGGGAGCGGTACTGCAGTCGCTTTACGACTCGCCCCAAGTCAATGCCCAACTTTACAGCAGAAATAAACATGTTGCTAGCCTGGATCCAGAAACACCTATTCTGGATATAGTTAGATTCCACCTTCATGACAATAGTTTGGGGAGTGAGCTTTTTTATAACTCACCCCTTTAAGTTACAGTACCAGTCAAAAGTTTGGACACACCTATTAATTCAATGGTTTTTGTTTATTTAAAATGTGTTGTACTTTGTAGATTAACACTGAAGACAGCAAAACTATGAAAGAACACATATGGAATTATCTAGCTCACGAAAAAGTGTTAAAAAAAAATCCAGAATATTATTTTTATTTTAGATTCTTCAAAGTAGCCTCCTTGCCTTGATGGCAGCTTTGCTCACTCTGGGCTTCTCTCAGTCAGCTTCGTGAGGGCGTCACCTGGAATGGTTTTCAATTAACACCTGGGCCTCGTCAAGAGTCCATTTGTGGAAAGACTTGTAATGTGTTTGAGGGCATCAGTTGTGTTGTGCAGAGGTAGGGTTAGTGCACGGTGGAAAGCCCTATTTGACTACTGCTGTAATCCATATTATGGCAAGAACCACTCAACTCAGTGAAGAGAAACGACCGTCCATCCTCACTTTAAGAAGTGAAGGTCAGTCGATCCGGAACATTTCAAGAACTTTGAATGTATCCTCAAGTTCAGTCGCAAAAACCATCGGACGCTATGATGAACCTGGCTCTCCTGAGGACCCCCCGGGAGAGGAGGAGCAAGAGTGCAATAAGTGTTTCACTATTTTAGCAGCTTTTTCTGACATGAAATCTAAATACAGAACCAGACTGAGTGACGAACATTTAGAGTGAGCCTAAGTGGGTCGAGCATTCACCTCTATTAGGGATGTCCCGATCACCTTTGTTTGCTCCCGATCCGATTATTTGATTTTGACAATCTGCCGATACCGATTTTTCCCGATCCGATCTTTATGCATTGCATTAAGAGAAAAAAAAGGTAACGGATAACGGCTGGTCATCCAACGCGATGAGTTCAGCTATCTTGGCTGTTATTGTTTGGCCTTGTCACTGTTCTGGGGCAGTTTCTCTTTCCTTTTGAAAGCCTCTGAAAGTGTCGGTTGTCTCCGTGCCGTTCCCCGAGTGGCCGCTGTGTACTCGTCGTGTTGTTGTTGTTGTTTGTTTCTCAGGTGGCGTGTTAGATTGGACGTGTTGAACGTAGCTCTGTTCTTTCCACCACGCGGAACCTCTGCCTTGCAAACATTGCATCTGGCTGTCACACTGCCTTCGCTTTCAGTTTGATAATACTTCCAAACTCCTGACCTCTGCTCCGTCCGCCTCCCGAGTCTCCAGCTGGACGTAGCCTCTCGTTAGCTCGCTGCTGCTATCAGACGCTGCGCCCACTCTGTTGCTCTGAGAGGAATAAGCAGGTCTGAAAACAAGCCCAAGCAACACATACATGATGTTGTGTCATTTTAAACCAAAACTAAGTCCTCAGGATGACTTTAAGACGTGAACATGGTAAAAAAAAATTGTCCCAACATTAAATAAAAAAATATATATTTTATATATAAAAAAAATGTAAAATCCCGATCCCCGATTTTTTGAAAATCACGTGATCGTCTCCGATCCCCGATCACGTGATCGGATCGGGACATCTCTAACCTCTATGGTGGGCTCCATGCAGCGCCAGTCCTCTCACTAACTGTAAAAAAGAGTGAATGCACTCGTTTTACACATGTGCCATAAGATGCGTGTACGGTGAGATTAAGGCGATGCGTTTACTATGTGGGCCACACTAACAAGTGAAAACATCGTCTTTTTCTCTGGGACATTTAGGTGAATTTCAGTGATGCACTTATTACGACGTGGGCCATAATAATATGTGAGGAATTGTCGATTTTTTACAAGCTTTGGGTATTGCAATTTCACACGAGTACAAAGGTAGCTCAATTCAACTGATGAGGGCTATGTGAATACATGTAAGCGATGCAAGTAGCTCTTGGCCACTTTTATTTTTTCAAAGTAGCTCTCAGATGGAGAAAGGTTTGAGACCCCTGCTCAATGTGATCCAGACGGGGGAATGAGAGACAGAAGTGGACTGCGCAGTGAACTTTAGCACGGACTCGAAGGTACAAAGACCCTTTTTTCATACTCTACAAAGAATCAAGGAACCAATTTAAGACCAGCACAGGACATTCACCCAGACGCTACACTTTGATCGTGAAAACAAAGATCTGAACACTGAATAGTTTGGTGGTCTATCAGGACCATCATTTGTTTGTGACGCTGCACCTCAGAGAAGGTCTGGTTATTGTCAGGCCTATGAAGTGTGGCCAAAAAAACAGTCAGCTGTTCAAATAAACCTATTTCCACATCTCCCCTCCATCGGCTGATGATTTCTATTCGCCTCACTTTATGAGCTTCACTCGCACCGCAGAGTTTGCAACGCCACAAATAAATGGTGCAGTCAGATGTGACTGTGTACATTTTTAGTAAGAATAACGGACAAAAGATGTGGAAATACCATATGAGGAAATATGAACCAGAAGTTATCAAAGTTGAACCAACAACATTTGGTCAAAAAGAGAGAGTGAATAAAGAGAGTGAGTAGAGAGGGAACAGACCTGCTCTGTGGATCTGAAGCTGAGGCTGTAAAACAGCGTCCAGTAGTTTCCGGTGTCTCTCGTTCTCCTGTCTTGAACGAGACAGTTCCTCCTCGTACTCTGCTATCGTTCTTTCAAACAGAACAAAGATGTCTTCAGCAGCCGCAGTGAGGCGCTGCTTCACCAACGAGAGCAGCAGAACACTCATGTTTACTAAATCACCACTTCCCTGTTCAACACACTGTTTCTCTGAAGCTTCAGTCTCTGTTCAACACACTGTTTCTCTGAAGCTCCAGTCTCTGTTCAACACACTGTTTCTCTGAAGCTTCAGTCTCTGTTCAACACACTGTTTCTCTGAAGCTTCAGTCTCTGTTCAACACACTGTTTCTCTGAAGCTCCAGTCTCTGTTCAACACACTGTTTCTCTGAAGCTCCAGTCTCTGTTCAACACACTGTTTCTCTGAAGCTCCAGTCTCTGTTCAACACTCTGTTTCTCTGAAGCTTCAGTCTCTGTTCAACACACTGTTTCTCTGAAGCTTCAGTCTCTGTTCAACACACTGTTTCTCTGAAGCTTCCTGAGCTGCTGTTCAGCTGGACGGCAGGAAGCAGAGGTTTGGGAGGATGATGTCCCTGATGCCGTTTAGATTCCTCCAGCACCACGGGGGGTCCTGTGTGGATGGCAGCTCCTTCCTCAGCAGATCCAGTTCTCCAGAATTGTCCTAATCAGAGAAACAAGAGAAAAAGAACAACATGCATTAATCTTATTAACAAATGATGATTGCAAAAGGATGATCATGACCATCCCTCAAGGATTATTTTAAATTCCGTACTGTTTTGGTTTTAAAAATGTCTAAATAGTAGGGATGCACGATAATTATCGGCCCGATAGTTATCGGTCCGATAATAGGAATTATGACGTCATCCCGATAAACCGATAACAGTATTAATAGCCCCGATAATACACAATATATTTTTTGGGTAAAAAAAAATAAAAATACTGCGGATAGAGCGCTCCTCTGTTTTCATTTAAACGGCTCCTTATATCCGTTAGCGCAGCTAGCTAGCACCAGATGCTAACAACAACAATGCACGTAAGGTCTCTCTCTTGCTCGCTCGGACCACACGTACACACACCCTCCCGGTCCTCCAGATGGCCAGTCGGTGCCTGCCGGTGAGCGTGGAAGTGTGGTCTGCCACAAGCGGGCGGCAGGAGCGGGGCTGTCAGCATCAGCTTGTAGATGGTATTTTAAACTCGATGCTCTGAAGCTACGGGGCGGCCGAGGAAAAAAAATACACATGCGTTAATCGCGTTAAAATAATTAGTGGCGTAATTTTAATTTTTATTATCGGTTATCGGTATCGGTCTTGAGAAGCAGGAAGTTATCGGTATCGGTATCGGTTTCAAAAAACCAATATCGTGCATCCCTACTAAATAGATAGACATTTTTAAAAAGACATGTTTTGTATAGATCTATACAAAACATGTCTCTGAAGTGTTTTGCTCAAAATACCAAACAGACCCTTTGTAGCCAAAATACATTAGTTAGACTGTAAAAAGGCTTAGTCGGTTGAAATAAGCTCCAAAACTTTATTTATGACAGCAACAAAAACATATACCGTTTGACAAAAGCGAAACAGCACAACTTAAACAAACAGAATAAAAGTCACCAAACCAGGCCGTCCATCACTCATGGAGTAAACACGTTCTAGCTGCTGCCCTCACTGCAACAATCTCCCGAGTGAATCTTCCAGGGCCAACACCGTCCCTGTTGAACCCATAGCCCCTCCCCTTGCCGTCAACAGGTTACACAATTAACTCAAAACCACATGGTCAACATTAGAGATGTCCCGATCCGATCACGTGATCGGGGATCGGAGCCGATCACGTGATTTTCAAAAGATCGGAAGAAAAAAAATCGGGGATCGGGAATTTTTAATTTATTTATTTTTGTATTATTATTTAATGTTACAAAACAAAAATGACCATGTTCACGTCTTAGAGTCATCCTGAGGACTTAGCTTTGGTTTAAAATTACACAACATCATGTATGTGTTGCTTCTTTGGGCTTGTTTTCAGACCTGCTTATTCCTCTCAGAGCAACAGAGTGGGCGCAGCGTCTGATAGCAGCAGCGAGCTAACGAGAGGCTACGTCCAGCTGGAGACTCGGGAGTCGGACGGAGCAGAGGTCAGGAGTTTGGAAGTATTATGAAACTGAAAGCGAAGGCAGTGTAACAGCCAGATGCAATGTTTGCAAGGTGGTGGAAAGAACAGAGCTACGTTCAACACGACCAATCTAACACGCCACCTGAGAAACAAACAACAACAACAACACGGCGAGTACACAGCGGCCACTCGGGGAACGGCACTGAAACAACCGACACTTTGAGAGGCTTTCAAAAGGAAAGAGAAACTGCCCCAGAACAGAGAACAGCCAGATAGCTGAACTCATCGCGTTGGATGACCAGCCGTTATCTGTTACCTTTTCTCTCTCTTAATGCATAAAGATCGGATCGGGAAAAATCGGTATCGGCAGATTGTCAAAATCAAATGATCGGAATCGGATCGGGAGCAAAAAAAGGTGATCGGGACATCCCTAGTCAACATAAAGATCCGACCCAAACATAAACAGGTTAACTACCTCTTAACACGATCATTCGCCATAATTAATAAACGCAAAAGAAATAATAAATGGTTCATGACATCCTATTTAAACCACGGAAGTGATGCGCCTCCGTCTTTTCCACATTCCCTTTGCTGGGGAGACGGCGGCCGAGAGCAGGAGATGTTTGGTGTGTATGTGTGTGTGTGTGTGTGTGTGGGGCCCCCAAAGTATAATGGCTCCCCCCATAGTATAATTTGTGTTTTTTTACTCAGTGAGCACTCATTGGCATTTGCATTGGTGGCAATGAGTGCTCAGTGAGTACAAAAAACTTCAAAAACCATAAATTTTCATAAACTTTTGGGGGGAGCCATTATACTGGTAAACAGCCTCTATGGGCGCGAGTCCAGACCCACTTTTGGAGTCAAATGATGACATCAGTGGGATTATCTCCTTTATCAACTCCTAAGCATCCCCGGGACAACATCACTAGCCCCGCCCCTAAAAAGGTGTGAACTTGAGCTAATCAAGGACTACTACTACTAGGTCGTCCTTAGACGAGTTTGCCAATCCTCACGGTCCTCCATACACCCGGCTAGCTCTGTGGAGCGTTCCACCCCCACATCCTTCCTCAGCACCTCCACGTATGTTGGTGTGGGGCGCCCTCTTGGTCGGTGCCCAGAGTACTAACTTGCCAGCTGGAAGTTCCTGGTGTCGATGGCAGTGACCTGCACATTTCAGTTTCCTGGATGCCACCTTGTCACTCAGCCTGGGTAGCCCACCAGGACTAGCCCCGCTCCTAAATTTTTGACAAGCCGCGACGGATCCACTGCTCAAACAGGCTGTGCCGTCTGTGCAACCATTAAGTTTGTTGCTCATTTCATTCACCAGTTTGTATAGTTAAAATAAAGTTATCCGGTGATTGACGATCAGATACCAGTGTGGAGTTTTCGGTCTTAAATTTGATATAGATCATGTTCTTTGTTGGTTTGTGAGGATTTTCATACACACTTGGTAAGATGTGTGTGTGAAAGAAGACCACAACAAACAGCAGTGACTGCTCTCAGCTGTTTAACACGTCTGAAGTGCAGTGTTACTATGAAAATTCACTAGAATGCAGGAATTGAGAACAAAAATCTCAACATTTTTCACGCACACACACTTGAAAGTGCCTGCCCTTTCCAAATGGCTTCCAGAGGAGCTTTCCTCGATGGTTTCTGAGTCAGGTCAGAGACGCTCCATCACATGTTTCTATCACAGGGTGAATCTGAAACTGAAGCTCGACTTTAAAGCAACCCAATGGAAGTTTCATGTAAGTTTAGTTCTTTCACTCGTAGCTCGGGCTGCGGGGTGCTAGAGACAGGAGTACGTTGATACGACTTTCCTCGCCGGAGTTATGGCCGCATTTTACAATAAACTTCCGTTGGGTCGCTTAAAAACAAATATCGCAATATTTATCAGAAGAATCGCAATTACATTTTTTCCCAAAATCGTGCAGCCCTACTTCAGAGGATATTTTCTTTAACACGTCCTTGGTGAGGCTTCTGCTTCTGTTACCAGCCATCTTTCCTCTACTGGTGTCCGCCTTAACATAGTGGAATAATAATTGCTGACACCACTGGTTAAGGCTTTGGAAATTGTTCCTCTTCTTGTGTATTTTCCTAACCCTAACCCAACATTGATTTTGAGCGAATCGGTCACATGACCTGGAAGGTATTGAAGAAATAAGAACATTTTTCCATCAAAATATTAATATAATATATTTAAAGTATTAAAATGCAATAAAAAGAGGTGTGTCCTATGCAGCCAGTGTAGTTCTTTGACCCAGCGTTGATGTTGAGTCATTAGGTCACATGACCTGGAAGGTATTGAACAAATAAATTAATGTTTCCATCAAAAATATTAATAAAACGTATTTAAAGTATTAAAATACAATAAAAAGAGGTGTGTTCAATAAATGTATGCTCTAGAGAGAATTTGCTTCACATTCACACGATCGAGAAGCTGGCGATTTATTAAAAAGAACATTTTTCTTGTCTAATTATAAAAGTCATTTGTTGATGGTCCCTAAGTGAAAGCCTCGTTTCGCGGAGAAGGTCTCCCCGTTAAACTGACGCTGCTGGCGGGTCCGCGAAACTGACGCTGCTGGCGGGTCCGCGAAACTGACGCTGCTGGCGGGTCCGCGAAACTGACGCTGCTGGCGGGTCCGCGAAACTGACGCTGCTGGCGGGTCCGCGAAACTGACGCTGCTGGCGGGTCCGCGAAACTGACGCTGCTGGCGGGTCCGGGAAACTGACGCTGCTGGCGGGTCCGCGAAACTGACGCTGCTGGCGGGTCCGCGAAACTGACGCTGCTGGCGGGTCCGCGAAACTGACGCTGCTGGCGGGTCCGCGAAACTGACGCTGCTGGCGGGTCCGCGAATGTCCGTCGAATATCAAACCTAAAACTAAATTCCCCGTGGTGATAAGATGCACGATTCCTAAGAGTTTCAATAACTCCAATATATGCCAGTCAACCGTACATTTGACTCTTTGAGCCGGCTCGTGTTCGACAGACACATCACTACCTTGAAAGTTTAAACCCGATACTCACATGTATCAGTTACTCCTCACGTGCTGCTTTCTCTCTGAGACCGGACCGCCATTTTGTTTGTTTCCTCGTCACCCGGCGCGCATTGCATCCTGGGATACGGTGGGCTGCGAGGAAGGACTCTGAAATCGAAAAGAAGAAGTCCGCTCTCCAACCCGCCCCTCCCCCCTCTCTCCTGTCTGTCCGCAGAATCAGAAGTCCTTTATTGGTCCCACAGAGGGACATTACCATGGTTACAGCAACAGTGGAGATAGATGCTGCTCCCAGACCGTAGTGGAGGAACACAGGGGAGGACTCTCTGCAGTCTTCCCGGACTGCAGCACCAGGCTTCGGCTTCAATAACCCACTCTGAAATGAGGCAGACAGGCAGGCGGTTCCTTGGGAGGCCGCTGTGTTTCCTCAGGACTTTGTTACGCAGCTAACTGGAGACAGACTGATCACTGCTGCTACTCCCGCTCACTTCCGGACACACACTACTTCTTCTTCTTCTCTCGTGTTTATTGGCGGTTGGCAAACCAGCTTGTAGGTGCATTACCGCCACCAACTGGACTGGAGTGTGGACAAGAGAGATGCAGACAACAAGAAACAAAACAAAGAACCAAAACTCTAGATTATTTTAGATGTATACATGTCTCTTAGAAACGTAATAACGTCACCGTACATACTGCCTGATGTTCCCTAACAGCCCTGAGAGCGACAAGTCATGGATGCTGCTTTCTCCAGAGTCTGGAAAAGCACATTTCTGAGGACTATATTTCCTAAAACATGCTCAGCAGCTTCTGGCTGGCTGCAGTGTACACACCTTCCGGTTCGACGCTTTCCTGTTATACTTCAAGTATGCTTGAGACCTGTATGACCTATTCTCATCCCAGAAATGACATGTTCCTCCCTTCTTTCAAACCCACCTTCCTTCCACCCCCCACATACCCTTTGCATGTTATAAAGATGTCTTCCTGTATCACTAAGGTCCCAATGATCTTGCCATGTTGTTTGTGCATATTTCTGAATGAACGTTTGAACCTCCGCTTTGCTGAGTGGAACTTCTATGTCTATGTTCATACTTCTGAGTGTGTGTCTGGCCAGAATATCCCCCTGCTCATTACCCTCCACACCAACATGAGCAGGAACCAGAGGAAACGAGTTGCTCTGCCTTTGATTTGCATTTGATATACAATTAGAAATATTTCATTTATTATGTCCGTTCCAGATGAAGATCTGCCTGATCGTATACTCGATGATGCTGAACAGCTGTCAGATGCAATTACACTGTCATGTATTTCTTTCTCCTCTATCCATTTCAATGCCAGCAGCTCTGTGGTGTACACTGACACTTTCAAGATACTTTTCTCAGGATGGCTATCACTGTGCCCCTGAAGGTTTACCCAGAATGCAACATTAACTTCACTCTTCTCATCCTTAAAGGCATGTCTCCCATTTCCACCTGCATTGCTGACACTGGAGATGTGTTAAAAGCCACTGCATACCCTCAGGGCCTGAGCTTGTGGGACATCCAGCTCTTCAGGTTAGATTCTGCTGCTGCCATGAACGCTACACACCCATCATCGAATACAGGTCTCACGAGCGCCCAATATATATTCAGAGGTGATGACCTACTCGCTCCCCACTCCTGCCCCGCCAAACACGAAGTACACTGTTGACCTTTCTACATTTGTTTTGATCTTTTCCTATATGACTGCTCCATGTTAGCTTTCCGTCAAACCAACACCAAGAAGTCTTATTGTATTAACCAAGAGGCTGCTCTTACCATTTTAACGATATAGGAGCAATGTTATGCCGTTTGGTAAAACAAATGACCTGCGTCTGAGCTACTGGCAGTTTGAATCCCCATGTGTTTGTCCATTTCTCCACTTCAACTATTGCAGCTTGTATTCTCTTTCCAACATGCGCTACACTGCGGCCTTTTGCCCACAAAGCCCCATCATCTGCAGACAAAGATCTCCCACACTTGGATGAACTTGATTAAAGACGTCATGCGTCATTATATTGAACAGCAACGGACCGCACACACTGCCTTGCGGAGTCCCATTTCCACAGCATGAATACCTGAATATTCTGCACCTACTCTGACTCTCAGCACAATATAGAATCCATTGTGTCCCGACCCCTCTGGAACCCACTTTGATATGGGGACAACAGAGCGTTACTTTCTAAGATATACGTTAACCTGTCTGGAACCATTCTCTCCATGATTTTGCATAAATGAGATGTCAGGGCGACAGGCCTGGAGCTAGATGGATCTGAAGGGGTCTTTCCCTGGCTTCAGGATGGGCACTATTATCGCTTGTTTCCACGCTGAAGGAAGTTGGCCAGAATCCCACACCCTGTTAAACCTGTTAAACCTCATGCACACTCGTTCCCTTCCCCCCCCTCATGCACACTCGTTCCCTTCCCCCCTCATGCGCACACATTCCCTTCCCACCTCATGCACACTCGTTCCCTTCCCCCCTCATGCACACTCGTTCCCTTCCCCCCCTCATGCACACTCGTTCCCTTCCCCCCCTCATGCACACTCGTTCCCTTTCTCCCCTCATGCACACTCGTTCCCTTTCCCCCCCTCATGCACACTCGTTCCCTTCCCCCCTCATGCGCACACATTCCCTTCCCACCTCATGCACACTCGTTCCCTTCCCCCCCTCATGCACACTCGTTCCCTTTCCCCTCCCTCATGCGCACTAGTTCCCTTTCCCCCCTCATGCACACACTCGGGAATATCTCCGCAATGGAGCGAGCTTAAGTTTCACTTTCGATTGCATGACACAGCAGATAAACACCTCCATCCCTTCAGACACTTGTTTGTACCATTTTCAGGCGATTTACAAAAACGATGTGTTTTGAGATATTTGTGGAGTTAGGTGGTCCGCGAGTGTTTTTTATTGTTTAAGTGGCCCTTGGTATGAACAGTTTGAGAAACACTGCACTACACAACCAGAGTCTGTTGTGGACCTCGCCATTGATCTGTAAATGTCTATGAATGCGTGTTTGCACAATAATAACGACGCCTCCAGGAGCAGATGAGCCTGAGGGCTGATCGCTCATCTTCAGTCTGCTGATGTTTCTGTTGCCATTTCTGTGGAGGCAAAGTCAAAAGATAACAATTAAGGACAAGTGTGCTTTCTCAGCTGCTGACCTCGGTCACAGCCTTCTCTCCGTCCTTTGAGCGAAGGTCTTCTTCCTGAGTCGCTTCTCTCCTCCATCACAGCGGCTGTGCATATCACTTGTGCGTTGCTGGCGGAGCCTGCGCGTGCGCTCGGTTGATGCCTGGCCTCCTCCTCGTTCACTGTTCACTTTCTCTGGTAATATCCTCCCCTGTACCTCTCTCAACATCATTCGGCTTTCTTCTTTCTTTAGCTTGCAACGTTCGCTAATCGTTCGCGGGTAGTATGGTCGTCATTAGCAACGCCAGAAATACATTTAAAAAATGTTCGTTTCTAAATCTAAAAACAACAACAGCCTATTAGAACTTATTTAAACCACAGTTTCAATTATCTCA
The DNA here is from genome assembly GCA_036324585.1 of Champsocephalus esox. Classification (NCBI taxonomy): domain Eukaryota; kingdom Metazoa; phylum Chordata; class Actinopteri; order Perciformes; family Channichthyidae; genus Champsocephalus; species Champsocephalus esox. Next base: position 1,181,111 of record CM070479.1, read on the forward strand.
AGCTTATTTTCATCCATGCAGTGTTTTGATAGAGTGATTGACTTTGTAATGAATGTTATTCAGTCGAGCCTCAAACTGAGGGCACTTGTCCCGGCAGCCTGTTTCAAATGGAAGGTGTCTGAGGTCCTTACCTCCAGCTGCTCTTGCAGTAACAGGTAGTGCACCTTAATGTCCCGAATGTGCTCAATGTAGAGACTGCTTTTCGTCCTTTTGTTTACTCAGTTGTGTTTTCTGTATTTGATATGTGTTATGTGTAAGAACATGTGACGTTGCTGCCTTCTTGGCCAGGTCAGCATGGAAATGAGATTTTGTCTCAATGTTTTCATCTGGTTAAATAAATGTTAAAGAAAATTAAAGAAAAAAATATGTCAGATTCCTCCACGTACCGCTAGCGGGAGCTGGCGTACCACCAGAGCAGTGGTTCTCAACCTGTGGTGCCAACACACTCTCACTCCCGTGGCGTCCAGGAGCGACGCTTGGTCAGGGTCCCGTGGCGTCGCTTGGTCAGGGTCCCGTGGCGTGCAGTTGGGACGCTCCGAGGCTCCTTCAGCTTCATAAAGGGACGCAAAGAGCTTTCAACTGATTGCAATGTATTCCTACCGGCGGCGGTATTTGACGCTCATGGAAGCACCGCATCCATTTATGTCGGCAGCTCTTAAAGGCAATGTGAGCGTCCATTCTCATTGGATAACGTCAAATTGTACACCCGGAAGTAAGTATTCTCCTTCCTGTCGATTGATTTGACCGTGATATCTGCACTACTCATCGACTCAAAAACACCAGATTACCTTTGTTAATTAAACGACATTGATAGGTTTAAATTGTGTGCAATGCTTTTGTGTTTTTCCCCTGAAATGTGGAGCGCCAAAGAGACTACACTACCCACAATCCCCAGCTATTGTTGTGACGACGCCTGTCCGCTTTGCGACAAACCCCAGTGATTAATCTTCAAGCTCTGGGATTGGATGTTGGAGTGGCAGTGCGCCATGGTTACGCCGAGCGTCAAGCTCTTTGAAATGGAACGAAGCCATGGCAGACCATGGATGTATAATAAGAACTGGATACAGCGTGGGAGGCGGGGCCTCACAGCGTGGGAGGCGGGGCCTCACAGCGTGGGAGGCGGGGCCTCATTCATTCCTATAAGAGTTGCTCATTAGCGCATGATGATAAAATGGCCCAAGTTTTGAGAGAGTGAAACGTCACAGATTACCCAGCATGCCTGAGAAGTGCCCGTATGTGCGCTCATAGAGCATGCGCAACTTTAACCAAAATGCTCGTTCATATCAAGCACGTCAATTTGCGTACACGTAACAGCACCGTGCGTTCATGACAGCATGGTAATGGATTGTTATTATGATGGATTTGATATTAACGAGGCGGCAGTTAGCAGCTAGCGGCTAGCTAGTCATTATGCTAATGTACACATCAATCGTTATGTACTTATATTACGCTGTAACAGGATCTAGTGATATCCAACAGAGCTTCATTTAGCGTGAAATAATTATTGCACTGTATATATATATATATATATATACAGTGCAATAAGCTTCCTAGTACAATAAGAAGCTACAGGGACGTTAATAACGTAGGTAATATTAACTTTAGTTAATACAACATGTACGGTACAATATTTAATCATACAGCCCATGTAGTATGATAATGAATTACAGCAAACATGTGCAATATATCCATTCTTACAGCTCCGTGGGCAGTAAGGCGATATGGGTCCGTTCTTATTGTGCATCCATGGGTAAAGATAAACGCATGTAGTGCTGAACACTAACATGAACGTGCCGGGCAGCGCGGTCCCGCAGGTTAGGGAATGCTCCGGTATTGGGACAAAATTAACATGGGATCACTTCGGTCATTGTACGTACTTCGTCTCACTGGAATATTAACGGTCAGATTGAAAACAACATCGACCCAATTTCTCCGGGCAATGACGGGAGAGTTTTGAAATTGACAAAACACTGTTTTCACACATTTAAAAACACCTAAACAATTAAACAATGTTTACCCAGGATTCAGGCACCTTCCCTGGCTTGCAAAGTGCTGTGAAGCAGCCTGTTCTCTGGGTGCAGTCTGGGTGTACATGGAGGGGTTTAGTCCAAGTGAGGAGTGCTCAAGTGTGGGAGGATGTGTAAGGCAGAGGATGGTAAAAACAAAAGTTAAAGTGTGAACCTCCAGCAGGGCAGGTGCTGCTGTGAAGAAGGCCGAATATGGATGCAGGTGGGCGGACAGTAAAGCACCGCAAAATCCACCACCTTTAAGTGTCACCAGGGGCATGAGGTTCTGGAGGGTGTGAACATCTGTGTTTAGTCTGTGGGGGAGTGCTTACGTCCGGGGGTCCGGGGTCTCACGGTGTGCGGGGTTATGGAAGTATGCATGATTTTCGAAATTCACAAAAAACGGCTAAGTGCCAAGGGGGAGGGGCTACAAAAAGCTCTAGTCTTCGGCGCTTCGGGCGGAAGCCCCGGAGACATTTGCACTCCCCCGTTGCATTTTACAACGGAGAGGGGAATCGAGACCTCCCTTCCTCCGTCGAAAAAATTCATTCATCTTTTCCAAGCTACCATCTGCACGAAATCGGAAACCCGGTTTTTGAGAGCACTTAGAAAAAAACGGGCTATTTTCACATGATGGGGAAATCATGGAGGAATGCATCCGCCTCATGAGCACTTTGGATCGGATACAATTGTTGCCTGGAGGACCCCTAATCATGGTTCTTACCAAACTTTAAGTCTTTGAACTGATCTCTGGATGAATTCAAGGGGAGTTGGCACGGAATAATGAGACACTATTTTCGGATACATTTTATCCATTTTCACCCCTTCCTCTGGTTCTTCCAAAAGTTAACAGACTTTTTCTGACTCTGGAGGAATGTGATGTCAGGGGACTCTATCCGCCTTAAGAGACACTATTTTGGGATACAATTTCTCCATTTTCACCCCTTTTCTCTGGTTCTCTGGTGCCTGGAGACCCCCGGTTCTTAACTTTAAGTCCAAACTGGTCTCTGGAGGAATGCAAGGGGAGTCGAAAGGTGACTCTTCTTGCCGTTTGTCTTGTCAAAATTGAGGGGTGTGTTTGAGGGGAGGGTCCTGGCTGTTTCGGCAGCTCCTCTCTTCTCTCCCTCCCGAGACCAGCTCGTGCTCCCTCTGTAAAAGGCAGGTGCGCGGGCACCCACTGCCACTCACTCTGAGCCTGGCTCCCGAGCAGCACGTTCTCCCCGGCTCGAACACTCTGAATTCTGACTCCAGCGCGGTGTGGCTGCCTCGCCCCGGCCGTCCACCGTGCGCCCTCCGGGTACCTGACTCCCCTGCTTCCTCCGGGGGCAGGTGTGAGGGGTTCAATGCCTCCTCCCCCCACTGCGGCAAATGCCGGAGCGGGATGGAGCGCCCGGAGGTACTGTTGTCCCCACGTTACCATGTTGTCTGGAGGATAGGACCGAGAGATGACAGACTCTCTACCCGGGTTACAAGTCACTATTTTCGGACCCTTTCTTTGCTTTACCCCGGTTCTATCACTCTTTCCTCCTTTGACCATAAAACATGTTTCCTGCTGGGGTACTGCCTGGCTCCGGGGCACCCCAAACCCTCTCATGGTCGGGGCACCATGAATTGATGCATCGGACCCAATGTTGCCATCACCAGCCCCGCGTTGGTGCGGAGGTGGGACCATTTAGCCCGGTGGTAACCCAAGTCCTCCCTTGGTCCGTGTACCATGCATTGAAGCATCAAACCCATTGTTGCAATCACCGTTAACGCTAACGCATATAAACAGAGAAACACAAAAGACTTTGAAAGAATTGAAATACAATTCTCTGTTTCAGTAAGGATGTCGTCCGAGTGCCCGGTGTGCAGACTGTTACCAGTGTTACCAAGGGCACGGACTTCTGACCGGTGTTCCCTCTTGGTGTAGTCCGTGGGGGAGTGCTTAAGTGTGGGTACACGGGTTCGCCTGGTGCACAAGGTTATGGAGGTGGGGGTCTTGCTGGTCCTCAAGTGTCGATATACGTCACCCCATATTCACATAACTTTTACCCGCCTTAAGAGACACTATTTTGGGGTACAATTTATCCATTTTCACCCCTTTTTTCTGGTTCTTCCAAAAGTTAACTTAGACTTTTTCTGACCCATGTGCATCACCCTGGATCTCTGCCTATGTGCCTGTGGAATGCTGCTCTCTCCCTCTGTTCACACCACTTTTACCCAGCTTTCACACACTTATTGCAGGGTAATTAAACCAGTTTAATGCACTTTTTAACACTGACATACCCAGGATTCAAGCTTCTTTCCTGGGTTACATAATGCTGTGAAGCAGCCTGTCCTCTGGGTGCTGGAAGGAGCTCTCTGTCTGGGTCACAGCCTGCTGCTGCTCTCTCCCTGTATTCACATAACTTTTACCCAGCTTTCACACACTTATTGCTGGGTGAGAAAGCCAGGTGCATGACCCTGGATCTCTGCCTGTGAGTGTGGGACCCTGCTTACAGTCCGTCGTTTGGGGCTCTGTCACTTTGGGTAACCGCACCACCGTCAGACGTCTCCTCTCTCTAAATAGGGTTAGGGTGTCTGTGACCCTGCCCAGAGCTGTTCCAGGGCTGTGGGCGGAACGGAAACCGGACTGGAATGTCTCAAAGAGGCCGTTTAGTTGGAGATGGTCCTGAAGCTGGGCGGCAACCACATGTCTAACTGTCTCCCAGCATGTCGTGCACTCACTGGCTGTGGCACAACAAGTCGTTTACAGAAGAGGAAAGACAACAGCATCCACCAAACTCAAGACCCATCTGAGCGAGCTCAAAGGTCTGGCCCATGTTGGACTCTCTGCCAGCTTGGAGGAGTCTTTGCCAGCCGCAAGAGAATTTGCGCTTCTGCTATATGGAGAAAAGGACATTGGACTGATGCACACACTTGGATGAACTGAGGTTCATAACTGCATCAACAACAGATGCAGCCTCTGAAGATCTGCCGCCAACAGAGGATGCATTTCAACAACATGTGAAGAGCAATGTTTCAGACAGCGACTTGGTGCCACAGCCCGAACCCGAACCGTTGATCTGGAGTCCTGTGGGCAGGGGGTGGATCGTCAGAGATGGGGCCGTTCAACCAGTGCTATTTACAAACCCCCAGCACCTACAGAAGTGAGAGACGTCACTCGCTCGCATTGCAAAGATGCAAAGCGTGGAGAGAGTGGAAAGTGCCTCTCTGTCGGCCTTCCCTGCAGGAGCTCTGCAGCTGCTGCGCAGAACGTCAACATGTGTCCCCCAACGTTTCTGAGGACCCCGACATTCAACATTATGTTCTAGTATCTCTATACTTGACCTCTCACAGAATGATTTGATGATTTGTATTCTGTACTTTGAATTAAGGTTCCAGTTTAAATACAACCTGTACTATTTACACCTATGTTTTAGAGCAGGGGTGCCCAACCTTTTGAACCGAGAGCTACTTTTAAAGTTGCCAGTCTGCCGAGATCTACCAGTCCAAATAGAGAGGCCATTACTGACAGCCTGCTGCCAGGTAGATACACACTGCTACTTGAATACAACTGACCTTTGTACGATGAATACTTCGTAAAATACTGCAGATCCTTTACCTCACCTCTTACTAATCTACAACACAAGTATTTAACTGAAGTTACACAACAGTGTGTTTATACAGAGTTTATGCACACGTCACTACAGTGGGTAATGTTTTCAGGAAGCATTGAACCGGGCTGCCACATGACACAGGGACAAAGAGAAGACTCTGAACCCGTTCTTTGACATTATATAAAACAGTGTTGCTACAAAAGTATAACTGAGGCTTCCTAATAAGACGACTCAGATCTGAAGCTGCTCAGGAATCTGCTGCAACGTGCAATAAGAGACAACATTAATAGAATCAAACCCTTTTTTTGTTGCATTTTAGTAGATTATAAAAATAAATGCCTTTAAAATAGGATGCAGGCAACACTAGTTTCTGAACCTGAACTGATGACAGACTATAATCAATTCAGTTTGCATTCTTATACCATTTTGTACAATAATTATAATGATGTTCAAACAAACTAAAACTCACAGCTGATTAATAACGGTATCTAACTTGAGTTTTTATTATATCAAAAACCTGTTGAAATGCTTCAGTTATTTTTACTGTCACCGAAAAGCGCGTCGCAGCCTCCAGGAACGCTTCTTTCACGACTTCGCCGTCTTTGAAAGACTTCATGTGTTCCGCAAGAACGTGACTGACACGATGAGATGCTCTGGAGCAGCCTTGCTCTTGTTGTTGGGCCTGGTGGAAATGGACTGCTGAGCATTTAGCTGTCCTCTCAGGCCCCTCCCCTTTAGCTGTCCTCTCAGGCCCCTCCCCTTTAGCTGTCCTTTCAGGCCCCTCCCCTTTAGCTGTCCTCTCAGGCCCCTCCCCTTTAGCTGTCCTCTCAGGCCCCTCCCCTTTAGCTGTCCTCTCAGGCCCCTCCCCTTTAGCTGTCCTCTCAGGCCCCTCCCCTTTAGCTGTCCTCTCAGGCCCCTCCCCTTTAGCTGTCCTCTCAGGCCCCTCCCCCTTTGGAGCGTAGGCAGAATCAGGAGGGAGTTCCGTCTCGTAGCGTTTGTGCACTGTTTTGAAATGCCGCTCCTAAATTACCCTTCTTCGATAAAGCCACGCTCGCAGTGCAGACGAGACGAGAGACAGATGGACTTTGAGCTGGAACAGATACAGAAATAATCATCCTCCCACTCGGAGTGAACATTATATATGTTTGCTTCTGCCATGATTGCGGTCTTGTGTGTGTGCGGACTGTCACTCCTGTTGACACCGACAACGTTAGCGAACTAGTGCACTGCCCACTGCCCACCAGCCACGCCCCGACACATGGGGTCACGCCGACCAATCACAAAGCTTTGATGCGTTCAAGTGCATTATTCTGGCACAGGAAGATTATGTTACAGGACATTAACGATAAAACTGAATATTGTTGTTCTATTTTTAGACCCATCTCGCGATCGACTGGTTGGGCGCCGCTGCTTTAGAGGCTTGCAATTTAGAACTAATGCACTTTATTGAATTGACTCTTATTCTGACAGTTTGGTGACGTAGTTCAGCCACCTGGTATTTCCCTCTCCAGATATAATGACCATCAGAGTGAGCATGCTTAACTTATAGGCTAGTGTGCCACTTTGTTACGGTGTGTGCAGGAAGCAGGACCCACATGCAGATTACAGGGACACAAAACAACTCCTTTATTTCAAGGCTATAAATAAAGACAGCACAGAACACTCACCGGGGAACGAGCCATATCACGAGACGGACCGACAGACAGAAACACCAGAACTTAAATACACACAGGACTAATCACACAAACAACACACAGCTGAGGAGGGAGGAGACACACAGGGGCACCAGGGGAACACAATCAGGTAATCAGGCACACCGGGAAACTAACGACAGGGAACCGCAGACAGGTCTCGCACCTACTGGTTAGTGTTCGACAGCACCTACTGGTTAGTGTTCAGCAGCACCTACTGGTTAGTGTTCGACAGCACCTACTGGTTAGTGTTCAACAGCATCTACTGGTTAGTGTTCAGCAGCACCTACTGGTTAGTGTTCAGCAGCACCTACTGGTTAGTGTTCAGCAGCACCTACTGGTTAGTGTTCAGCAGCACCTACTGGTTAGTGTTCCGCAGCACCTACTGGTTAGTGTTCGACAGCACCTACTAGTTAGTGTTCAGCAGCACCTACTGGTTAGTGTTCGACAGCACCTACTGGTTAGTGTTCGACAGCACCTACTGGTTAGTGTTCGACAGCACCTACTGGTTAGTGTTCGACAGCACCTACTGGTTAGTGTTCAGCAGCACCTACTGGTTAGTGTTCAGCAGCACCTACTGGTTAGTGTTCAGCAGCACCTACTGGTTAGTGTTCGACAGCACCTACTGGTTAGTGTTCGACAGCACCTACTGGTTAGTGTTCGACAGCACCTACTGGTTAGTGTTCAGCAGCACCTACTGGTTAGTGTTCGACAGCACCTACTGGTTAGTGTTCGACAGCACCTACTGGTTAGTGTTCGACAGCACCTACTGGTTAGTGTTCGACAGCACCTACTGGTTCAGCAGCACCTACTGGTTAGTGTTCGACAGCACCTACTGGTTCAGCAGCACCTACTGGTTAGTGTTCGACAGCACCTACTGGTTAGTGTTCGACAGCACCTACTGGTTAGTGTTCGACAGCACCTACTGGTTCAGCAGCACCTACTGGTTAGTGTTCGACAGCACCTACTGGTTAGTGTTCGACAGCACCTACTGGTTAGTGTTCGACAGCACCTACTGGTTAGTGTTCGACAGCACCTACTGGTTCAGCAGCACCTACTGGTTAGTGTTCGACAGCACCTACTGGTTAGTGTTCGACAGCACCTACTGGTTAGTGTTCGACAGCACCTACTGGTTAGTGTTCGACAGCACCTACTGGTTCAGCAGCACCTACTGGTTAGTGTTCGACAGCACCTACTGGTTCAGCAGCACCTACTGGTTAGTGTTCGACAGCACCTACTGGTTAGTGTTCGACAGCACCTACTGGTTAGTGTTCGACAGCACCTACTGGTTAGTGTTCGACAGCACCTACTGGTTAGTGTTCGACAGCACCTACTGGTTCAGCAGCACCTACTGGTTAGTGTTCGACAGCACCTACTGGTTAGTGTTCGACAGCACCTACTGGTTCAGCAGCACCTACTGGTTAGTGTTCGACAGCACCTACTGGTTAGTGTTCGACAGCACCTACTGGTTAGTGTTCGACAGCACCTACTGGTTAGTGTTCGACAGCACCTACTGGTTCAGCAGCACCTACTGGTTAGTGTTCGACAGCACCTACTGGTTAGTGTTCGACAGCACCTACTGGTTCAGCAGCACCTACTGGTTAGTGTTCGACAGCACCTACTGGTTAGTGTTCGACAGCACCTACTGGTTAGTGTTCGACAGCACCTACTGGTTAGTGTTCGACAGCACCTACTGGTTAGTGTTCGACAGCACCTACTGGTTCAGCAGCACCTACTGGTTAGTGTTCGACAGCACCTACTGGTTAGTGTTCGACAGCACCTACTGGTTCAGCAGCACCTACTGGTTAGTGTTCGACAGCACCTACTGGTTAGTGTTCGACAGCACCTACTGGTTAGTGTTCGACAGCACCTACTGGTTCAGCAGCACCTACTGGTTAGTGTTCGACAGCACCTACTGGTTAGTGTTCGACAGCACCTACTGGTTCAGCAGCACCTACTGGTTAGTGTTCGACAGCACCTACTGGTTAGTGTTCGACAGCACCTACTGGTTAGTGTTCGACAGCACCTACTGGTTCAGCAGCACCTACTGGTTAGTGTTCGACAGCACCTACTGGTTAGTGTTCGACAGCACCTACTGGTTAGTGTTCAGCAGCACCTACTGGTTAGTGTTCGACAGCACCTACTGGTTAGTGTTCGACAGCACCTACTGGTTAGTGTTCAGCAGCACCTACTGGTTAGTGTTCGACAGCACCTACTGGTTAGTGTTCGACAGCACCTACTGGTTCAGCAGCACCTACTGGTTAGTGTTCGACAGCACCTACTGGTTAGTGTTCGACAGCACCTACTGGTTAGTGTTCGACAGCACCTACTGGTTAGTGTTCGACAGCACCTACTGGTTAGTGTTCGACAGCACCTACTGGTTCAGCAGCACCTACTGGTTAGTGTTCGACAGCACCTACTGGTTAGTGTTCGACAGCACCTACTGGTTAGTGTTCGACAGCACCTACTGGTTAGTGTTCGACAGCACCTACTGGTTCAGCAGCACCTACTGGTTAGTGTTCGACAGCACCTACTGGTTAGTGTTCGACAGCACCTACTGGTTCAGCAGCACCTACTGGTTAGTGTTCGACAGCACCTACTGGTTAGTGTTCGACAGCACCTACTGGTTAGTGTTCGACAGCACCTACTGGTTAGTGTTCGACAGCACCTACTGGTTCAGCAGCACCTACTGGTTAGTGTTCGACAGCACCTACTGGTTAGTGTTCGACAGCACCTACTGGTTCAGCAGCACCTACTGGTTAGTGTTCGACAGCACCTACTGGTTAGTGTTCGACAGCACCTACTGGTTAGTGTTCGACAGCACCTACTGGTTCAGCAGCACCTACTGGTTAGTGTTCGACAGCACCTACTGGTTAGTGTTCGACAGCACCTACTGGTTAGTGTTCGACAGCACCTACTGGTTAGTGTTCGACAGCACCTACTGGTTCAGCAGCACCTACTGGTTAGTGTTCGACAGCACCGACTGGTTAGTGTTCAGCAGCACCTACTGGTTAGTGTTCGACAGCACCTACTGGTTAGTGTTCGACAGCACCTACTGGTTAGTGTTCGACAGCACCTACTGGTTAGTGTTCGACAGCACCTACTGGTTCAGCAGCACCTACTGGTTAGTGTTCGACAGCACCTACTGGTTCAGCAGCACCTACTGGTTAGTGTTCGACAGCACCTACTGGTTAGTGTTCGACAGCACCTACTGGTTAGTGTTCGACAGCACCTACTGGTTAGTGTTCGACAGCACCTACTGGTTCAGCAGCACCTACTGGTTAGTGTTCGACAGCACCTACTGGTTAGTGTTCGACAGCACCTACTGGTTAGTGTTCGACAGCACCTACTGGTTCAGCAGCACCTACTGGTTAGTGTTCGACAGCACCTACTGGTTCACAGCACCTACTGGTTAGTGTTCGACAGCACCTACTGGTTAGTGTTCGACAGCACCTACTGGTTAGTGTTCGACAGCACCCTAGAGAATTCAGTAATGGCATATGTTTTAGGGATTTCTGTGTTCCGATCACCAAAAGTACAATTTCCGTCTAAACCAAAGCTAAGTCTACAGGACTATAATTCAGTATTGTCTTAGTTAAATCATTGTCTGACTGTTTGGTGATGTAGGACAGCCACCTGGTTCATACCTCAGCACACCTGAAGAGAGGTCATTCTGAAGTTAAGAGCTTCTTAGTCACCTTTCTGTTTCAGGGATCGGGGTCGTTCTAAAGAACAACCCAAACACATTTTTCACCCAAAATAAAATTTGACAACAATCAATTTCATTCATGGGAGACCCTGAAGATAAGAACAATCATTGTTGTCATTTGTTCTACCTCGGGTCGGCGTATCTCCAAAACTAAAGCCTTTTTGAGGACTTGCTGCTGGACTAGAGGTCCCGCCTCCTTGCCCTTATTTGGAGCAGGCGGGAGTTGAACTCTGACGTCACTGTCGAGCCGTGAGTGGCCGACTCCGCCCACTAAGGGCTTCACGGCAACTCTGCAGAATCCTATGGGTGACGTCACGGACACTACGTCCATTTATATATACAGGCTATGGTCACGACTCTTTGAAACATCTCTGTTCCCGGAAATGCATCCACGAAGGAGCCGAGGAGGACCCATCAGTGTCTCCTCGGTTAGAGCTCCTCCAGAGAGCCTCCTCTCTCCTCTCTCCTCGGTTAGAGCTCCTCCAGAGAGCCTCCTCTCTCCTCGGTTAGAGCTCCTCCAGAGAGCCTCCTCTCTCCTCTCTCCTCGGTTAGAGCTCCTCTCTCCTCTCTCCTCGGTTAGAGCTCCTCCAGAGAGCCTCCTCGACGCTCGATCCTCGAAGTGCATTTAGAGAAATTAGATGTCCTTCAAAATGGCGCGCTGAAAATAATTTCCGGGTCACTACCGAAGGACCGAGGAGTCGAGGAGGGGGAATTAGTGAAATGAGAAAGGGCCAAGTTGTTTCTCAGAATCGAAGGGGAAAAACACTAAAGCATTGCACACAATTTAAACCTATCAATGTCGTTTAATTAACAAAGGTAATCTGGTGGTTTTGAGTCGATGAGTAGTGCAGATATCACGGTCAAATCAATCGACAGGAAGGAGAATACTTACTTCCGGGTGTACAATTCTCCGTTATCCAATGGGAATGGACGCTCACATTGCCTTTAAGAGCTGCCGACATAAATGCATGCCGTGCTTCCATGAGCGTCAAATACCGCCGCCGATGAGAATACATTGCAATCAGTTGAAAGCTCTTTGCGTCCGTTTACGACGCCTCAGCGCGTCCCAACTGCATTACATTACATTGCATTGAGCGGACGCTTTTATCCAGAGCGACTTACAATAAGTGCGTTCGACCAACAAAATACAAACTTGAAGAAAACAGAATCATAAAAGTAACTGTAAACCTGTAACCTTTGTTAGGATATAAGAGCTTTGTTGATAGTTCTATCCTCGAGGTGGAGTCGAGAGAGATGAGTCTTCAGTCTGGAAGGTGTGTGAGCTCTTGCTTATCTCTCTTACAGTGCAGACGCTTCTCTGCTTGCTCCTGCCTCTGCTTACTTGTTATGCTGATGATCCTATTCTTATTCTCTGAAAACTTCGAGCAGCGGCTCCTGGACATTACCCGATCACTGGGACAGTTCATCTTCGTAAATAGACGGAGGGTTTCAGCCATATTTCAACATTTTTACAACGACCTCAGTCTTACAGTAGCGTGGCCTAGCAACAGCTAAAGCCTGGTAGGCTACCGCATGCTCTTTAGCTTCAGGGTTCTTACACCTTTTCCAAAGTCAAATTCAAGCACTTTTCAAGCACCTTACAGCGGCACTTGTAAATTACATATTTATATACACATACTCAAATGATTATTTCCCCACCTCACATTAAATCAGATGTTCTTTATGCTATAAACAACTACATGTGTGTTTCGTGATAGTATTCTACACGAGGATGACAAATTAAATAAAAATAATTTATTATAATAATAATATTTATATTTTAAAATGAGTGACCCATCTGTACGTAGACTGGGCATCCCATATAACCTGGCTGAGCTAATGTAAAAAAATCAGCCAAATAACTTTTCAATAGATTCTTTATTAACATTGTTGAGGTCCTTTTAGGTTGGCAGCGAACATACGGCTCTCCAAGGTTAGGACAAACGTTTTCTTTTGATACAATGTGACCAAGCGAGCACAGTGTGAAGAGAGCGAGGCCACAGGTCTGCAGAACACACGACTCCCTGAATGCATCCTCACACAACATGCAGGAGCAATCACAGGATCAAACTATTTACATGAAAGGAAATGGAAGTGGGAGACACAAACCTTCACAAAAGTCCTTTTTGTTTTAATACCAAACAGCATAGAAATCTATTTAGGTGAACAAACCGACATCTTACACCGCCAAGGGAACAATGAGTTCCCTGCCTTCCTGACTACTCCTGTCGCTACTCCACTGGTGGCTTCCACTGTATTGGCTCTCTCTACACTGCTGGTTGCTGATGTGGATGTAGCTGTGCTGCTTGCATCCAAAACATCTCCCAATGCAGGACCTGGAGTTTGAAGTCTTCTCATCCAATCTTGATGCTTCTTTCCTAAATAACATATCATTAACACAAATTGTTGTAAGATGCTGAAAATGATAGTTGTCATTCAGTTATGTCGCTGTATGTAAGTTATCTACTTGTTTAACCTCTTTCATGGCAGTAATATGACATACAGTAGCGTACAGTGGTGTAAATTAACTAAGTAAATGTACTCAAGTTAACTTGTGTACTTAAGCACAATTTTAAAATACTTGTACTTTCATTTTATGTAACTGTGTACTACACTTCTACTCCACTAAAGTTCGCCACTCTGCTCTTCCACAGCGCACCCCCCCCTCCCTCCGCGGAAATTATGAATATATGGCGTATAGTAATCAGATAACACGGCAGGGTCCGTTACAGTTTGTTTTCATCCGATTTCAAATAAACAAAGTCTTAGCTTTCAGAATATTAAACTTGTTTCGGCAAATTCAGATCATAAATACAACTTTGAAGCTTCGGCATGATGAGAAGCGGAGAACGGAGTAACTTGACGTCACAGCAGGCACAACAACAGCCGGTGTTTCTCCTGAGTGTTTTCCCCAGGAAACAAACACAATACACAGACGAAAATATGTTTCCTCCGTTTGAAAGCTAGGAATCTCCTCTTTCCAACAGTGTATAACTCAAAATGTGTCTTCGGGTCAATGCGACTGATTTCGACAGAGCAGGTTTAGGCACAAAAAATACTACCAGTAAAAATACTATACATTGCTTTTAAAATCATTCTGTGTGACATGAAACACCACAGGATGGCGACTGTTGCACATACTGACATACGCACCTCCAAATTATTGTCACCTGCATAAGCAATTATCCCACATTGAGTTTGCGAACGTTACTAGCTTAAACAAACCTAACATGGAACGTTAAGCCAACATTCTCTACGACGGCTTACCTTTCATGTGGCTCTTCAGCGCAGACTCGCATCGAGAACAACTGAATATCTTTTTGGCAACCTTTGCAGGATGCTATTTGTTTTGTTGATCCTCGTTTTAGCCATTGCTTGTATTTTTCTTTGGATAGCCAACACTCGTTAAAACAGCAACCTCCTGGCATACTGTCATCTATATCACTCATCAGAATGCCTAGTTCACACAAAAAAAAACACCTGCCGGTTGCGCGTATAGCGCGGGAAGCCCGGCGCGGGGCCGTTTTATGTAGAAGCGAAGCAATTCTTTTATTTTAATCTAAAAAGTGAACTATTCAGTCAGACAGCAATTTATTGTAAAAGTAAAGCATTTACATTTTCAAGCACCATTCCCAAAATTCAAGCACTTTCCCAACTTTGAAAACACCACGTCAAAATTCAAGCACTTTCAAGGATTTCAAGCACCCGTACGAACCCTGTAGCTTAAGCTAGTCGGTAGCAAAATGCCTCCGTTCTCTACAGATGACTTCCACAAACTTCTACAGAAGATGGCCCTGTTGGAAATGAAAATGCAACGGCTGGAAGTTAACGTGGAAGTGAATGGACTATGTCGTGGGAATGACACCACTTTACCAGTGTTGCAAAATAGTGGAAAAGGGTATGCTAACTCACAGCTAGTTAGCAGCTACAAGGATTCCAAGGAACAGGAGGGCTGTGTACCGGGTCATAAATCTACAAGTGGTAGTCCTCCCTGGAACTCTCTGGGTGCAAAGCCGAAGAGTAAATCATGTTCATGGGATTTAGGAGGACGGATAACAGGCAGAGCCCAGCGCTCTGAAATCTGTGATGCGACCGGCTGGCCTGCATTGTTATCACCCAGGAGGAGCGCCTCTTCAACCCCTGTTCCTACTAGGAAACAGCCGTGGACAGCTGCTAAAGGGAGAACTACAAACAATCCTCCTAAACCACCAAGTGTGCCAATCCAGAACAGATACGCTCCACTGACTGAGAGCCGGAGATCTCTTTCTGATGACCTGGATAACCCGTCCTCTTCACACAGCAGGGTAAGGACCAATAGCTGCTCCAAAAGTAAAAGGCTAGAGGGAAAGCCAACGACTGAGGATACTCCGTTCACCCTCGTCCACCCTCCTAGAGATCGCTGAACACACAAAGGAGATACAGAGGGTTGGCACCGATTCCTTCCTGGAGTTCAAAGACCAAACTAAGGCGATACGCAGGGCTGGCAGCATGTCCTTTACACCCGCTCCTCAACGACACCCACCATCTCCTCCGTCTTCATCACCGCGCCTACGTCAACCACCTCCCCACCCTGGCAGCATGTCCTCTACCCCCGCACCATCTCCTCCGTCTTCATCAATTAGTATTACCAAAACACACACACAACCTCCTTAAAGTTAATAAAGCAATTAAACATTAGTTCCCAAGCCGCAACGGGTGATCAGACACTCATCAAAGGATCAACATCAAAGTTTGAATATACCATAAAACAAAACCTCAAACATCAGACACCATAAACACGTCACAGAACATGACACCTGTCAACACACGTCAAACAAATATGAGACACCTGTCAGTACACCAGACATCAAAGGTTTATTCGGGGGTCGTAAATCATAGCTATGCATACTAATGTGACGGAAACGTTATGGTTATCACTACTTTCATCTGGTTACAATGTGACAGTTATACAATGTGTTACTCTCTGGTATTAATTAACCGGTTTACATGTTTTCCTTTTTGTTAAAACTCCCTGCATATCTCCAGAGGCATCTCCTCATGATGACAGCGGGTAAGTACGATCTAGGGAGAGATTCCCAGTTAAGAACCCTAAGACCTGTTTTCCTCTGGTGCTTTTATATCATACCAACAGAAGCAGAAGCGAATACACACAAACACACCAAACTTTTGTTTGAATTATTTAACCCAAGATGGAAACCTCCTCAGTCTCTGGTTATAAATGTTGTCGGTTCTGTTCCTCCAGTCCTCTCTTTACTTGGACCAAACTTTGTTTTTTTCACAACAGTCTAGTTATCGCATTATATACGACTTACTGGGACTAACCCAAAGAGTTTAAACCTAACAATAATCACTGTCTCAGTCAGGTTCAGAAGAGTCTCCAGGGTTGTCCTCAGTCTCTGGTGTAAATGTCTCTCTGGGCTCTGGGTCCTCCTGGTTTGGCATATGCTGGTTTTGATTTCCACCTTCCGTAAACAATTCCTCTCCCTGGTGATTGCTGTTGAATGTTTCACCACTGTGGAAACGAAAAGCTTAAATCTGACAGGCTTTCACTGCTCTGTTCGTCTTCTCTGTCATCAGTCTCTGAAGAGTCTCCAGGATGTCCTCAGTCTCTGGTTGTAAATGTCTCTCTGGATCTGAGTTCCTGGCTGGTTCTGGTCCTCCACAGTCCTCTCCATCAGCTTCTGTTTCCATGTGTTCAGCTGAGCTGCTGGCTGGAGGCTCTGCCTCTCTGTTCTCCTCAGTTTGATGAAGCTGTGAGGACTGACGACCAACACACTTATGTCTTTTGACCTGATAACTGTGTGTAAATCTTTTGTCACAAACACTGCAGCTAAATGGTTTCTCTTCTGTGTGGCATCTCATGTGGGCCTTTAAATCTCCTCTCTGTGCAAACGATTTCTCACAAACTGAGCAGCTGAATGGTTTCTCTCTTGTACTACGTCTTGAGCCAACACACTTATGGCTTTTGACATGACCACTCCTGGTGAATCTTTTGTCACAAACACTGCAGCTGAATGGTTTCTCTCCTGTGTGGATTCTAATGTGGCCCTTTAATGCTGATCTCTGTGCAAAAGATTTCTTACAGACTGAGCAGCTAAATGGTTTCTCTCCTGTGTGGATTCTCATGTGGCATTTTAAATTTCCTCTGTTTTTAAAAGATTTCTTACAGACTGAGCAGCCGAATGGTCTCTCTCCTGCACTACTTCTTGAATCACTGACAGGGTCTTGTGTATTTCTCTGAGAGTTTGAACCTGGTTCTCTGGTCTCCTTCCAATCAGCACTGTCTTCAGTATCAGGTTCAGAAGAGTCTTCAGTATCAGGTTCAGAAGAGTCTCCAGGGTTGTCCTCAGTCTCTGGTTGTAAATGTCTCTCTGGATCTGAGTTCCTGGCTGGTTCTGGTCCTCCACAGTCCTCTCCATCAGCTTCTGTTTCCAGGTGTTCAGTTTGTCTTTGATGAAGCTGAGAGGACTGAGGTTTCTCTTCATCATCTTCACTCTTCACAGGGTCAGGAGTGAATGTGGACTTGGTGATATCAGCCTCCTCCAGCCCTTGAAGCTGCTCTCCCTTCTGACTGCTCCAGAGTTCCTCCTGCTCCTCTTTAATGTGTGGGGGGGGCTCCGAGTTCTCCTGGTCCAGACTGGAACTCCACTCCTGCTGCTCAGGGGGAACCTCTTCTTTAACCACCACCAGCTGCTGGACGTCTGCAGGAAACAGGAAACACATATTCATCAGAATCGGTTATATTTACCCAGTAGGTTTACACATACGAGACATTTCCTTTAGTATATGTGGTGCATAACAAGACGGAAAGAAGCATCTTAGACAAACTAAATAAAATACAAATAGGATTGTTATGACCGCTATTTAAAAAAAACTATTTTAAAACTACTTTGACCAATTAACAATATTTACATGTGACAAATACTACACACTTTACTCAAAGTGGAGAACTGTGCTGATTTAAAAGAGGAAGTGTGCAGAACAGATGTGCAGGATTTACAATTATCAAAAGAACAAGGTGTATTGCGGCTGAGAAAAGATAAGGCTGGATGAGTGTGTGTGTGTGTGTGTGTGTGTGTGTGTGAGTGTGTGTGTGTGTGTGAGTGTGTGTGTGAGTGTGTGTGTGAGTGTGAGTGTGTGTGTGTGTGTGTGTGTGTGTGTGTGTGTGTGTGTGGATCAATCCGCGGAGCTGTTACGTCACTATACCCCAATGCGTCAGTTACCCAAGAAGAAGAAAATGGAAAAAGATAAATGTCCAACGAGGCGTTCTGGGGCAGCACAGACCGGTCTTCTCTGTGTTAGAGTTTTACTCCCTACAGGGCGTACTTTGAGGGTTTGTGACTGCAGACCGTTTACATGCAGAAAAACCTTCATAACATTTTTTGTGAGAAAAAGTGTTTAGAGAGTACTTGTCCATGGACAAGTGAGTTTGGTAATTTACTTGTCCGAATACATTTTTCACTTGTCCAGAATGGACAAAAATTGGGGCCCAGCCCGAAAAGGCAACATGGGCAACACCTCCGCTTCTCCGTCCCGCGGACGCGTTCCGAGCTTGTGCGGGAGGTGGAGCAACATTTGGTCAAAAAGAGAGAAGTGAAATAGAGAGAGGGAGAGTAAGAGGGAACAGACCTGCTCTGTGGATCTGAAGCTGAGGCTGTAAAACAGCGTCCAGTAGTTTCCGGTGTCTCTCGTTCTCCTGTCTTGAACGAGACAGTTCCTCCTCGTACTCTGCTATCGTTCTTTCAAACAGAACAAAGATGTCTTCAGCAGCCGCAGTGAGGCGCTGCTTCACCAACGAGAGCAGCACAACACTCATGTTTACTAAATCACCACTTCCCTGTTCAACACACTGTTTCTCTGAAGCTTCAGTCTCTGTTCAACACACTGTTTCTCTGAAGCTCCAGTCTCTGTTCAACACACTGTTTCTCTGAAGCTCCAGTCTCTGTTCAACACACTGTTTCTCTGAAGCTTCAGTCTCTGTTCAACACACTGTTTCTCTGAAGCTTCAGTCTCTGTTCAACACACTGTTTCTCTGAAGCTTCAGTCTCTGTTCAACACACTGTTTCTCTGAAGCTCCAGTCTCTGTTCAACACACTGTTTCTCTGAAGCTTCAGTCTCTGTTCAACACACTGTTTCTCTGAAGCTTCAGTCTCTGTTCAACACACTGTTTCTCTGAAGCTCCAGTCTCTGTTCAACACACTGTTTCTCTGAAGCTTCAGTCTCTGTTCAACACACTGTTTCTCTGAAGCTCCAGTCTCTGTTCAACACACTGTTTCTCTGAAGCTCCAGTCTCTGTTCAACACACTGTTTCTCTGAAGCTTCAGTCTCTGTTCAACACACTGTTTCTCTGAAGCTTCAGTCTCTGTTCAACACACTGTTTCTCTGAAGCTCCAGTCTCTGTTCAACACACTGTTTCTCTGAAGCTTCAGTCTCTGTTCAACACACTGTTTCTCTGAAGCTTCAGTCTCTGTTCAACACACTGTTTCTCTGAAGCTTCAGTCTCTGTTCAACACACTGTTTCTCTGAAGCTCCAGTCTCTGTTCAACACACTGTTTCTCTGAAGCTCCAGTCTCTGTTCAACACACTGTTTCTCTGAAGCTTCAGTCTCTGTTCAACACACTGTTTCTCTGAAGCTTCAGTCTCTGTTCAACACACTGTTTCTCTGAAGCTTCAGTCTCTGTTCAACACACTGTTTCTCTGAAGCTTCCTGAGCTGCTGTTCAGCTGGACGGCAGGAAGCAGAGGTTTGGGAGGATGATGTCCCTGATGCCGTTTAGATTCCTCCAGCACCACGGGGGGTCCTGTGTGGATGGCAGCTCCTTCCTCAGCAGATCCAGTTCTCCAGAATTGTCCTAATCAGAGAAACAAGAGAAAAAGAACAACATGCATTCATCTTATTAACAAATGATGATTGCAAAAGGATGATCATGAAAATGTCTAAATAGATAGACATTTTTAAAAACACTCAGAGACATGTTTTGTATAGATCTATACAAAACATGTCTCTGAATTGTTTTGCCTAAAACCATAAAAATGTCCACAAACACAGATGAAGAACTCGTTCCTAAAAAGGTGCTTCAGTCGGATGGAAGCGGTTCGGGTTCAAGCGGCCACACACAGAACAAACAGCTGTTCTGTGTGAGGTCTGTGGAAAGACAACTTCCTAGAAAGTTAAAGGGGTGTTATTTTGTTTGAGGGTATTTTTTTATTATTCATTTCATTATTTATTTGCTGTATTTCATTTTACATTTTACATTTACAAGTGTTTTCAGGGATGGCCTAATGACAGCCAAGAGCCGTGGTGCTGTTTTTTAAATTTATTATTTGTATTCTTGAACAACTGATCTGTTCACATCGGCCTAGACTACTTGGTAATCTCATTTATTTTTATTGTGTTATTAAAGAAAATATTTATTGAAATGTTGCCTTGGTTTGTTTAGAAAAAAATCGAGGTTTAAATCGAAAATTGTCGGTTTTATTTTTAGGCCAAATCGCCCAGCCCTACCTTACGTGCATTGTTGTTAGCATCTGGTGCTAGCTAGCTGCGCTAACGGATATAAGGAGCTGTTTAAATGAAAACAGAGGAGCGCTCTATCCACACAACTGCGCCGAGCACTTGACTTGATGCAGGAAGCAGACAGCGGGACGTTGGAGGAGAAGTCAGCACACTCAGCTCGGATACATGAACATGATTGCAGCTTCCAGGCAGCTCCGGTTCGAGCATATGCCTTGAGTTGCGCACACACACACGGTTCCAGGTTGAATTGAGGCGGATATTTGTAATGTTCAGAGGTTGTTATGTTTAATATTTATGAGAATATTTGTCAGCTTTATATATAAATAACAACCTCAGTTAGAAAACTCCAATACAACTCAAATGCCACGCAAGGCTCAATAATGTCCATTTCAGTGTGAGTAACAGTGACCTACTATTGGTCAGCGACGCACTAAACTCACGCCATGTTGCCACATTCAGGTCGTCCGACGGGCCTCTCTCGTTTTCTCCTAACTCCAGCTGCGCAGCTCCATGTCCCAACAACAGACAACAAGTACTATGCAAGATTTGCAATGCTGGGGAGAAGCGACGCTACGGGCTTAGCTAACATATTCAGTAGCTTTACGTTAGCTTAATGTAACAGTCTTTCAAGCACACAATCACAAAGTAATCCCCATGTCCTTTGTTCAGACCTGGAAGCCATCTTGTGCGAGTGCTCAGAGGGGGAGCCCGCCTCCAAAGGACTCCTAAAGGCCCCGACACACCGGGCCGAAATCGGCCGTTTTCGTTAGTCGGACGACGAAGCGTACGTGTAAAGACAATTAATGGCTGTATTATCCACAGCATTTGTAATTGTAAAAACTATTGTTTGTAGCACTACATGTCAGTGCCCTTCTGTCTCAAGAGGTGCCGATTCAAGATCAAGCCGCAAAAACAGCACTCGATCGATCCAAAGGTGCTTTCATTGACTACAAACATCGCTGACTTCGAATGGAGAGTAGAAACGCACACATTTAGTCATGTGCACACGCACACGCATCACTGGTAGATTTCTTTAGTTTTTATAATTGTAACGATATATAATATCATATCTGATATATATATGATATATGATATAATGGTATCTTTTGAACAAAATGTTGGCTATTGTTAAATGTTGAAATGTTTCATTGCCGGTCTATTCTGCTTTATTATTATTTCAAATATATTTTATTTATCGTTTTTATTTTTGTGATGTATATTATTATTTTTAAATATATATATTATATAAAAATGTATATTAATATATATAAATGAATATATATATTTGTGTGTTTTTTATTTCTAAGCCGTGTCCTTCACTCATCCCAAGCTGCATCCCCAACAAGTTATCATGTTGTTACATCGTTTCAGTGTGCTCTTGATACGCCATTAAAACACGTTCAGTTTCCTTTTGCTTTGTGTGTCTCCTGTTCCCCAGAACATACATCTCTGATGGAAAAAGAAAGTAATCCAAAAGTAATCTCATTACTTTTTTAAGGCACGTAACTGTAACTGTATTCGGATTACTTTCAGAGCCATGTAATCAGTAACCAGTAGCTGATTACATGGACAAAGTAACCCTCCCAACCCTGGTCTTCACGATACGTAATTACATACAATACATTGTGTTGCTATGTTCCATCTGAATTGACTCTGACACAGAAACATCTAATTGACTCTGACACTTCTACATCCAACTCACAGATGTGACCTTGCTTGGATAACAAAGATTATTCATATAAACCTTTTAGAAGTGAAGTTACAGTCATTTGTTCTGGGCATGTCATGTTCGAGCCTGAAACCTGAAAAACAGGCTCGGGGTTTAACAGGTTAGAAGAGCCCGCGCCCCTGCTCATACCTGAACTCAGTATGCTGCAGTGTTTCTGTTGTTGGTCATTTCATTCTGTCAACTTTAAGCATTTCTTCAGGAGTGGAAGACTGCTCAACATTGTTGCTTTTGTTACATCCTTCTTCCTTTCTTATTTCAACATATTGAGATAATTGGCGGACATGTTCTTAAGTCAACTTGCATGTTTAGCACCATTGTTAATTCTACAGAAAAGATAAGAATCATTTGTATGTATTTGCATGCTGCCTGTCACTGGCCAGACACCTGGTAGAAACATTACCTCAAAGACTACAGAGGGTACGACTGTTGTTGAGAGGGCCCGCCATCAGATGATATCTCTGATGCACGATTCCTAAGAGTTTCAATAACTCCAATATATGTTTCAATAACTCCAATATCTGCCAGTCACCCGGACATTTGACTCTTTGAGCCGCCTCGTGCTCGACAGACACATCACTACCTCGCTCGGTAACCTTTTTACCAACCTTTAAAAACCTTCGCGTCGGGCCGAACAAACAACGGGGTCTAATCGCCAAACATTCATCCGTGTATACCCGGAAATAGATATGCATTGTTACATCAAAACTGTCTCTCCTGATTGAAAGTTAAACCCGATACTCACATGTATCAGTTACTCCTCACGTGCTGCTTTCTCTCTGAGACCGGACCGACATTTTGTTTGTTTCCTCGTCACCGGCGCGCATTGCATCCTGGGATACGGTGGGCTGCGAGGAAGGACTCTTCAAAAGAAGAAGGCCGCTCTCCAACCCGCCCCTCCGTTTGCGCGTTCACGCGGAGGGTCCGCCATATTGAGGGCTGTTCCAGAGCAGCGAGTGTGGAGGGGAGTGGGCTATCAAGCCCTCACACAGCGAGTCTGCTGACTGGAGACCGGTCTCTGCCTGACCGGAGTCACGCTGTGTGTGTCCGTCAGGAAACACGCTGTGTACAAGTAGTTCCAGCAAACATCCTGATGAGCTGCGATGTGAGCGACCTCAGGATGACCTCATGTGTTCTAACTCAGGGTCAAACCTGTGTTCAGTCTAGAGAAAGGTAATGTGTGCATTTTGTTATAAAGTTGTGTATATTTACAGACCGTTGCAAAAACTAAGAAGCTTCTAAACATCAGGTTTAAAACTAAGAGAGCTTTGGAACACAAGGAAAGATGTGTGGAGCTTTATTTGAGTTATTCATTTCAACCTTTTGTCTGATGCTGATTTGAAACCGTTGTTAGAAACAGTTCCGGTGTCGCAGTATAACGTGAGTCATGATGACAACTGGCGACATTCTATTATTTCCGTATAGGATAGCTATTCTCCAGGGAGCACGTTGTTTATGAAATACCCGCATCCCTCTCATCACAGCACGACTCTACTCTGCGCAGGAAACACAAGTACACACATGAACATAACCGTGATGCATGGGAGTGAATCACACAAACTATCTTCCGTGGCTATACTGATATGTCACAGAAACGTAAGTCCAGCGGGGCACAAGTTGAATACATATAATACATGTGTACATCGTTGTTAGTGTGATGTATAGCAGCTCTGACAGCTGTCCATACCTTCAGACAGCCTACAAGTAAAACACAAGTCTAGTTTATTCACAGCCCGAGCGCGCATCGAGATGACTGATCATCTGCAGTGTTGGGCAAGTCGCTTCCAACATGTAACACAGTACATTACTTATTACTGTCTGTTTAAAGTGATAGGCTACGTGACATTACAATATTACTGTCTCTGAATGTAATGACTTACACTACTTTTATATTAGCCTACGTTTGAGTTACTTTACCATTAAAGCCCAATGTGACATTATGTCACATTTCAGATAAGTGACACTAGAGGGGGGGGGGCTACTTATCAGAAATGTGTTCTAGGCGGTCTATTCAGTCTAAATGACGTTCCCCTTCATTTCCCCAAAAGTAGAAATGGGTCCGGTTCTTAAGGGTTAAACGTGTAGGCTTAAGGCATAATAGAACTACTGTATTATATGTATTCAACTTGTGCCCCGCTGGACTTACGTTTCTGTGACATATCAGTATAGCCACGGAAGATAGTTTGTGTGATTCACTCCCATGCATCACGGTTATGTTCATGTATGTACTTGTGTTTCCTGCGCAGAGTAGAGTCGTGTTGTGATGAGAGGGATGCGGGTATTTCATAAACAACGTGCTCCCTGGAGAATAGCTGCAGCATCGATATCACAATTGACTCGGAGCTGATCACAAGCTGTCATGAGTGATCAGTCATCTCGATGCGCGCTCGGGCTGTGAATAATCGACTTGTGTTTTACTTGTAGGCTGTCTGAAGGTATGGACAGCTATCAGAGCTGCTATACATCACATTCAGAACGATGTACAAATGAAAGTCGGACACAAATATATCATTTAAATGATTTATTCAAGTTTGCAATATGTTGAACAGGCATCCACACAGTCACCTACTTTGTAATGTTCGATACCTCCCTGTAAGCGTCACGATATCCACCTCT
This sequence comes from Champsocephalus esox, assembly GCA_036324585.1. Lineage (NCBI taxonomy): Eukaryota > Metazoa > Chordata > Actinopteri > Perciformes > Channichthyidae > Champsocephalus > Champsocephalus esox. Next base: position 1,205,956 of record CM070479.1, read on the forward strand.
CACCCACAACCTCACATGCGAGCACTGAATGTGCATCAAAGTGATCTTAGGAAGGCAGGTATAGCAACAGATGAACGGAAACGACAAACGAGGCGATCGACATGGTGAGTCAACAATGGGTCCTCCATGGACACGCCCCGGATTCCTATGACGGAAATAATAGAATGTCGCCAGTTGTTATGACTCAAGTTATACTGCAACACCGGCACTTCCTGTTTGTGCCGGAGAGAGGGGAGGCCGTCCCAAAGCTTGCTGCTGTGTGTACTCCCTCCCTCTGACAGGAGGAGCCTCGTGGAGCTGCGAGTGTGGCTGCAGACAGAGTTCACTCCGTCACGGAGGGGTCGAGGGAGAAGGCTTGTTTGAGACAAGCGAGACCTGCGCAGTTGCGATCAACGTCTTGCTAGTGCGTTGCATGATGGTTAGTCATTTTGTCCGACTTGCTCTGGAGGCTCACCCACATGAGACTTTGAAATCTCGCGGGACAAAGACGCCCGCAGCCTTGAGAGCGAGGCGAGGCGAGTTGGCGCAGTTGCTCTCCACGAGCTGCGGAAGCGAAATGCTTGATGGGAAACGGCTCGCTGGTATCTCGAGCTGAGCGCTCATTGGTGGTTTTTACCACGTGCTGCTGATGAAGCTCTCCCATTGGCTGGCAACAGTTTGTTGTTGTTTTGTGTCAGTTTTACGTCGCCACATCCATTCCCATTTTTCATCATTGTTCCACAATGTTTATCATCATGAAATTAATATCTATATATTTGATACTATACTGCTTACCGTTTTCATACTTTATATATCTTAGCATATTCATACACACTGTTCATACTGCTCTCAGGCTGATATCTAGTGTATTCATACACACTGTTCATACTGCTCACAGGCTGATATCTAGTGTATTCATACACACTGTTCATACTGCTCTCAGGCTGATATCTAGTGTATTAATACACACTGTTCATACTGCTCTCAGGCTGATATCTAGTGTATTCATACACACTGTTCATACTGCTCTCAGGCTGATATCTAGTGTATTAATACACACTGTTCATACTGCTCACAGGCTGATATCTAGTGTATTCATACACACTGTTCATACTGCTCACAGGCTGATATCTAGTGTATTCATACACACTGTTCATACTGCTCACAGGCTGATATCTAGTGTATTCATACACACTGTTCATACTGCTCTCAGGCTGATATCTAGTGTATTCATACACACTGTTCATACTGCTCTCAGGCTGATATCTAGTGTATTCATACACACTGTTCATACTGCTCACAGGCTGATATCTAGTGTATTCATACACACTGTTCATACTGCTCTCAGGCTGATATCTAGTGTATTCATACACACTGTTCATACTGCTCTCAGGCTGATATCTAGTGTATTAATACACACTGTTCATACTGCTCTCAGGCTGATATCTAGTGTATTCATACACACTGTTCATACTGCTCTCAGGCTGATATCTAGTGTATTCATACACACTGTTCATACTGCTCTCAGGCTGATATCTAGTGTATTCATACACACTGTTCATACTGCTCTCAGGCTGATATCTAGTGTATTCATACACACTGTTCATACTGCTCTCAGGCTGATATCTAGTGTATTAATACACACTGTTCATACTGCTCTCAGGCTGATATCTAGTGTATTCATACACACTGTTCATACTGCTCTCAGGCTGATATCTAGTGTATTCATACACACTGTTCATACTGCTCCAGGCTGATATCTAGTGTATTAATACACACTGTTCATACTGCTCACAGGCTGATATCTAGTGTATTAATACACACTGTTCATACTGCTCTCAGGCTGATATCTAGTGTATTCATACACACTGTTCATACTGCTCTCAGGCTGATATCTAGTGTATTCATACACACTGTTCATACTGCTCTCAGGCTGATATCTAGTGTATTCATACACACTGTTCATACTGCTCTCAGGCTGATATCTAGTGTATTCATACACACTGTTCATACTGCTCTCAGGCTGATATCTAGTGTATTAATACACACTGTTCATACTGCTCTCAGGCTGATATCTAGTGTATTCATACACACTGTTCATACTGCTCTCAGGCTGATATCTAGTGTATTAATACACACTGTTCATACTGCTCACAGGCTGATATCTAGTGTATTAATACACACTGTTCATACTGCTCTCAGGCTGATATCTAGTGTATTCATACACACTGTTCATACTGCTCACAGGCTGATATCTAGTGTATTCATACACACTGTACGCACAGGCTGATATCTAGTGTATTAATACACACTGTTCATACTGCTCTCAGGCTGATATCTAGTGTATTAATACACACTGTTCATACTGCTCTCAGGCTGATATCTAGTGTATTCATACACACTGTTCATACTGCTCTCAGGCTGATATCTAGTGTATTCATACACACTGTTCATACTGCTCACAGGCTGATATCTAGTGTATTAATACACACTGTTCATACTGCTCTCAGGCTGATATCTGTGTATTAATACACACTGTTCATACTGCTCACAGGCTGATATCTAGTGTATTAATACACACTGTTCATACTGCTCTCAGGCTGATATCTAGTGTATTAATACACACTGTTCATACTGCTCACAGGCTGATATCTAGTGTATTCATACACACTGTTCATACTGCTCACAGGCTGATATCTAGTGTATTAATACACACTGTTCATACTGCTCTCAGGCTGATATCTAGTGTATTCATACACACTGTTCATACTGCTCTCAGGCTGATATCTAGTGTATTCATACACACTGTTCATACTGCTCTCAGGCTGATATCTAGTGTATTCATACACACTGTTCATACTGCTCACAGGCTGATATCTAGTGTATTCATACACACTGTTCATACTGCTCTCAGGCTGATATCTAGTGTATTAATACACACTGTTCATACTGCTCTCAGGCTGATATCTAGTGTATTCATACACACTGTTCATACTGCTCTCAGGCTGATATCTAGTGTATTAATACACACTGTTCATACTGCTCACAGGCTGATATCTAGTGTATTCATACACACTGTTCATACTGCTCTCAGGCTGATATCTAGTGTATTAATACACACTGTTCATACTGCTCACAGGCTGATGTCTAGTGTATTAATACACACTGTTCATACTGCTCTCAGGCTGATATCTAGTGTATTAATACACACTGTTCATACTGCTCTCAGGCTGATATCTGTGTATTAATACACACTGTTCATACTGCTCACAGGCTGATACATACATACATGTGAGTATCGGGTTTAACTGACCCTGCTGAGAAAAGCAGCTTAGACCAACAAGGCAGTCCACATTAGGCTGGATTGGTTCGCTGGTTGAGAGGGGGTTTGGACACTGTAGCTGGTCAGGATAGCTGGTTTGGTCTCAGTGGTCTAGCTGGTCAGACTGGTATGATCTTGAGTAGAACTTTAACTGGGATTACTTGATGGTTAAACTGGTCATATGTGAGGATGAAACACTCTCACCCGATTGCAGTAGCTCAATGAACATCTATCATTTCAGATCAGAGCCCCTACCTCCCCAGAAAGGGACCGGAATGTCTGTAAGTCAATACTCACACATCAAATGATTAGAACATCATTCATGACACACAATGAACATTTGGAAACACGCATTACTTCATATTTGTAAGCAGTTTCCTTCAAGTGTTTCACTGAGAGATGAAAAAGAAACATTTATCAAATGTAGTTTTGAACATTCACTGTGATTGGGTCATCATCCACGTGATACACCGTATTTAATTTGTTTCTACTACAAAAGGTAGACTCAATGGCTCTTGATGACATCAATGAGCAGTCCCGATAGATGCTGTGGAATAAAGAGAGATATAATGGGTCCAGATTTCTTCTATTTTGTGTTGGACGATTTGTTTTATTGATTGCTGATGGATGTATATATATATATATATATATATATATATATATAGGGTTTATTCAACAGCAGTAAAGCATTAAGTTGCTAAATTAACGTACGCTGAACTGTAAAACAACTCAGCACTATGTAGGAAAGGCTCTGATCAGGAGGGGTGAGTAGTAGGACAGCAAAGAGGTGGTGTCGTGTACAACCATTGGTCGACGTTACACCTGAAAGATAAGGACACAAGAGAAGACAGGAGGACAAACATCCTCTTAAAGAGCCTGTGACACGGTTTTCCCCCATCACCCAAACCCCTCACTCTGAGTACATATTGTCCCCTTGAAAACCGTTACTGAACTGATTTTGGATATTTGTACTTTGATAACCATTAATCCTTCAATGTTGACCACTTTCTGGATCTTCTCTGGATTCTTCAAGTCCCGCCAAATGATGGGTGACGTCATTGCGGGCACAGCGCTCCAGCTGCACCGTCCAGGATCCCAGCATCTGCATGTACACCTTTATATATATACAGTCAGATGCAGACGCACGACGGCGCACACAGCAGCAAGCTCAGACAGCGATGACAGGTTAATGTTGAACGTGTCTGAGAGCTCATGAGGCTGAAGGATCGGTTTATGTTGTGTCTGTTAGAAGTTTAGGAATGAGGTGCGTCAATATGGGCGATCATACGGTCATGGAGCCAGTGGTGGAATGGGACTACAAATCATCCCGGGACTCTCGACCGGCCCACTTCGGTACCGCTAGTAAGCTGTCAACGGGGGGAGTGGGGATGTCAGGGGCGGCAGGTGCTGTATATAGTAAATGTAAATATGTAAATATGTGTGTCACTGCATCCTGGTAAAATACAAATATAATGTATAATGTCTGTGTCTTTGACATTAGCGCTGCTAGCCACCTGTGCCCTGTACTACGAAGCCAGTTCAACAGACCCTGGATATGTTTGAGTAACAAACAAACGAACAACAACAAACTAACAAACGAGATCTCGCTGAGCGGTCCGACGACGCTGGTTATCAACTCGGTAAATCAAGCAGGGTTTCTCTCTCCAGCTGAGAGCGCGTTCACGTCTAAGACACGCGTGGATCTGACTTTAATTACATTTGTCTCGAGTGTTTCGTCAACATAATGTGTTAAATAATACTTCTGCATCCAGTCTGTGACGCTGTGAGTGTTGCACGGCCAGATGAGGCTCAGCTGACTCAGATCAGGAGGTATATGATATATTATGATATTATATGATCGATGATCTGATTGATGATGTGATATGAATGATAAGTGCGACGCGTCGGCGTCTTCTCTGCATACGGCAGTTTAAACTGTATTTCCTTTATCCTGTAATATGACTTGAGAGATTTAAACTCCGCACACTGAGTGATCTCTTTTCTATAGACGCCGGAGGCGGGCAGCGTCAGGTAAAATAAGTTATTTAGCCTTCTCTAACCTGAGCCTCACGCGCCGCCTATGGGGGATGTGCTGGTGACTTATCCGACCGGCCCCACTTCGGTACCGGCCCATCGGGATTCGTCCCGATGGCCAGTCCGCCACCGCACCCAGCCCACGTAAACTGTCAACGGGGGGAGCCTCGCTGCGGGGAAACGGTGGACCTAGTGTCCCGATCGGAGTGGGAATAATAATAATAATAATAATAATAATCCGTGCATTTTATCCATTAATTTCCCCCACATTGTGGTAAAAAACACACGTTTAATCCATGTTGTTGGTGTACTACAACTACAAAAAGCATCGGTTTGTTTTCTCATCAGGAAATGCAGACCGGCTCAAACAAACGATCATTTAATGGATCATATGTTCGCCGAATTGACATGAAAGCACTAATAAATGTAGTTTCATCCACTTGAGTTTACAACCACAAAAATAATCGATTTGTTTTTATATCACATCCGACGGGAGGAAATTCAGCAGCTCTCACTCCCGATTTGTAATCCTAATGTAATCATCATCTTCACCACGATCATGTATGTTTATGTCTCTGAATTGACATGAAAGCACTGACAAATATGAATATACTGTAGTCAACTTCATTAAAACGTTATTAACGTGCCTAATCTCAGTAATTCACCATTTCTACGCATGACACAACACACTTTGTCCGTGTTTGGCTCTCGAAGCGTTCCCGCATTGACGTCACTTCCGGCTTCCCCCAAAACTCCAAAATGAGTCGAAGGAATTTCCCCGCGATGTTCGAAATTATTGATATTTAACGGAACGGTATCGCTTTTTCTTTTTTAAACTGACGGTTCGAGATGACTAGTCGACCAATATTTCATTGCACAACAGTTGTTGGGATGCTGTCACAGGCTCTTTAAGGAAAAGACCAAATCATGTCAAGCTTTAACCTGAGCCTGTTTTTTCAGTCTTTACAATGCACTAGGGGTGTAACGGCTGGCTTTTAGGCGCAATACCGCCCCCTGGATTATAAATAGTGTAATGCTGCCCTGAGTGACAGACTGTTTTTCCCACTCGTAAAAAAAGGCGTATTCGCCGTGTGACTGCATATGCCGAACCGCGACGTCCGAACCGCGACGGGACGAATACGGATACCGTTACACCCCTACAATGCACAGTTGGAAATTACATTCCAAACTCAATACCACAAATAACTGGGTACCAAAGTGCTTTACCTGAGAGGACACGTTCCACACGGAGCAGCAACCATCCGGCTGGCCGTAAGCTGCATATCATCTCCTCCCTCTCCACTGTTTCCAGTAGATCTCCACTGTCCAATAAAACTGAAATGCCCCAAAAACATCATATTCAAACAGTTAAACACAAGAACTTGCTGTTGGCTTTGAAATAGATCAGAATCTCACCTTTTTCCTGGATGTCAGGAAGTCGTTCCCTTCAAGTCCGCAACCAGTCATAGGGGTTCAAATGCAAAGCCTGAACGATGACAAGAGCGAGACTTACATTTTACAATGATATTTTTAATTCATACCAGAGCAGTGTGTCCATATGTACGACATGCAGAGAACAGATCAAACCCCTGACAGACTCACACACTTTGGTGATGTCCTCCTCTGATAATGTTTCATTTTTTAGCAGCAAAGTAACATTACTCAAAGTATATGTATGTTTTACATCTCCTCAACAATGGTCTGTATCATTGAGTCCCCACAATGTCAGGTAGATTAACACACATTTATGCAACTCAAGGCATATGCTCGAACGGGAGCTGCCTGGACGCTGCAATCATGTTGCGCGCACTATCCGTGCTGAGTATGCTGACTGTTCGTACAATGTCCCGCTGTCTGCTGCCTGCATCAAGTCAAGTGCTCGGCGCAGTTGTCGGTGGAAATGTCGCTCCTCTGTTTTCATTGAAACAGCTCCTTATATCCGTTAGCGCAGCTAGCTAGCACCAGATGCTAACAACAACAACAATGCACGTAAGGTCTCTCTCTTGCTCGATTGCGCCACACACACACACACACACCCTCCCGGTCCTCCCGATGGCCAGTCGGTGCCTGCCGGTGAGTGCGGAAGTGTGGTCTGCCTCAAGCGGGCGTCAGGAGCGGGGCTGTCAGCATCAGCTTGTAGATGGTATTTTAAACTACGGGGCGGCCGAGGACAAAAAATACTCATGCATTAATCGCGTTAAAATTAGTGGCGTTAATTTTTACAGCCTTAACTTGACAGCCCTAATTTGAATGTATCTGAGACCCATAATATATGCCTTAAAATAGCATGATAGGTGCAGATATGGTATTTTGAGCAAAACAATTCAGACATGTTTTGTATAGATCTAAACAAAACATGTCTCTGAAGTGTTTAAAAACATGTCTATATCTATTTAGACATTTTCATGATCATCCTTTTGCAATCATCATTTGTTAATAAGATGAATGCATGTTGTTCTTTTTCTCTTGTTTCTCTGATTAGGACAATTCTGGAGAACTGGATCTGCTGAGGAAGGAGCTGCCATCCACACAGGACCCCCCGTGGTGCTGGAGGAATCTAAACGGCATCAGGGACATCATCCTCCCAAACCTCTGCTTCCTGCCGTCCAGCTGAACAGCAGCTCAGGAAGCTTCAGAGAAACAGTGTGTTGAACAGAGACTGAAGCTTCAGAGAAACAGTGTGTTGAACAGAGACTGGAGCTTCAGAGAAACAGTGGGTTTAACAGAGACTGAAGCTTCAGAGAAACAGTGTGTTGAACAGAGACTGGAGCTTCAGAGAAACAGTGTGTTGAACAGAGACTGGAGCTTCAGAGAAACAGTGTGTTGAACAGAGACTGAAGCTTCAGAGAAACAGTGTGTTGAACAGAGACTGGAGCTTCAGAGAAACAGTGTGTTGAACAGAGACTGGAGCTTCAGAGAAACAGTGTGTTGAACAGAGACTGGAGCTTCAGAGAAACAGTGTGTTGAACAGAGACTGGAGCTTCAGAGAAACAGTGTGTTGAACAGAGACTGAAGCTTCAGAGAAACAGTGTGTTGAACAGAGACTGAAGCTTCAGAGAAACAGTGTGTTGAACAGAGACTGGAGCTTCAGAGAAACAGTGTGTTGAACAGAGACTGGAGCTTCAGAGAAACAGTGTGTTGAACAGAGACTGGAGCTTCAGAGAAACAGTGTGTTGAACAGAGACTGAAGCTTCAGAGAAACAGTGTGTTGAACAGAGACTGGAGCTTCAGAGAAACAGTGTGTTGAACAGAGACTGGAGCTTCAGAGAAACAGTGTGTTGAACAGAGACTGGAGCTTCAGAGAAACAGTGTGTTGAACAGAGACTGAAGCTTCAGAGAAACAGTGTGTTGAACAGAGACTGAAGCTTCAGAGAAACAGTGTGTTGAACAGAGACTGAAGCTTCAGAGAAACAGTGTGTTGAACAGAGACTGAAGCTTCAGAGAAACAGTGTGTTGAACAGAGACTGAAGCTTCAGAGAAACAGTGTGTTGAACAGAGACTGAAGCTTCAGAGAAACAGTGTGTTGAACAGAGACTGGAGCTTCAGAGAAACAGTGTGTTGAACAGAGACTGAAGCTTCAGAGAAACAGTGTGTTGAACAGAGACTGGAGCTTCAGAGAAACAGTGTGTTGAACAGGAAGTGGTGATTTAGTAAACATGAGTGTTGTGCTGCTCTCGTTGGTGAAGCAGCGCCTCACTGCGGCTGCTGAAGACATCTTTGTTCTGTTTGAAAGAACGATAGCAGAGTACGAGGAGGAACTGTCTCGTTCAAGACAGGAGAACGAGAGACACCGGAAACTACTGGACGCTGTTGTACAGCCTCAGCTTCAGATCCACAGAGCAGGTCTGTTCCCTCTTTACCAACTCTCTTTATTCACTCTCTCTTTTTGACCAAATGTTGCTCCACAACAGTACAGGTTCCAGTATGTTCCAAACTGTTCTGCTGGGTACTCTCACATACAAAGCCGTAGCAGCACATCACTCCCACCCTCATCCACTTTCACTGGCTGCCGGTCAAGTCCCGCATAACATACAAAGTCCTCCTCACCTACAAGTCCCCCCATGCCCATGCCCCCCAGTACCTATCGGACATCCTTCGCCCACATGCCCCACCCCGGAACCTGCGGTCTTCAGACTCCGGCCTGCTTGCCACCCCCCGCACCGAACTGCCAAGCTTCGGAGACAGAGCCTTCAGTGTGGCAGCTCTGGAACGCTCTCTCTGCGGAGATCCGCAACATCCCCATGCTTGACGCCTTCAAAGGGCCCTCAAGACCCGTCTGTTTGCTAAGGCCCTTGGCCCTAATCTATTTGTTGTTCTGTCTGTCTGACTGCCTTTTGTTTGTTTGTCTTCCCCCTGCTCTTCTTTGTGAAGCGACCTTGGGTCTCATGAAAGGCGCTATATAAATCCAAGCTTTTATTATTGCACTATTTTCTATTTCATTTGTATTAACTTGCACATCTCAAAACATTCTCTTGCACTATTTCATCCGTTCTATTTGTTTATGTCCTATATATATTCATGTTGCCCTGTTGGAGGAGGACTTCAGTTTTTCATGACCATATCTACACTGCAGCTGCTGAGCACGTGATGATCTTGTAACCTGGAGCTCAACGCTCTCAAGACAGTGAGCTGGTTTTGGGCTTCAGGAAGAACGCAGCCCAACCCGCCCCCATCACTCTGTGACTCCCCGCCACTGCTGTGGAGGCTTTCCTCTTCCAGTGGCTTTTATCCAGCCCCTAACAACATCACTTTAAAGGTCCCATGTCATGCTGTTCTGGCTATCACCCGTCCCCTTGTTGTTATGAAGGTTGTTTCTGCATGTAAACGGTCTGCAGTCACAAACCCTCAAAGTACGCCCCGTAGGGAGTAAAACTCTAACACAGAGAAGACCGGTCTGTGCTGCCCCAGAACGCCTCGTTGGACATTTATCTTTTTCCATTTTCTTCTTCTTGGGTAACTGACCGCATTGGGTATAGTGACGTAACAGCTCCACGGATTGATCCTCACACACACACACACACACACACACACACACACACACACACTCATCCAGACTTATCAGCTGCAATACTCCGCAGGAGCTCCAACAAGGCGTGTAGGACAGGGAGAATACACAAACTATACAGAGATGCTGTTTGAGGAACCGATGTGAGTTTGAAACATTGAATAATGTAAATCTATTCTAGTAGACCTCAACAATGGAATCGTTGATCGTATTTGTCACATGTAAATATTGTTAATTGGTCAAAGTAGTTTTAAAATAGTTTTTTTTTAAATAGCTGTCCTAACAATCCTATTTGTATTTTATTTAGTTTGTCTAAGATGCTTCTTTCTTTGTCTTGTTATGCACCACATATACTAAAGCCAATGTCTCGTATGTGTAAACCTACTGGGTAAATATAACCGATTCTGATGAATATGTGTTTCCTGTTTCCTGCAGACGTCCAGCAGCTGGTGGTGGTTAAAGAAGAGGTTCCCCCTGAGCAGCAGGAGTGGAGCTCCAGTCTGGACCAGGAGAACTCGGAGCCCCCCCCACACATTAAAGAGGAACAGGAGGAACTCTGGAGCAGTCAGGAGGGAGAGCAGCTTCAAGGGCTGGAGGAGGCTGATATCACCAAGTTCACTTTCACTCCTGTCCCTGTGAAGAGTGAAGATGATGAAGAGAAACCTCAGTCCTCTCAGCTTCATCAAAGACAAACTGAACACCTGGAAACGGAAGCTGATGGAGAGGACTGTGGAGGACCAGAACCAGCCAGGAACTCAGATCCAGAGAGACATTTACAACCAGAGACTGAGGACAACCCTGGAGACTCTTCTGAACCTGATACTGAAGACAGGGCTGATTGGAAGAAGACCAGAGAACCAGGTTCAAACTCTCAGAGAAATAAACAAGACCATGTCAGTGATTCAAGACGTAGTGCAGGAGAGAAACCATTCGGCTGCTCAGTCTGTAAGAAATCTTTTAAACAGAGTAGTCATTTAAAGGAGCACATAAGAATCCACACAGGAGAGAAACCATTCGGCTGCTCAGTCTGTAAGAAATCTTTTAAAAACAGAGGAGATTTAAAATGCCACATGAGAATCCACACAGGAGAGAAACCATTTAGCTGCTCAGTCTGTAAGAAATCTTTTGCACAGAGATCAGATTTAAAGGGCCACATTAGAATCCACACAGGAGAGAAACCATTCAGCTGCAGTGTTTGTGACAAAAGATTCACCAGGAGTGGTCATGTCAAAAGCCATAAGTGTGTTGGCTCAAGACGTAGTACAAGAGAGAAACCATTCAGCTGCTCAGTTTGTGAGAAATCGTTTGCACAGAGAGGAAATTTAAAAGCCCACATGAGATTCCACACAGGAGAAAAACCATTTAGCTGCAGTGTTTGTGACAAAAGATTTACACACAGTTATCAGGTCAAAAGACATAAGTGTGTTGGTCGTCAGTCCTCACAGCTTCATCAAACTCAAAGTGAGGAGAACAGAGAGGCAGAGCCTCCAGCCAGCAGCTCAGCTGAACACATGGAAACAGAAGCTGATGGAGAGGACTTTGGAGGACCAGAACCAGCCAGGAACTCAGATTCAGAGAGACATTTACAACCAGAGACTGAGGACAATCCTGGAGACTCTTCAGAGACTGAAGACAGAGAAGACGATGATTTTTGGAAACAGAGCAGTGGAAGCCTGTCAGATTTAAGCTTTTTGAAACATACTTTTTTCCACAGTGGTGAAACATTCAACAGCAATCACCAGGGAGAGGAATTGTTTACAGAAGGTGGAAATCAAAACCAGCATATACCAGACCAGGAGGACCCAGAGCCCAGAGAGACATTTACAACCAGAGACTGAGGACAACCCTGGAGGCTCTTCTGAACCTGAGACTGGAGACTCTTCTGAACCTGAGACTGAAGACAGAGAAGACGATGATTTAAGCTTTTTGAAACATACGAAGATATTGATTATTGTTAGGTTTAAACTCTTTGGGTTAGTCCCAGTAAGTCGTATATAATGCGATAACTAGACCGTTGTGATAAAAAAAAAGTTTGGTCCAAGTAAAGAGAGGACTGGAGGAACAGAACCGACAACATTTATAACCAGAGACTGAGGAGGTTTCCATCTTGGGTTAAATAATTCAAACAAAAGTTTGACATGGGTGTGTTTGTGTATATTCGCTTCTGCTTCTGTTGGTATGATATAAAAGCACCAGAGGAAAACAGGTCTTAGGGTTCTTAACTGGGAATCTCTCCCTAGATCGTACTTACCCGCTGTCATCATGAGGAGATGCCTCTGGAGATATGCAGGGAGTTTTAACAAAAAGGAAAACATGTAAACCGGTTAATTAATACCAGAGAGTAACACATCGTATAACTGTCACATTGTAACCAGATGAAAGTAGTGATATCCATAACGTTTCCGTCACATTATTATGCATAGCTATGATTTACGACCCCCGAATAAACCTTTGATGTCTGGTGTACTGACAGGTGTCTAATATTTGTTTGACGTGTGTTGACAGGTGTCATGTTCTGTGACGTGTTTATGGTGTCTGATGTTTGAGGTTTTGTTTTATGGTATATTCAAACTTTGATGTCGATCCTTTGATGAGTGATCACCTGTTGGCATGGCAACTAATGTTTAATTGCTTTATTAACTTTAAGGAAGTTGTGTGTTTTGGTAATACTAATTTAAAGATCTCAATGACTGATTGATCTTGTCTTATTATTGTTTAATTACTTTAGCTATAAGGAAGCCCCTTTGAAGTTGTGTTTGGGTAATAATTGAAAGAGATTTTTTATTTAACTGTAAAAAGATATCTTTGTATTGAATAGTTTCTGAGCTTAAATGTTCTGTGAGTAGCTCTGCAGCTGTCTTGAATAAAATGTTAAATGTTTTTGATGTCATATCCTTCTCCCACCCCTCCCCTCCTCACCCCTCACATCCTAGTTCCCCCATCCCCCTCCCTCACATCCTAGTCCCCCATCCCCCTCCTCACCCCTCACATCCTAGTTCCCCCTCCTCACATCCTAGTCCCCCCTCCCCCTCCTCACCCCTCACATCCTAGTCCCCCATCCCCCTCCTCACATCCTAGTCCCCCCTCCCCCTCATCACCCCTAACATCCTAGTTCCCCCTCCCTCACATCCTAGTCCCCCCTCCCCCTCATCACCACTCACATCCTAGTCCCCCTCACCCCCCTTCCTGGGGTTGAAGAGAAGTGTTTTCAAAATCTAAATAAGATCAAAAAGAAAAGATTTGGGGACATCCCCTTCTGTCTCTCACTAAGGTATTAAGGGAACTTTAGATCCAAAAGAGCATGTAACAGTCTTAAAGGGAACTTATATACAAGCATAATTACGTACCAAAACAATCACACCTGATTAAAAATATATAATAATTGCCTTACGCATGTTAGAAGCACTTTATTGCAGCTCCCCCGAACTTTTTTAGAAACGAAATGATCGATTCCGCCAAACCGGAAGTGAGGAAAACTCAGGAAGACGAAACGATAACAAACCACGGCGTCTATGCAGAATGAACGTGGAAGGGCAAATATACCAGACGAAGAAGAAGGATTGTTCGAGGTATCCAGTGATGATAGCGAGTCAGAAACATCCTCTCGTAGTTTTAGGAACTGAATCTGAATCCGGTTCAGTAAGCGACGATGGTGAGAATATTGAGCCAGACGATGGACCATTACGTCCTTATTTGTTCGAGCACGAGGAGATGGAGTTAGTTCACGGCATGGGCAATGGCGAGGATGACCAGGACCAGGCGCCAGACGATGCACCCCTACGCACAAATAATCTTGACTGGTAGGTCCCTAAGCATAGCTCACGCTAGGCGCTATATTATATATTGCAAAAGTTGGCATGCATGCACTGTAGGCCTATGGCTATGCCCGAGGATGACTGCATGTCGGGTACATTTCATACCATACCAGGGTCAGGTTCACATACATTATCTTGTCACATTTAGTATTGTATATGTAACAGCCTTATGGGCGTTAATCACATGATACATTGAAATGTATACTAGCATGATATACAGCTGGAGCCAATCGGTCTTTTGACGTAGTATGGTCCTAATCCTAGGCTAGCCAGGCTGCCTGTCAGGTGTAGGCTGTACTCACAGTACTGTTAGTCTATCATGTCTATATGATGATCAGTGTACACATTCGACACTGTGTACCGGATTATCGGATGACGAGGCCTCCGGTCGCCTCATCGACAGGCAATACATGGCTAATGATGCATTCAATCAGCCAGAAAACACAATAAAATACTCGTGCCTCGTCCAATGTTTGTGCCCGTCTGCCTTTGTTTTCGTCATCACCCGAAGATTCCCGAGGTATTTCGTTTCATTGAGAGGGCAAGGTCGGGAGCAGTAAAATTGAAAATAAATTGAAACTAGGCGCATGAAATAAAAAAAAATGGTTTATTATGCTTATTGTTAATAAACATACACAAGTTAAACCCAAAATTCGCGATTTCCACTGTCCCTTTAAGCTAGCATACCGAAGCAAGTTAGCAACACGTTGAACAGCCTTTTAATTGTACATTCCGTTCTCTCTATGTCATTTCGTCGAACATGTTGAATTAGAGAAGAGGGGCTTCTAAACGGGATTGTATGCGGGGGTGGAGGGAGTTAAATATTAGATAAATATAACTTTGGTGCGTGTAAGAGTGAGTGTTTTTAGCAGAGCCATATTGTGTCCTTGTGATTATGTTGATTATTACCTGTCTGTATAATGTTGCAGCTCAGCTGATTCTGGATCGATGGCAAAGGGAGAGTGAAAACACAAGGTAAGTTTAATACTACTGTTTTATATAAGTAAACACCTAATCTCCCCAAGGCATTTCCCATCCAATAGGTGTGCTATATAGGTGTGTATAACCCTTTCTCCTGTCTGTTACTCCCTCTTTCAGCACAAGAACCAGAGGGGGGATTCCATGGAGCCTGAATACCTGCACTGAGACCCTCACCCTGCACCCTGAGACCCTCACCCTGCACCCTAAAGCAAACAGATATTGTTCTAAACTGTATTAAAGTAAACAGGTATTATCTTGAACTGTATTGAAGTGAACATGTATGATTTGGGACTGTTTTTAAGTAATCCTATATATATAAACCTTCTTACATACACTTTCCCAGACACCCTGACACACACATACAATACACTCCCTGACCAAGATACCCACACACACACACACACACACACACACACACACACACTTCCTCTTTACCAAACGCACACACATGTCCTTTTCAAGGTTCTTTTTGGGGCCAATGTTTGATACTAGTATATCTGTGTACAATGTTTGATTGTTTGAGAAAGAATAGTTTGTGTGAAACCTTCCCTGGGAAATTAAAGGAGTGAAGTCCGGTGGAAGATAAGCAGTGACTCTCCGCCCCAAAAAAGTCCATATATACTGTTGTGTATTCATGCACGGGGCCCCCTGTTGCTGACTGGCCGGTCCCGATACCTGTATCGCACGGCAGTGGAGCGGGGAGCCCGGAGTGCTCCGTCACAGGGCACTCTGTATTTTCGTATTGTGTCTTTTTACCATTAAAATCAGATTATTGTTATAACTTGTATGCCGGTGTTTTGAACTCCTTTTCTTATTAATCTGACCAGGCTCATCTGACGGACGGCGCGGAGCAGAGCCGGGCTTTAAGCCACCACAACTGTGTCTGCTCCTACAACCCTGAGTCTCAACTCTCTGTGTTTTTCAAGCCTTTCCCTGTTTTTTTGTATTAAACAAAAACATTGAGCTTTCCCAATGGTGTGGTTTTCGTTTTGTGAAAAACTGCAAATGCAGTGTTTGTATATAATTACATCACATATGTTGTTGCTGTTGGTCGTGAAATTGCTCCTGCTGACTTGAGCCAGCCATTTGTTCCTCCGCTCTGTGTCATTGGGGAAGCCGTACACTCGTACTCCTTTCTCTGAGCGATTTGAGCATCCCCAGGCAGCACAGCAAACCATGGTGGCGACTAGGAGGCAGCACAGCAAACCATGGTGGCGACTAGGAGGCAGCACAGCAAACCATGGTGGCGACTAGGAGGCAGCACAGCACACCAGGACAACACGGAGGAAAAGGCACCGACAAACTGCATGATATGCAGTCCTAAAGCAACACATTTAACATCATCATCATCATCATCATCATCATCATCATCATCATCATCATCATCATCATCATCATCATCATCATCATCATATGCTGCTAGTCCTGCTGCTGCTGCTAGTCCTTTGATAGTCATCTGTCGGTCTCCTGTCCTTCTGAAAGCCATACAGATGACATTAGTCATTTAGATAACTTGTGTCCTCTGTTACCATGGGGATTACTGAAACTACCATGAATTTAAGAAAATGGTAGAAATGAATCCAATCTGAATTTTAAAGCATTACTTTAGATCCCCTCCCTCTAAATATATCAATACACATTAGAAAGTGATCCTCCTGACTACCATACACGTTTAAGAAGATACTATTGGTTTGAAAGAATTCAAAGCTATAAATAAACAGCAACAGGCTCTTTAACAAGGCACTGTTAGCCTAACATGTAAACTAGCTGTTCACACTAATCCTAATATTATCATTTCATATTAGCTGTTATCAATGCATTCACATTGCCCGCCATGAACTTCCGGGGAACGATCCCTCGTCTACATGAACCACGTGACGATAACCGTTTTTGGACTTCCGGTGTCGTAACTCTTCTATTAAATAGCTCTGCGCCGGGGTAAAGAGAAACTCATGTATACTGAACACGTAACATGAACGTGCCGGGCAGCGCGGTCCCGTGGGTTAGATGCGCGTTCATAATGCAGAGGGAAATAACTCTCAGAATAACGTTATTAGCACATTTTTACAACTTGAGGAACGAATGTTTTTAATAAGGGCTGCAAGTGTTCATACTGGGTAGTTTATCTAGTTTAAAAAAAATATCCAACGAGTTACAGACCGCTCTTTCTCCATGTAAGTCAATGGGAAAAAGTGTTTCCGGGCCCAGCAACCTAAAGGAAGTGCAGTCCCGCCGTTTGGCCAGCACGAATATTCTCATCAGACTCCGGCGCACTTCCTGGGGCTTGGAGTAGCAGCAGTGATCAGTCTGTCTCCAGTTAGCTGTGTAACAAAGTCCTGAGGAAACACAGCGGCCTCCCAAGGAGCCGCCTGCCTGTCTGCCTCATTTCAGAGTGGGTTATTGAAGCCGAAGCCTGGTGCTGCAGTCCGGGAAGACTGCAGAGAGTCCTCCCCTGTGTTCCTCCACTACGGTCTGGGAGCAGCATCTATCTCCACTGTTGCTGTAACCATGGTAATGTCCCTCTGTGGGACCAATAAAGGACTTCTGATTCTGCGGACAGACAGGAGAGAGGGGGGAGGGGCGGGGGAGGGTCCTTCTTCCTTTCCCGGATTTGAAGAGTCCTCTTCCTCGCAGCCCACCGTATCCCAGGATGCAATGCGCGCCGGTGACGAGGAAACAAACAAAATGTCGGTCCGGTCTCAGAGAGAAAGCAGCACGCGAGGAGTAACGGATACATGTGAGTATCGGGTTTAACTTTCAATCAGGAGAGACAGTTTTGATGTAACAATGCATATCTATTTCCGGGTATACACGGATGAATGTTTGGCGATTAGTCCCCGTTGTTTGTTCGGCCCGACGCGAAGGTTTTTAAAGGTTGGTAAAAAGGTTACCGAGCGAGGTAGTGATGTGTCTGTCGAACACGAGGCGGCTCAAAGAGTCAAATGTCCGGGTGACTGGCAGATATTGGAGTTATTGAAACATATATTGGAGTTATTGAAACTCTTAGGAATCGTGCATCAGAGATATCATCTGATGGCGGGCCCTCTCAACAACAGTCGTACCCTCTGTAGTCTTTGTAGTAATGTTTCTACCAGGTGTCTGGCCAGTGACAGGCAGCATGCAAATACATACAAATGATTCTTATCTTTTCTGTAGAATTAACAATGGTGCTAAACATGCAAGTTGACTTAAGAACATGTCCGCCAATTATCTCAATATGTTGAAATAAGAAAGGAAGAAGGATGTAACAAAAGCAACAATGTTGAGCAGTCTTCCACTCCTGAAGAAATGCTTAAAGTTGACAGAATGAAATGACCAACAACAGAAACACTGCAGCATACTGAGTACAGGTATGAGCAGGGGCGCGGGCTCTTCTAACCTGTTAAACCCCGAGCCTGTTTTTCAGGTTTCAGGCTCGAACATGACATGCCCAGAACAAATGACTGTAACTTCACTTCTAAAAGGTTTATATGAATACTTGTTGTTGTCAAAGCAAGGTCACATCCAGTGATGTACCTGAACGCGTTCATATTTTGGGGCGAATGTGAACTGAACGTACTGTATTTCCGCTAGATGAACGTAATTGAGAACGCGTTCATTCTCAGCACTGTATTATAACGGCGTTCACAAGTGTGCCAGATTCCATGCCTTTCAGCCGAAAACCCAGTTAGAACACACCGTGAACAGGCTTCAAAATAATGCGGAAAACCACCCAATCTGGCAACAGCAAGCTGCCTGTGACGTGTACGCGCCTGTCACCCCTGGCTGTCGCACTAAAATATAAATATACTAAATATATCAGACTCCTCACAACAAACAATGTGGAACCGCGGAGCCGGCGAGCATTGAATGAATGAATGAATGAATTAATTATAGTATGGACGAAGCCGAGAGCAGCTGCAGCAGCACTCGCTCAGAGTGAGACTCTACGGCAGGGGTGGGGAGCCTCCGGGCCGTATGCGGCCCGCGAGACAATTTGGTACGGCCCTCGAGGTAATTTATAAACACACGCAAAAAATGAAAGAAATCTAGACCGCAAAAAAATTAAACAAGCGAGTGCCTGTTTTTCCTGGCCAAGGTCAGGGTCCTTGAACACAACACGAGTCTAACGTGTCATCACGTGGTATACGTCTCGACTGACAGGGGTGCAGTTCTGACGGAGAGCACCAGAACGCCACTCCAGCACTTCAGAATTTGCAGTACCGATAAGTCCGTACACATGCCACAGTTTCTGCGTGGCTGCGTCTCTAGTTGAAAGCCCAGTGGTGGTTATCATTAGCATCTGGTTAGCTCGCTATGCTAACGAATATAAGAAGCTTTTTCTACAACCAGTGAGGTAAAGGCACATCTTTATATGATCATTATAGTTATAAAAAAATAAGAGAATAAAGTAAACGGGTATAAAATACTATGACAGTAATTACTAAAGAAGAACACAGTTTGAAAGGGGAGTGATTTGTCAAATATCCATAAAGAAAAAGTAAATCTGCTTACAGTTGTGTCTGGGTGCTGAGAGATGTGTCCATAGATCTCCAAATGTTGCTCTCAAAGTGCACCAGATGGGGGTGGAGCATGCCCCCAGACCCCCCTAGAGGAGGTTAGCCCCCCCCCACTTAAATCATGTTCACATGGATAGGATACTAAATACATTTGGACACATCTTGTGTCCATATCTTGTAGAAAGTGAACTTTCCCACACCACACTCTGGACTGGAAAAACAGAACTTTACAACTTTACTGTCCCTCATCGCTATCCCCTGAACTACACTCTTAAACTGAGACCCCATTTACACGGGAACGTTTGCGTTTATGCACCGTATAAGTTTTCAAAAAAGTCTTTCATTCAAACGCATTCAATTCATTGAACGTGTCCGTTCACATGAGACCGCTGGAAACGCTGTAGTACATATGCCGGGCCTGTAAGTGGCGCTGCTGCCGCCACAAAATACACCAAAAGCAGCAAAGAAGAGCATGGTTGCCATGGTTGCCCTTCTGTTTATTCTCCGGTGGACGGCGTGTGCTCCTGCTCTCTCTCCGGTAGTCCACCAGCAGATGAAAAACATCCACCTCTCCGCCTCTTCCAAGCAACGAGGGGACCGTGCAGCAGAGTTTCAGTTAACATTGTTTTTTCGCCGGTCAACATGTCCGTTAAAGTTTAAATCTTCCGTACAAACATTAGAAAAGTGCCGGTCAGAGGTCTTCTTTGTTATTTATTGAGCTTTAAAACAAATTGATAACGACTCTATATAATAATATAACAATAATAAACAGAGCCTCTCTTTTCCTCCCCCTCTTCTGACAGCCCAGCAGCTGATCTCTGAGCAGGAGACGTGGGGAGAGGGATGCGGGGCTATTTCATCGTTATCAGAAAATGACCATATAGAGGCTTACACACGGAGCTGTTTGGCCCCCAGAGCGTTCCGTTTGCAGATCTATCCGCCTTGGGACCCGTTTCTATCGCTTTGTTACGGCCTCGCGTGAACGAAAGGGCTATACGCAAGAGAAACTATGCGGATACAACCTGTTTTGTCCTTGTGTAAACGGGCTCTGAGTGACAAAGGACACAAAATTCCCCACACTCACAATCCACATGATTTAAACAATCGTAGGCTATCGGAGTCAAATAAGTAATTGATGTTTTGTAAGTTAATTTGCCTTATTTGTTTGTGTTTTTGTATCTATTGGATTTAATTTATCCAGATGAATGGTCTGTGACACGAGTTGTTTGTTTAATGTACTGATTATTATTTGGGGTTAACAATACAGACATTTGATGTTGAAAGTGAATTGGTTGATTTATTATTTTTCCTTTGTAACCTTCAGTAGCTAGGTCAGCGGGCTATCCCTGTTTCTGTGTTTAAGCATCTCGTTCTTTTGACAGCTGGCTATAGTAAATATTCCTCTGTCTGGTGCCCAAATTACATTTATTCGTTCAGGGATAATACCTACGCTACTTTTGGTGAATTTAGGAGAAATCTACAGATGCAAATAGAAAACTATAGTAACGTAAACACTTAAATGTGTATTTTGTATATTTTCCTTCCAAAAGCCTGAAAGGAAACATGTTATGGAATCAAAATAGACCAGTGCCTGAAAAACAATGTTTTTGCCTGCCGTGTCTCGCCTTAATGAGTGAGACACACCGGAGTGGAGGATCTGTGGGGTTTGTATGTCGATGTATGGGAAACACTGTTATTTTTTACTATTATTAATAATAGCTTGTGCAGAGACAATTTTCAGGGGCAGAATAGCCATCTGTAGAATGTCCCCGCAGCGAGGCTCCTCCCCCGTTGACAATTCACCCCGGGAATCGCAGGGTGAAACGTTTTCGCAACCCCTGCTATAGCTAATAAATTATTTTAATATTCATTTTCGTACCTATGATATAATCATTATATCACGGCTAAGAACCAGATTGCTTGATTTGACTTTGGAGTCAGGTCTTCAGTGATGAGTCCATGTCAGGTCCTCAGTGAAGAGTCCACGTCAGATGTCAGACGGTCGTGTCGTCAGTGAACTTCACGAAATATGAGACCATTTACATGTAAAACACAAAGAAAACGTGTCATTTTACTTTAACTGTCAGATGTTTTGCAGAAAAAACACACAAATATATATATTCATTTATATACAATATATGTTAATATACATTTTTATATAATATATATATTTAAAAATAATAATATACATCACAAAAATAAAAACGATAAATAAAATATATTTGAAATAATAATAATAAAGCAGAATAGACCGGCAATGAAACATTTCAACATTTACAATAGCCAACATTTTGTTCAAAAGATACCATTATATCATATATCATATATATATCAGATATGATATTATATATCGTTACAATTATAAAAACTAAAGAAATCTACCAGTGATGCGTGTGCGTGTGCACATGACTAAATGTGTGCGTTTCTACTCTCCATTCGAAGTCAGCGATGTTTGTAGTCAATGAAAGCACCTTTGGATCGATCGAGTGCTGTTTTTGCGGCTTGATCTTGAATCGGCACCTCTTGAGACAGAAGGGCACTGACATGTAGTGCTACAAACAATAGTTTTTACAATTACAAATGCTGTGGATAATACAGCCATTAATTGTCTTTACACGTACGCTTCGTCGTCCGACTAACGAAAACGGCCGATTTCGGCCCGGTGTGTCGGGGCCTTTAGGAGTCCTTTGGAGGCGGGCTCCCCCTCTGAGCACTCGCACAAGATGGCTTCCAGGTCTGAACAAAGGACATGGGGATTACTTTGTGATTGTGTGCTTGAAAGACTGTTACATTAATTTAGATGCATTTTATTAATTTGTCTGTGTAAGCTGCTTTTATAACTTTAACTGAAACAAAGACAATTCTGAAGAAAAATAGACTACGTTTCTTAACAACACATAGTTAAGCTAATATGTTAGTGAGGGAGTGTGTGCGCTTCCTCACTAACATATCTGTACATTTAGAGCATTGGTTTGAATAGAGCCACCTTGAGAGTGGGTAACTGGGGCAGATGAGCTGCGTGTCAGCAGCAGAGTGAGCGGTGTAAAGGCATCGTAGTTAACCGAAAGAAGTATTCATGTGTTGGTTCACGGCAATAATACCAGGTTTCGGTGCCCATCCCATTTCGGTGCAAGAAATAGTTGCGTCTTCCTCGTCAGATTCCTAAAGCAGATATATAAAGCTTTTGGTCCGACCTCCTCCAGCGTCATAACCCACCGGGCGCGTTTCGGAAGCGGAGCGTCTTGTGTGCCGGCTCGCAGTTTGTGTTGATTTGGGCATATTTCCTGGACAGGCTACTTTGTGCAGACAAAGTCAATAATAATTGTTATAATGCAACGTGTTGCGTCGAAAATAGACTTGCATCCTATTTTTAGCGGAGCCCAGCGCCGAGACGCTTCTGGGACGCTTCTAGCCGTAACGTGGCGTGTCTGGTGGAACAGCACCCATTGAGTGGCCGCGGCGCAATCTAGGGTAAAGAGTGAGTTTGGGCTTTTAGGGAGGAGCTAACGCACACCACTGCAAAGGAAAGGGGTACGCTGAATTTACAACCCAAGGCAAAACGAGAGCATCATGCGAAACAGAATGCAGCACAGTAATCCTTTTGTCTGGATTATCTTGCTTTGTCAGGAGCACTCATCGTGTGTCAGAAAAGTGCACAAACCTCTCCTCTGTGGTTTCAGATGGAATGACTTGACTTCAGGGTGGCGTTTTATCACAGCAGAACTTGACTTTATCTCCGGTAGAATTCTGATCAGGCATTAGCTCCGCCTCCTCTTTTCTGGACCCGCTGGAATAGAGGGATATGAGGGATGTCTAAAGTGCATTCATCTGTTTGTATGTTGAGCAAAACACATTTTTATATATTTGTAATTTAGGGCTGTCAGATTAAAATAGTTTATCGCACATTTTTTATCTGTTCTAAATGTTCCTTACAGGGATATTTTCAAGTTTTTATGAATGAATATTAAACATAACAACCTCTGAACATTACAAATATCTGCCTCAATTCAACCTGGAATCTCTCGTGTGTGTGATGTGCAACTCAAGGCATATGCTCGAACGGGAGCTTCCTGGACGCTGCAATCATGAGTGTGCTGGCTTCTCCTCCAATGTCCCGCTGTCTGCTTCCTGCATCAAGTCAAGTCCTCGGTGCAGTTGTGGCAAAATTTCGCGACTCTGTTTTCATTGAAACGGCTCCTTATATCCGTTAGCGCAGCTAGCTAGCACCAGATGCTAACAACAATGCACGTAAGGTCTCTCGCTTGCTCGGGCCACACACACACACACACACACACACCCTCCCGGTCCTCCCGATGGCCAGTCGGTGAGCGTGGAAGTGTGGTCTGCCACAAGCGGGCGGCAGGAGCGGGGCTGTCAGCAGATGGTATTTTAAACTCGATGCGCTCTGAAAAAATACACATGCGTTAATCGCGTTAAAATAATTAGTGGCGTTAATTTTTTTTGCGTTAATAACGTGTTAACTTGACAGCCCTAATATATATATATATATATATATATATATTATATATATATATATATATATATATATATATATATTATTATATATATATACCTAGGGGTGGGCGATATGACGATATATATATCGTCGTGACGATATTAGGTCTCCACGATATGCTTTTTCAGAGATATCGTGATATAGCGAGAGGGGAAGAGGCTCTCGCGGCGCAGGGGGCTGTGACAGCGGACGGAGAGCCTCTTCCCCTCCCGCTCCCCCAGCCTCACCTACTGATTTTAATTTCAAACAAATGTAATTTGCAAAATGTGCAAAAAAGGAAATTTCAAAGCGACAGACGGCTTACGAGACCACCTCAAACGCAAGCACCAGAAAGAGCATGCAGAGACTGAGTGCAAGGTCCCCCGCGTGTGAGTGCTCAATCTACCGCAGTGACTGCACTAAAACAAACAACCACAGGGCAGGCGTTTCATCAAGGGGCTCCTGATGGAAAGACTAGCACACGGTGGAAAGACATAACTGACGCGGTGGCGTTTTATGCGTTTCCCTTCAGTTATGCTAAAGTCTTTTATTACTTACTACTTCAAGTCTACTCTAAAGTTTACATTTTAATTGTTTGGCACTGACTTTTCCTCATTGATGTTTTACTGCTTGATAATATCGTGATAACA
This sequence comes from Champsocephalus esox, assembly GCA_036324585.1. NCBI lineage: Eukaryota > Metazoa > Chordata > Actinopteri > Perciformes > Channichthyidae > Champsocephalus > Champsocephalus esox. The sequence goes on from CM070479.1 coordinate 1,230,736, forward strand.
TATTTTCAATATCGCCCACTCCTATATACACCCCTGAATGTAATGTATTCCATTTATACAGTTTTCTTTTGTTAAAATACATGACCCATTTCAATGAACCGTTTATTCTTGTAATTTTAATATGATTTCCTGTCATTATGAAATGCAATTTAAAAATAAAAATGTCATTATTTTTTGGGGGAAACGGTAACAACATTTTTTTTGCAGTCTAATGTATTTCGGCTACAAAGGGTCTGTTTGGTATTTTGAGCAAAACACTTCAGAGACATGTTTTGTATAGATCTAAACAAAACATGTCTCTGAAGTGTTTAAAAAATGTCTATATCTATTTAGACATTTTCATGATCATCCTTTTGCAATCATCATTTGTTAATAAGATGAATGCATGTTGTTCTTTTTCTCTTGTTTCTCTGATTAGGACAATTCTGGAGAACTGGATCTGCTGAGGAAGGAGCTGCCATCCACACAGGACCCCCGTGGTGCTGGAGGAATCTAAACAGCATCAGGGACATCATCCTCCCAAACCTCTGCTTCCTGCCGTCCAGCTGAACAGCAGCTCAGGAAGCTTCAGAGAAACAGTGTGTTGAACAGACTGAAGCTTCAGAGAAACAGTGTGTTGAACAGAGACTGGAGCTTCAGAGAAACAGTGTGTTGAACAGAGACTGAAGCTTCAGAGAAACAGTGTGTTGAACAGAGACTGAAGCTTCAGAGAAACAGTGTGTTGAACAGAGACTGAAGCTTCAGAGAAACAGTGTGTTGAACAGAGACTGAAGCTTCAGAGAAACAGTGTGTTGAACAGAGACTGGAGCTTCAGAGAAACAGTGTGTTGAACAGAGACTGAAGCTTCAGAGAAACAGTGTGTTGAACAGAGACTGGAGCTTCAGAGAAACAGTGTGTTGAACAGAGACTGAAGCTTCAGAGAAACAGTGTGTTGAACAGAGACTGAAGCTTCAGAGAAACAGTGTGTTGAACAGAGACTGAAGCTTCAGAGAAACAGTGTGTTGAACAGAGACTGGCGCTTCAGAGAAACAGTGTGTTGAACAGAGACTGAAGCTTCAGAGAAACAGTGTGTTGAACAGAGACTGGAGCTTCAGAGAAACAGTGTGTTGAACAGAGACTGGAGCTTCAGAGAAACAGTGTGTTGAACAGAGACTGAAGCTTCAGAGAAACAGTGTGTTGAACAGAGACTGGAGCTTCAGAGAAACAGTGTGTTGAACAGAGACTGGAGCTTCAGAGAAACAGTGTGTTGAACAGAGACTGAAGCTTCAGAGAAACAGTGTGTTGAACAGAGACTGAAGCTTCAGAGAAACAGTGTGTTGAACAGAGACTGAAGCTTCAGAGAAACAGTGTGTTGAACAGAGACTGGAGCTTCAGAGAAACAGTGTGTTGAACAGAGACTGAAGCTTCAGAGAAACAGTGTGTTGAACAGAGACTGAAGCTTCAGAGAAACAGTGTGTTGAACAGAGACTGAAGCTTCAGAGAAACAGTGTGTTGAACAGGAAGTGGTGATTTAGTAAACATGAGTGTTGTGCTGCTCTCGTTGGTGAAGCAGCGCCTCACTGCGGCTGCTGAAGACATCTTTGTTCTGTTTGAAAGAACGATAGCAGAGTACGAGGAGGAACTGTCTCGTTCAAGACAGGAGAACGAGAGACACCGGAAACTACTGGACGCTGTTTTACAGCCTCAGCTTCAGATCCACAGAGCAGGTCTGTTCCCGCTCTACTCACTCGCTCTTTATTCACTCTCTCTTTTTGACCAAATGTTGCTCCACCTCCCGCACAAGCTCCGGCTCCTTCCCCCCCAGAGAGGTGACGTTCCACGTCCCCAAAGCCAGCTTCTGTCGCCCTGGTCCGTCGAGACCTTCTGCTTTCACTGCCACCCTTCTGGCAGCGCACCCGACCCCATCGCTGTTTCCCGTAGGTGGTGGGCCCGCGGGACGGAGAAGCGGAGGTGTTGCCCATGTTGCCTTTTCGGGCTGGGCCCCAATTTGTGTCCATTCTGGACGAGTGAAAAATGTATTCGGACAAGTAAATTGCCAAACTCACTTGTCCATGGACAAGTACTCTCTAAACACTTTTTCTCACACTGTACACTGCAGCTGCTGAGCACGTGATGATCTTGTAACCTGGAGCTCAACGCTCTCAAGACAGTGAGCTGGTTTTGGGCTTCAGGAAGAACGCAGCCCAACCCGCCCCCATCACTCTGTGACTCCCCGCCACTGCTGTGGAGTCTTTCCTCTTCCAGTGGCTTTTATCCAGCCCCTAACAACATCACTTTAAAGGTCCCATGTCATGCTGTTCTGGCTATCACCCGTCCCCTTGTTGTTATGAAGGTTGTTCTGCATGTAAACGGTCTGCAGTCACAAACCCTCAAAGTACGCCCTGTAGGGAGTAAAACTCTAACACAGAGAAGACCGGTCTGTGCTGCCCCAGAACGCCTCGTTGGACATTTATCTTTTTCCATTTTCTTCTTCTTGGGTAACTGACGCATTGGGTATAGTGACGTAACAGCTCCGCGGATTGATCCTCACACACACACACACACACACACACACACACACACACACACACACACACACACACACACACACACACACACACACTCATCCAGCCTTATCAGCCGCAATACTCCGCAGGAGCTCCAACAAGGCGTGTAGGACAGGGAGAATACACAAACTATACAGAGATGCTGTTTGAGGAACCAATGTGAGTTTGGAACATTGAACAATGTAAATCTATTCTAGTAGACCTCAACAATGGAACTATGATCAGTAGAAATGGCCATGCCATGGGACCTTTAGTCATCATGTCAACAACACCTTGCTCTTTTGATAATTGTAAATCCTGCACATCTGTTCTGCACACTTCCTCTGTTAAATCAGCACAGTTCTCCACTTTGAGTAAAGTGTGTAGTATTTGTCACATGTAAATATTGTTAATTGGTCAAAGTAGTTTTAAAATAGTTTTTTTTTAAATAGCTGTCCTAACAATCCTATTTGTATTTTATTTAGTTTGTCTAAGATGCTTCTTTCTTTGTCTTTGTATGCAACACATATACTAAAGCAAATGTCTCGTATGTGTAAACCTACTGGGTAAATATAACCGATTCTGATGAATGTGTTTCCTGTTTCCTGCAGACGTCCAGCAGCAGCTGGTGGTTAAAGAAGAGGTTCCCCCTGAGCAGCAGGAGTGGAGCTCCAGTCTGGACCAGGAGAACCGGAGCCCCCCCCACACATTAAAGAGGAGCAGGAGGAACTCTGGAGCAGTCAGGAGGGAGAGCAGCTTCAAGGGCTGGAGGAGGCTGATATCACCAAGTCCACATTCACTCGTGAGACTGAGGACAACCCTGGAGACTCTTCAGAACCTGACACTGAAGACAGTGCTGACTGGAAGGAGACCAGAGAACCAGTTTCAAACTCTCAGAGAAATACACAAGACCCTGTCAGTGATTCAAGAAGTATTGCAGGAGAGAGACCATTTAGCTGCTCAGTCTTAAAGAAATCTTTTGCACAGACATCAGATTTAAAGGGCCACATTAGAATCCACACAGGAGAGAAACCATTCAGCTGCAGTGTTTGTGACAAAAGATTCACCAGGAGTCGTCATGTCAAAAGCCATAAGTGTGTTGGCTCAAGACGTAGTGCAAGAGAGAAACCATTCAGCTGCTCAGTCTGTGAGAAATCGTTTGCACAGAGAGGACATTTAAAGGCCCACATGAGATGCCACACAGGAGAGAAACCATTTAGCTGCAGTGTTTGTGACAAAAGATTTACACACAGGTATCAGGTCAAAAGACATAAGTGTGTTGGTCGTCAGTCCTCACAGCTTCATCAAACTCAAAGTGAGGAGAACAGAGAGGCAGAGCCTCCGGCCAGCAGCTCAGCTGAACACATGGAAACAGAAGCTGATGGAGAGGACTATGGAGGACCAGAACCAGCCAGGAAGACATTTAGAGAGAGACATTTACAACCAGAGACTGAGGACAATCCTGGAGACTCTTCAGAGACTGAAGACAGAGAAGACGATGATTTTTGGAAACAGAGCAGTGAAAGCCTGTCAGATTTAAGCTTTTTGAAACATACATTTTTCCACAGTGGTGAAACATTCAACAGCAATCACCAGCGAGAGGAATTGTTTACGGAAGGTGGAAATCAAAACCAGCATATGCCAAACCAGGAGGGCCCAGAGAGACATTTACAACCAGAGACTGAGGACAACCCTGGAGGCTCTTCTGAACTGAGACTGGAGACTCTTCTGAACCTGAGACTGAAGATATCGATTATTGTTAGGTTTAAACTCTTTGGGTTAGTCCCAGTAAGTCGTATATGTGTTTTGGTAATACTAATTTAAAGATCTCAATGACTGATTGATCTTGTCTTTTCATTGTTTAATTACTTTAGCTATAAGGAAGCCCCTTTGAAGTTGTGTTTGGGTAATAATTGAAAGAGCTTTTTTATTTAACTGTAAAACGATGTCTTTGTATTGAATAGTTTCTGAGCTTAAATGTTCTGTGAGTAGCTCTGCAGCTGTCTTGAATAAAATGTTAAATGTTTTTGATGTCATATCCTTCTCCCCCCCTCCTCACCCTCACATCCTAGTTCCCCCTCTTACCCCTCACATCCTAGTCCCCCCTCCCCCTCCTCCCCCTCACATCCTAGTTCCCCCTCCTCACCCCTCACATCCCAGTCCCCCCTCCTTCTCATCACCCCTCACATCCTAGTTCCCCCTCATCACCCCTCACATCCCAGTCCCCCCTCTCATCACCCCACATCCCAGTCCCCCCTTCTCATCACCCCTCACATCCTAGTTTCCCCTCACCCCTAACATCCCAGTCCCCCCTCCTTCTCATCACCCCTCACATCCTAGTTTCCCCTCACCCCTCACATCCTAGTCCCCCCTCCCCCATCCATCCATCCCACTCACATCCTAGTCCCCCATCCCTCTCCTCACATCCTAGTCCCTCCTCACCCCTCACATCCTAGTCCCCCCTCCCCTTCATCACCCCTCACATCCTAGTTCCCCCTCTCTCACATCCTAGTCCCCCCCTCCCCATCCTCACATCCTAGTCCCCCTCACCCCCCTTCCTGGAGTTGAAGAGAAGTGTTTTCAAAATCTAAATAAGATCAAAACGAAAAGATTTGGGGACATCCCCTTCTGTCTCTCACTAAGGTATTAAGGGAACTTTAGATCCAAAAGAGCATGTAACAGTCTTAACATTAAAAGTAATCACATATCACACACACACACACACTTTGAGTAAGTTGTGTTAACATTAATGCTTTTTTCTTTTGTTTGTGTTACTAAGATACTTTTAGATACACTTTGAAGTGCAACACTTTACAACTGGTAGAATATGAAGTAGTTTGAACGGAATTGGGTTTTTTAAAAGCAGTTGGTGATTTGTATGGCTGGTTCAGTGAGACAATGCAGTTTTGATAATTTTAGCTACAGTGTAGATGTGGCAATGAAAGACGTAGGGCACAGGATCCTCCAACAGTGCAACATATACAGTTGTTTCCATAAATACCAATATCACACACTACAACACAGACTGTAACACCCCTTTTTGTTAAATACCAACCATATATATATATATATATATACATAAGTACGTGAACCCTTTGGAATGACCTGGATTTCTGCATAAGTTGGTCATAAAATGTGTTCTGATCTTCGTCTAAGTCACAACAACAGACACACACAGTCTGCTTAAACTAATAGCACACAAACAATGATATGTTATATGTTTTTATTGAACACACCATGTAAACATTCACAGTGCAGGGTGGAACAAGTGTGTGAACCCCGAGGCCAAAGACTTCTTCAGAGCTATTGGAGTCAGGAGTCAGCCGACCTGGAGTCCACCAATGAGAGAGATTGAGAGTGATTGGAGGTGTTGGTTAAAGATGCCCTGCCCTATAACAAATACACACCAGTCTTGAATGTGCTATTCTTAAGAAGCACTGCCAGATGTGAGCCATGCCTCGCTCAGAAGAGCTAAAAACATTGCTGCACGTTTGAAGTTTGCCAAAGAGCACCTGGATGTTCCACGGTCAGTCACGGACAGAAGTCTGTCCCAGACATTAACATGGTTACAGCAACAGTGGAGATAGATGCTGCTCCCAGACCGTAGTGGAGGAATACTCTGAAATGAGGCAGACAGGCAGGCTGTTCCTAGAGAGAGAGAGAGAGAGAGAGAGAGCGAATGAAATGAAATGCTGCAGCAGCTCGTGTACTAACCAGAGTTAGGAAAAGGGACCACATTACTGGCTCCCTATCGAACACAGGATACCTGACCCGGGAGGCAGAGGTAAAGTATTCGTACAACTATATTTGTCAATCAAGCCTGATGAAATTAATCATAAATAAAATTCAAGACTGCCTTAAGGACTTAAAAACGTGGATGACCTTAAACTTTTTGATGTTAAACACGACCAAAACTGAAGTTATTGTACTTGGCCTGAAGAATCTACGAAACTAATGATCTAAAGATATACTAACTATGGATGGCATTAATTTGGCCTCCAGTGAGACTGTAAGGAGTCTTGGTGTTATATTTGATCAGGATTTATCCTTTAACGCCCACATAAAATCAATGTCAAGGACCGCCTACTTCCATCTACGTAACATTGCAGAGATCAGGCATATCTTGCCTCAAAGCGATGCAGAGAAACTAGTCCATGCATTTGTTACTTCGAGGCTGGATTATTGTAACTCTTTACTATCAGGGAGTACCAAGAAGTCAGTCAAGTGGCTTCAGCTGATTCAAAATGCTGCGGCTCGTGTACTAACCAGAGTTAGGAGAAGGGACCACATGACTCCTGTTCTGGCTGCCTTACACTGGCTCCCTATAGAACACAGGATAGAATTTAAAATTCTTCTTCTCGCCTATAAAGCCCTTAATGGGCAGGCGCCATCTTACCTTAAAGAACTCATTACACCCTGCTGGCCTACTAGGGCATTGCGTTCCAAGAATGCAGGGTTGTTGGTTGTTCCTAGAGTCTCTAAAAGTACAATGGGAGCCAGAGCCTTTTCTTATCAAGCTCCACATTTGTGGAACCAGCTTCCAGTTTGTGTTCGGGCGGCAGACACCCTATCCGTTTTTAAGAGTGCGCTTAAGACCTTCCTTTTTGATAAAGCTTATAGTTAGGGCTGATTAGATTCAGCCCCTAGTTTTGCTGATATAGGCTTAGTTTGTCGGGGGACATCTCACTTCTTCCTTCTCTCTGTCTGTCCCTGTGTCCTCTCATGGGGACATCTCACTTCTTCCTTCTCTCTGTCTGTACCTGTGTCCTCTCATGGGGACATCTCACTTCTTCCTTCTCTCTGTCTGTACCCTGTGTCCTCTCATGGGGACATCTCACTTCTTCCTTCTCTCTGTCTGTACCTGTGTCCTCTCATGGGGACATCTCACTTCTTCCTTCTCTCTGTCTGTACCTGTGTCCTCTCATGGGGACATCTCACTTCTTCCTTCTCTCTGTCTGTACCCTGTGTCCTCTCATGGGGACATCTCACTTCTTCCTTCTCTCTGTCTGTACCTGTGTCCTCTCATGGGGACATCTCACTTCTTCCTTCTCTCTGTCTGTCCCTGTGTC